>CAMAPF010000058.1:2520000-2922500 GCA_945859915.1 Cuscuta epithymum | reverse complement strand
TTTTAAATTTTTTTACAATTTTTTTAAATTTATTATGAATTAAAACATTTCAATAGCTACACGTGTATATTTGTCAAAGACACAGATAATTAGTCTATGAAACATAGTTTATTTTGTGGTCCAATTTGTGCAAATTGGCCAGGCTTTTAGTCCTATATGGATAATTAACTCTTTAATTTGTTTTTTGAAAGGACATAACCAATCATTATTCAAACTTCAAAGATGAATGCAATATATACTTGTCAGTTGTCATAGTTATTAGAGAAGGGAATCAAGGGATCTACATCCCACCCCCTTCCGAAGAGCATAGGTATTTGAACCTCTGTGTTAATGTTGTCGGTGCCATAAAATTTGAATTGAACTAATCCATAATCAACTATGCTCGGTAATTTGAAAGATTGTTCGTCCTATTCCAGCAGCCAAATTGATGTATTGATGAACAACCATAATGAAAAATTGAAAAGAATGAACATGAAAATAATTGTAGGACTGTATTTCATTGTCATGCTTCGAGCAAGAGTGAGAGACTTAATATATGCACGTCCAACTTTAGTAAGTAAGGAGTATTAAAAGGAAATTAAATAATGGAATGATCATCTTTGCATGGTAAGTAAATCCCTGGTAGTACTCCTAACAGACAATTCCGTTATATGGTAGCAGCAGAGTGTGAATGTTGTGAACACCAAGCTTGACACGCAGAAAGCGGAAGCGGTCAGACCCGAGGGGCTTGGTTAAAATGTCAGCAATTTGGTTTTGGGTGGAAATAGGACGAGGATGAATTTCCCTGCTAACCACTTCGTTCACGAACAAAATAGCAATCCATCTCAACATGTTTGGTACGTTCATGATAAACCGGATTTGTGGCAATATAATGTGTTGGGCTGGTTGATTATCGCAAAAGAATGGTGTGGGCGACGATAAAAATACGCCGAAGTCACGAAGTAGCCACCGCAGCCAAATAATTTCACTCACGGTGATAGCCATGGAGCGGTATTCTGCTTCCGCAGATGGAAGCAGATGATCGCGAAATGACCGCCTGTTTCTTGGTACGCCATGAAATAGGAGAACCACCTAAGGTAATGAAATAGCCGGAACTGGATCGGCGTGTGAACGGACAGCCGACCCAATCTGCATCACAAAAACCCTCCAAGGTAAAGTTATTTTGGGTGGATAAAAGGATGCCTTGACTTGGTGTACTCTCTAGATATTGCAAAATGCGATAAGCAGCAGTCATATGAGTCTACCGTGGGGAAGAGACAAACTGGCTGAGTTGATTTACAACAAAGACAACATCAGGTCGCGTTAAAGCAGGGAACAACCAAATGGCGATAAATTCCAGCATCCACAATTGGGTAAGGGTCATCAGGGCGTAATTTAAGGTTTTGGTCCACAGGGAACGAGCTAGGCCGACTTCCCTACATCCCAGATTCTTCTAAAATATCCAACATGTACTTACGTTGGCTAAGAACAAAACCAGCTGGAGAATGAGCTACTTCAATCCCAATAAAATATTTGAGTGGACCAAGGTCTTTGATGGTAAATTTGGCATCAAGATACTTCTTTACTTGTGCAATATGCTCCATATTATTTCCAGCGAGCAAAACGTCATCAACATATATAAGTGCAGTCGTATAGAGAGATCTCCGATGATAAATAAAGAGGGAATGATCAGCCCGGGATTGTTGAAAGCCAATACATGTAAGTGCATGCGTGAATTTCTGGTACCAATTGCTGGATGCCTGCCGCAACTCATATAATGATTTTTTAAGTTTGCATACATGAGTGTCTCCTCATTTTGCAAAACCTTGCGGGATACACATGCAAACATCTTAGCTTCTTGCAAATCTCCATGCAAGAAGGCATTGTTTATGTACAGTTGATGAACGATCCAATTACATTTTGAAGCAACAGCAAGCATGCATCGCACAGTAACGAGTTTTGTTACATGAGCAAATGTCTCGTGGAAATCAATGCCCTCAATATTTGTGAATCCTTTGACCACCAACCGTGCCTTGTAGCGTTCAAGATCTCCATTGGGCTTATATTTGATCTTGTAAACCCACTTGGAGTCAACAATACGCTTCCCGGGTGGTGGGTGTACCAAGATCCATGTTCCATTTGCTTCTAGAGCCTGTATTTCCTTTTGCATGGCTTCCTTCCTTAAGGGATGTCGTATAGCTTGTGAGAAATGCTTGGGCTCATGTCGGCATATGTCACCTCAGAATCAGGCCATTCGATGAACAACTATACTCTGCACTTGTACAATAAACATGTGTAAATTCCATTAGCGGCCATATTGTAATCGGCCCTCCCATGCCCAAGACTTGGGAGTCCGGTCCACTTTTCTCCTATAAATACTCTCTTTGGGAGCCATGTAAAGGGTGGAGAATTCATTTTATATATTCACTTCTCTCTAAATCTCCCTTCTCTAGATTATTATCTATCACTAACAATAGTTTTTTACGTTTGCCTTTAGATGACAACTTGACATGACGTTTGGCTCCGATAATCCATGCCAAAATATAGTAATGTACCAGAGGTCCTCTTGAAGTTAATCCATTTCAAATTCCGCATCAAAATTGTGTAAATGTGTACCAAAATAGAAGTTTTTTTGTATTATTTAGAGCCCATTTGGTGACCCTGTTAGTCGCATTATCAGGCTTATCAACCATCTTTTTCACCAAATATGTAAATTTTGATTTCGTGCGTTGAATTGTGTAATAATAAGAAAAGTAAGATTGAAGTTACTTTTCAGGTTGTATTGGCTGAAATTACTGTAAATGATCAATTTAGCTAAAATATACGGAGTATTTAGCTTTTCATATAATTTTTTCTTTATTTACTTAATAAAATATATTTTTAATTAGCAGAATCGGCCAATCTAGTCACTTCAGCCAGAATTTCATAAATTTCAGCAGAATCTGTCACGCCCCCCGACCTCCCCGGACACGTCAATAACCCGCCGTACAATACGAATAGTCAACCGCAGTCCAACACATTCATATTATACAAGGCGTCTTGAATATCATTCACACACATAACATCCATAAACAAACATAATAGGTAATCCATAACGCAGCGGAAAGCATTGTTTAAAACAAAAGGGCCACACAGGGCTATTCATGAACACGCAGGCTCTATAGTAAAATATCCATGAGCATGTTTAATATTGTTCAAAACAGAATGGAGAGAGCAAGAACCACGTCTTCTCTCCAAAGGATCACCCGAGCAACGGGCACAGGTAGCAAGCTCGAGCCTCAACCTAAAATGGTGGTGGGACGCCCCCGGAGGGGTCAGTACTCTATACGACTATAAAGTACTCGTGTGACAGGCATCTAATAGATATACAACAAGTATTTCACACACAAGACCCTCAAATAGGGTGATAATATAGTTGAGACTGTAATCCCAAATTACCCCTTCAAAATATATACTTACTTTATATAAAGTCAAGTAGTCAGCTCAAGGCCCATGTTTATTACAAAATATTTCCCAAACCCCGTGACTAATGGTCACGACATACATAGGGTCCAACCCTAATATAACTTCTCATTTCTAGAGTTCGACTCGAGTACATCATCATGCACTCGCATCATAAATCTCCTACTTCATGTAATCATATCATAGATCTCCTACTTCATGTATTCCCCCCATAGATCTCCTACTCCATACAATCACACCATAGATCTTTTACTTCATACAATCACACCATAGATCTCCTACTCCATGAAATCAAAATTGACACTTGAATCTTATTCAAGTTCATCACAAACAAACTCAAACCTTAGGTTTGATTCTATCAACATTTAGAACAATCCTTAACTAGCATCACAATACTATTAAGATTATTCCTACAACTCATTTATTATTAGTGGTAGCCCCTCCATATCAATAGATATGTGGCAGCCTCCCATGTGCTAAGCATCATCATGCAATTATACATTTACATACACATAACATTCATACATGAGTTGGAAAGGTCAATTTACCATATTAGCATACTTCTATCTCATATGACTCCATATTCATCAATATGTTCTCAATTCATGATCAAGTCCATTACTTATCGTTCATATCATGTTTAAGTATCTTTATTCACAAAAACATGATTTAAGCTTTTAGGTAATCTCATGCATAACCTACAAGTTGTAAGCAACTAGATGTCGGTCCTCACCTCAAATGAGCTTTAAAACCTTCCTTCTCGATCCAAAGACCAAAGCCTCAACCAAGAAGTTTTGAGAACTAATTCCTTGCTTGGAAATGAGTGTTAAACAGCCTCCTCAAAGTACTAGTTCAACCCCTAATCGTTGATACGAAAACAGCCCCTAGAATGGGTGTTTTCCGGCTAACTGGTTTCCTAGTTTTCCAAGATTTGCTCTAGGTTAGTATCTAACCTTTACACCAATAAAATAACTTTACAAGGACATATTATACACTTGCAATAGTGTATAATAGTTCCACCAATCGTTCATATCATTTAGAAAATGAAAGGAAAGATTTTGGGGTTAAAACTCACTTTAGAGGAGTAAATCGGTTCCTGCGAGGTTGTGTTTTGCCCAGACGATTTGGAAGCTATCCACTACTCCGATTGATGCAAACCAGACCTTCACGGATTCCTCGTCTTGAGATATTTTCTTTGGTATCTTACATGCCTTATTTGGATTGGTATAACTCTAGATATCAACCAAACAGCCTCAACACTCTCACTGCTCGAGTTTACAGACAGCAGTTCACTCCAGCTCGATTTTTGTATGATAAACTCTCCCTTCTCGCACAGAGACCACTCAAATAAGAAACTAGACTTCAAAGTATTTCCAAGGACACCTCACACACATTATTTGGTCGAGTACAACTCCCATAATGAGTGGAGACAAACATCACACCAATTTGTGCGAAAAATAGAGATGGTGGCCCAAACTTTGATTCCTTTCAAGTCTTGTGCAGCTCCTCTCCATGCTGGCCGGCAAAGGTAAGTCCTCTCACCCATTTTTATTTGTATTGCAGGTACTAATATCATGGGGAGTGGTTCCCAATTGATCCCAATTATTTTGGGGTCCAAAATATCTACCAATACTTCCAAAAATGGGAAGATGGGTCCTATTATTTTATCTTTTGTCAAAGATTTCTTTTGTACTCGTCCTAATTTATTTAGAACAAGTCAACTTCCTACATCACATTATTGATCTCGAATATGTGTAGGCTCATCTCAATAATTTACTTGATAGATATTATAGGAGGAAAATCCTACTCCCATTATTTAGCTCAATAATGTCAAAGATGGGGTTATAGATATTTGTATTCTTCTCTAACCATTCTATCACTTATTTTGACATTTGTCATACATATTATTGGACTACTAGCCGTGTGGGTCACCCCCGAGTGGGCCTAGGACGCCATTCTCGAATACTTGCTATTTTTAGCAGGTTGAGTCCAAAATAATGCTTGGGCTGCCCGACCTTCCTCATATTTTCTTGAAAGGTTAAGTAACATTATTTAGGTAATGTTGGGCTCTTATGTTCATTAATTAAGGCCCAAATAAGTATTTGCAAGTCCGACACTAATATACGAGTTCGAACAGTACAATAATCGATCATCAATTACGTAAAACATTAATCGTTTTACAATTGTTGGGAAATCGGAAATTCAATACATAAACTTTGAATTTTTAAATCGAATTTTCAAGGACGTTCGGGTGCGGTGTAACAGAATCAGCCAATGCAGCCGATTTGGGTATTACTAAACAGACTCTTAATGTCATAGTGACCTGGAGTGCTGATGAAAAATTTACAAAAATGTCGAACACTAATTAATGTGAATACGTGTCCTTGTTATTGGAAATGTCAAGCTAAACAAATAAACAATCACGGAAAACTTCTCCATCAGGACATAGTTATATGCTTCTTCTTCCAATTAGACAATCTGGATCATTATTTTGTGGATTTCAGAGCTCTACACCCCATTAGACTTTAGTTGCAACTTTATAAGACTTTTGGGTGGATCCTTTGACTTTGTCTATTACCTATAACATCTATGGATCTTTAATATCGTTATTGAAATTGAAATTAATTTCAACTAAGGTAGACCACATTTTTACATTCCCATTGAGAGAGTGAGAGACCATTTCCCCCACCTTTTGACATTTACAATTTACAAACCATCTATTCATCCAACTTTTGACTCGTAGACTTGTAGTGAATTGGCAAACGCATATATTCCTACTATTGTCTACATCTTACAATTTACTCCGACCAGTGTAAATTAGTAAATGAATGATTGCACTCACGTAAGAAGTTTATGTTTAAGACATCACTTGAATGCATATTAGAATCATTCTTTGTGAGGAATGAAGATTATTCAAATATACAAAACATAAAAATAATATCCAAATAATTTTAAGGATGAATTTCTTGGCCATGCTTCGAAAGGCGAGAAGAGGATTCCTATTTCAACGATGGAGGATCTATGAGACGGTGAGACCACGATACAATTCAAAGTATTTGTAATATAATAAAGCTAGGCTAGTCAGGAGGGAAAACTTGTTGTCTATAGAGAACTTAAACATTCAAATCAAATCAAAATGTACAAAGAAAAGAATCAGCGATCACATAGAGGGTTGATTTTAGCTATGATCTTTACTTCTTTTGTTTATTTTTTTTGTCTTGTTTCCTTTTTCTATGTTTGATCTCTCATGTACTTCTTTACTCTGTCAGTAATAAAACCTTCTTTTGCAATATCTGTCTATGGTCATTTGCTTGACCAACTTTAACAAGGCAACTTGGGTAGACAAGAGAAATGTTTCAAGATTTTTTGGTGATACTTTAATTTCATAGAAATAAAAAAAGACTGGTGTATAGGGGCGGAGTCAAGGCACTGAGCCGAACTGGGCAAATACAAAGAATATTTTTGGAAACAATTTTACGCGGAATTAGGATGTTTTTACTTGGACTGTAATTTGCTGGTCTGGTCTGGTCTGGTCTGATCTGGTCTGGTCTGGTCTGAACTGGTCTGGTCTGGTCTGGTAAGGTCTGGTTTCTTTGTATTTTTATAACTATTGAAGTCTGGTCTGGTCTGAACTGGTCTGGTCTGGTCTGGACTGGTCTGGTCTGGTCTGGGGCAAATTACAGTCCAAGTAAAAACATCCTTATTTACACAAAAAATATAGAGATTTTTAAAATTTGGGGCGGGTTAGAGTCAAGGTTCCCCCTAGCTACGCCCCAGCTGGTGTACTTGTTGTCAGCATATCCTCCAGAGAGGCCAAGTACAAAGCACGATTTGTGAAGCTTATAATTATCTTTTATTCTTCACGATTTACATATTTCTCAATCAAGTTGACTCTCTAATGTAAGGCTTGTTTCTCCACCGATTCTTCTTCGTACCACTTTTACTTTTTCTGATTTCGATTTCGTGTTTGGATTTGATTTTCTCTTAGGTGAGGCTTGCTCGTATAACGGTTTAGGATTTGGCTTTGCTTTGTACGCTCAGAGAGTCAGAGGTTATCCAGGTGTGCTCCAGCCTCCAGGAACTTGCCGATCTCTACCGACTCCTCATCATAAGGCAATGTTTTCGTTCAAGATTGTAGGAGGGCTTTACACGCAAATTATATGGTACAGCCGGCTGTACCGTGCGCACGGTACAGCCGGACTTTTAGTTCGCGAATTGTAGGCTTTCATCGCAGACTTCCGTCATCGCAGGGCTTCCATCGCAGGCTCCCGTCATCGCAGGGCTTCCATCGCAGGCTTCCATGGCCGATCATCCTTGCTCCGTTGCTCGCCGCCTACTAGCACCTCTCCCTTCGACAACTGCAACCCTTCTGCAGCTCTCCTTCAGCTTCGTCCTTAACTTCGCACGTTCTGTTCCTTTCTTTTCCTTTTTCTATTTTTCTCACACTGATTGTTTTAGTTTGGTGGTTTTTGGGTCAGGGATACCTAGGTTGTACGTAATTCTAAAGATATGAGCATGCGCAAATAAAAGTTTGAGCATGGTGGTGATTTTAAATGAGCCTAAAAGAAATGAGTATACGCCTAAAAGAAATGAACTCACACAAACTAATATTGAACACATTGAAAATGAGTTTCATGTAAAATTGAAATGAGTATAACACCAAAAAATGAATGAGCATACTCAAATGAGTTTTTTGAACGCTCATTTTGTAATTTATGTATACTCATTTGAAATTAGTACAATACTCTTTTTAAAATGTCATATTCATGCATATTTTAAAATGAGTTTTAAGTTAAATTCAAATGAGTATTATGTCCAAAATGAATGAACACAAAAAAATGATTTTTTAATATTTTGATACTCATTTTGTAAATTATGTATGCTCATTTGGTATTGTTTTATGCTCATTTTAAAATGATGCACATATCAAATATACGCCCAAAATCAATGAGCATACACAAATAAAGTTTTGAATTTTTTTTATACTCATTTTATAAATTATGTATGCTCATTTGGTACTGTTTTATGCTCATTTTAAAATGATGCACATATCAAACATATCATACTACATTAGATTCACATATTGAAATTAATTATAAACATAATTTAAGATTTTTAATTTTTATAAATGAAAAAATCATAAAAAGAAAACGAATTAGAAAATATGAAGCAGAGATCACTGATGCTCATTGTTAGACTTTTAATACTCAGAAGAACAGGCTCGATGCTCATCAAAATTACATCAATGCTCATTTACGAGAAACCACGAACTTCATGAAATTTACAAAACTGTCACCGGCTGTACGATGCCAGCCGTACAGCCGGCTGTATGGTATACGCTTCCGACTTTACATGGCAATTGGTGGTTCTTTCCCAAAGTGTGGGAAGTTGCTTTGGTGTCCATGTCAGCTTCCTCTGGTCAGAGTTTTTGTATTCCTTCTTTTGGTTGCGTAGAGAATGATAGAGACACAAAGATTATCTTTTACCTCTACCATGAACAAAGTGAGAAGAAGAACTTAGTATTCACCCATACTACAACAGCTCGTTTTCCTCCGGAATCACCTCCGTGTCAAAAAGAATTTTGTGAAAAAACTTTTTTCAAGTGCTATTTTTTCTTTAGTAATGCTTGTTTTTATTTTAATTCGAGTAGATTTGGTTTAGATATCTATATATTTGGAATACTTTTGATAGGTTGTATTTCAGTTGAGGTTGTTTAAGGCTTAAATATGTTCGCTTCGTGTCTAGCGAGTCAGATTGTTTTGTACGAGGTGACTGACTCTATGTCTATTCTTAGGGTTTACGATCGAATCTGTAATAACTGTATGTGGATCGTCTTGTATTCTTTCTCGATATTACTATAAAGCCACTATTTTATACTAAAAAAGAAAAATTTCTCAATTAATACATACAATTTCTGTATACACAAAAAAAATCTATCTAGCATATGATATTGTTCAGCAACAAGGACTACACTTATAGAATTAAGTTGCCATTTAATAAGAGAGAACATAGCCACAAATTTAATTAATCTTGTTCATATTAAATACTTTTGGACATGGTAGTTGGAATAGACATGTCCAACAAATTAGACACACATGCTCATCTTAAAGGTATCAAGAATAATCAAAACGAATGTATGTCCAACAAATATCTATGGTGGCCCTAGAGAAGATAAATACTATCGTACAAAATAAGTGATGGATAGTCTACCCGGGGTATCTTATCCGAGGGGTTATTGCGGGAATAACTTAGAGAGAAGTCAGAGCAAATGGGAGGAGAGAGAGTCGATTTTATTAAATGAACTCAGCGTGTGGAGTTGAGATGCAGATGATGATTTACAAGGAGAAATGGCATGCTATTTATAGCAGTAATAAATGCGATGAGAGTACACGTGTCAGTAATCCAACGGCCGAAGGGTCACATCAGCCGGTTGGCACCGGCAGTGGTACGTTCACCGCATTGATTGCGGTTGGCGGATGTGACGTGGCATTAAATGCGGTGGTTGGCTGTCTCTAAAAGGAATCTTCGATGATTGAGTCTGTTTAGCCGAAGGCTCCTCGCGTAGCCGAGGGCTCCATGTAACCGAGGGTTCCATGTGGCAAGGACCCTTGTGTGGCCGAAGGCCCCATGTGGCCGAAGGCTTGGTTCAGCCGAAGGCTTCTCTGATGCCGAGGGCATGACAATGCCGAAGGCTCATGTTTTCGCCCCGTTTTCTCCCCGCAGCTTCTTATGCCAAAAAGGGCTATCCTGTGAGTTCTGGAGCCTTCGGCCAAGGAGGCCGAAGGCATCCCAGTGTGTATTCTGAGCTACTTTGAGGCTTGGGCCGTTGTATTTGGGCCTGAGTTGTTTCCTGGGCTCAATGGACTTGTGTAGGAGAAGTAGGAGTCTATGGGCCGGGGGTTCCCGGGCCATATACTCCATCAATAAGGGTGGTTGTTAACCGCCCATTCGGTAACACTGAAATTAAATCTATGAAAATTCATGAAATTTTGGTCGAAGTGATAGAATAATCATAGAAAAATTACATTTATATAATTTTTATTAATGAAAAAAAAAAAAATTATATGAAAACCAGCAACAATGACTCTCTACAGTAACTTCAGTTAGAAAAATAACTTTAACATTTCTTATTTTGATTATTACATAATTCAACGCGTGAAAAAGAATTACGGAGTACATGTTTAATAAAAAAGTTAATTGATAAGACATAAACTGATAAGTGCTTAAATATTTCACATGTTCTATTTAGTACTCCGTAATTCCGTATGATAATTGATATGCGGTAATTAGTTAGCAGGTGTTAATTATGTAGCTTTTTTAAGCTATCCTTCTCAATTCAATTCCACTTTAGAGTCTATTTGGTAAAACTAAAATTGGATGAATCGACTGATTCTTCTGAAATTTATGAAATTCTGGTTGAAATGACTGGATTAACTGATTTTTCACATTTATGAAACAAATATTTAATTTTTTTAATAAAATGGAGAAAATATTATACGAAAAAATAGCTAAAACGATTTTCTACAGCAACTTCAACCAATACAGCCAGAAAAACAATTTCAACCTTATTTTTTCTTATTATTACATAATTCAGCATGTGAAATCAAAAGATTCGTGTTTTGTGAAAAAGTTGGTCGATAAGCCGGAAAACAGAACTACCCATCGGGCTACCAAACAGGCTCTTAGGAAGTGTTTGCAACTGCTTCTGCTTAAAAAAAGCACTTTTGGAGATGTAAGAAAAAAGTGATTAGTTGTAAAAGTTGATAGTGTTTGAGAAAAAAATGATTTTGAAAAGTAAAAGACTAATTAAGCAGTGTTTGCGGTTGCTTAAAAAAAGCGCTTTTCAGCTTTTGGCTTAAAAAAGCTAAAAAGAGTGTTTTCAAATGACAGCTTCTGCTTAAATTAATCACTTAAAAGCTAAAAGCTGGAAGCAGGTGGAAGGGTTCTTTAAACTGCTTTTCACTTTTTCTATTACACAAAAAGTACTTATTTTACCAAACATTACCAACTTTTACTTTTTCTGAATCACTTTTTTCTCAAACACTACCAACTTTTACTATTAATCACTTTTTCCAAAATCACTTTAAAAAATCACTTTTTTAAAGTTGAAGCAATGGCAAACACTCCCTAAGGGTCTGTTTGCAACAGCTTCTGCTTTTAAAAAAGTGCTTTTTTTAATGAAATGATGAGAAGTGATTAAATAAAAGTTGATAGTGTTTGAGAAAAAAGTGATTTTGAAAAGTAAAAGTGGGTAGAGAAAGTAATAGAGAAAAAGTGTTTGGTAAAATAAATGTTTTTTGTGTAATAGAGAAAGTAAAAGCACTTTTGATGCGGAAGCCGAGAAAAATAAAAGGTGTAGTGTTTGGAAAAATAAGTGCTTTTTTAAAGTCAAAAGCTGAGAAGTGCTTTTTTAAAAGCAGTTGCAAACCAACCCTAAAAGTTGGTAGTGTTTGGTAAAATAAGTGTTTTTTGTGTAATAGAAAAGGGAAAAACACTTTTTACACGCAAACCGAGAAAAAGTAAAAATTGATAGTGTTTGGTAAATAAGTGTTTTTTTAAGCCAAAAGATGAGAAATGCTTTTTTAAGCTGTTGCAAACACTCACTTAGTTTGTGTTTCTTTTTTTTTGACAATTCTTTCTAACCTATATAGTATCTGCTCAATGTTAATGTCAACATCCTTGAATCAGGATGAGATTCGAACCTGTGACCCCCTCCTTGGGAGTGACACAGATGCCATCAGACCACAAGATACTTGCCCTTAGTTTGTGTTTCTATTTTTATCTTTTACTACATATATGCGTGCATGAATTGGACTAATGCTGTGAGCCACAGCCTCTGCCGACTGAAAGAGTCGAGAACATTTCCAGATCGACCCTTTTTGACAATCCAATGGAAACTCGAAAGGCGGGCTGCACTTTGGGCAAACAATATCTTCCACCAACTATTGACCTGTAGGAAATTGACTAAAACGCCCTTCATTTTGACCACGACTTGCAAATCTATATCAACCGAGTTGTGGGTTATCAAGTGTGAATTGGTAAGGGTGTGTTTGGCACTGACGTAACATGTACGAATGAATACTTCAAATGCGTGTCTCATATGCGAATCTCAATGGTCCCTATGGGATAAGAAAATCTGCCAAATTGGACAAATCTCCAAACTAATTTCAAAAGTCACATCTTCTAGAAGGAAACCAAACAAATTCAGTCACCATTTTTGGCTTATCTTATTGAACAAATAAATAAATAAATAAATAAATAAATAAATAAATAAATAAATAAATAAATAAATAAATAAATAAATAAATAAATAAATAAATAAATAAATAAATAAATAAATAAATAAATAAATAAATAAATAAATAAATAAATAAATAAATAAGTACATTTTTTGTTTGTCTAGTTGGATTATTGGTTACTTAGTGTCTATGTTATTCGAAACTTCAAAATAATTGTTCTTGCTAGGTACTAATAAACGTTTTTCAACTAGACAACTCAACCATGAGACAATTAGATAGATGACAAATGGTGTTGTGTTTTTGTAGAGGTAGAATGGTAATTTTCTTCTTCTCACAGGAACTGTCATCTTATATACATTCAAAATAGGTATATGTGACTTTGTGAGTATATTGGGAAAAAACTAGATCAGTTTAAAAAACATCTAACAATCAGATATAAAAATGATCACTCTTTCATCACGAGTAACTCAAATCGCTGATCACAACTTAGACTTGAAGCTATTACTAACCCTGAAAGCCCTCTCTAGTTCTAAACAAACGAGAACAATTAACATTTTAAACAATATTAAAAATACTAATAAAGCAAAAAATAAAATAAAAACGTGAAATGCCGAATGTAAACCATTTTCAAACAGCTCGTCTATGAAAGACATTGTTGTTACGGAGTATCATTTTCGATAGTTTGAGAAAGTCATATTTGTATTGTTCAAAAAATTGCATTCAAAAGCGGTAGAAAAACAAAACTAAATACGGAGTAATAAATACCATAATCTAAAGGAGAATAGCCATCATGGTGTCGCCAACAACTTATTATATAATTCCAAAATATGTACTACGTATACAATTTCAAAAACCGAAAAATTGAGAACAAAAATATATGATGTTCAATTTTTATAAGATAATTTTAATCTTTAGAAAACAATTGAATCGTGAAAAATACTCCATAAAACGATTTAAAGTAACACAGTAAAATGAAGTCTAACATGTTAGATGAGAAAACCACAAAAGTCGACGAGATATGTGAATACATATCAAATTAAGAGTATAGTCAAAGTCAAACAATTCTTTTTCAATAAAAAGGTTGATGTATTTGTCCATAGGCCTGGGACCGGTTCGGTTCCAAGGTGAAATATGTGGAACCGTTTGAAAATATGAAATTTTACTAACGGTTCGGTTCTTATAAATTATTTTGTAGAACCGATAAGGAACCGAACCGTTCTTAACGGTTCGGTTCTTGTCATTTAACGGTTCCTAGTATTTAAAAAAAATCTTACAAATCACGGTTAAATTTGTGTAAAAAATACATTCAACGCTTGAAATTACAATAAAAATATGTTGAATTTCATTTCAAACCTCAAATTTTGAGTTTAAAAGATAAATACATAACAAACTGCAAATTTTAGAAAACAAAAACAAAACAAGATATTCGGTAAAGAAGCCCAATAAAACCAGTTAAATGAAAAATAATTTCAAATAGTTAAATAACTAAACTAAAACAGTGAATGTAATATGAAAATAAATAAGTAAATATACATTAAAATACATATACTAATAAGAAATATATATAATTTTAATTATTATATATAACGGTTCTTTAACGGTTCCATGTGCATATTTTTTACGGGAACCGAGAACCGAACCGTTAATAAAAAGTAGGAACCGAACCATGAACAAATAACTAATAAATTTTGGAACCGAACCGAACCGGGTCATAACGGTTCGGTCCGGTTCGGTTCTCCGGTTCTTGGTTCCAAAGTCCCAGCCCTATTTGTCCATACGGTGTTGGCGTCGGGATTTTTTTTGTCATTTTAACCCAAAGGGGAGATATAAGAGAACAGAATATCAGAACTCAGAAAGAATCAACAACTTCACCTATTTGAAACCGTCAGCAGCAAACCAACTCCTAAGAAGGGCGAGGTCCAAAAGCAATAAAGTATATCAGAATGCAAAAGGCAGAACAGAATGTCCACTCTTCTTCTTCATCTTCTTCATCTTCTAATTCACAGCTTTCAATCCAGAATCCATGGCTGTTCCTAAACTTTTTCAACCAATAAATGTTATTCACACCCTTTTCTCATTGATCATCATTCTTTTAGAAATCCCTCAGTTTTTCTCTCAGCCCCAAAACATTCAGACATTCTATCCATTTCCCCTGCCTCCCCTCGAGCCACCGCGAGTTCCAACAAGTAGGCGCCCAGTTCATCCATCCTTACTTCCACCATCCCCTCCTCCTCCACCACCACCATCACGGAAGAAGAAGGCAATTAGAATTGCTATTGGAGTGACAGCTCCTGGGATATTAGTCCTATCAGGGATACTCTTCTTACTTTTAAGGTACTCCATGGAGAGAAGCAGTCCTACAGCTGCTGCTGGTATTAGTCCTTATGCCGATCCTTATCCTGAAAAAAGTAGGCCTGGAGATGAGTTAATGATGTTTGGAGGGATGAAGATAGAGGGGGTGATTGTTGATGAGGAAGGTCTAGATGTTCTCTATTGGAGAAATTTGGAAAATGGAGATCACAAAGGGAGTTTCAAAAGACAGGTTATCAGCAATAATAGCAGAAAGAGATCTGAAACACCACCAACCCAAGAAATCCCTCTTCTTAGAGGCCAGTCTTCATCCTCTCATCATCCCACTTGGGCAGATTCACAAAACAAAGCGCTGCTTAGACCTCCTACTTTTGAAACTGTTGTTCTTGATGAGTCTGTTGACAAACAAGATTCTGTGAGCCAACCAGAATTGAATTCTCCACCATTGACTGATCATGAATTTTCAAAGGCATCCTTCAGGGAAATTCCACCGCCATCCGCTCCATCACTACCACCTAAAGGAATGACTTTATCAGAAGGTACTTCGGGAGATGGAGAAGAAGAGGTGAAAATGGAGGCTTTGCATTGCGATGAACTTATTCATATTGCTGATCATTCAATGACTGGGGACAAAATGGAAAGTGGTTCCTTCACGTAAGCGTTCTTTACCCGTCTTCTTCTTCTTTGACTTCTTTTTTCTTCTTCGCTCTCTACATACAATTTTTTTTGAATCCTCACCAGTTACCACTTATTTGGCATTTCAGGTTTAATGGAGGTCCCCTGGATGCGCTATTTGGATATGTTGCTACAAATCAAATATCGCCAAAAGGAGAAAGCAGCTCACAGAATAATATAGGGGACAACAAAGCAACAGGTCCCACCCCACCGACATTCATTCTCGAAACCAAAAAGTCAGAGAATATAGCAATCATTCTCAAGTCCCTTGGGGTTACACGCAGGGAGATCATTGATGCACTCAACAAAGGAGAAGGTCTGAATACAGAAACTCTGGAGAAGTTGTGCAGAATTGCCCCAACCAGAGAAGAAGAGTCAGAGATCCTTAATTATGCTGGAAACCCGACAAGGCTGGCTGATTCCGAATCATTCCTCTTTCATATCCTCAAATCCATTCCATCTGCATTCTCTCGTTTCAATGCCATGCTTTTCAGATCAAATTTCGGACCACAGATCCACCAACTCAACCAGTCTTTACTTACACTGGAACAGGCTTGCAATGAGCTTAGGGGTCAAACACTCTTCATGAAACTATTGGAAGCCGTTTTGAAAGCAGGTAACCGAATGAATGCAGGGACCTCAAAAGGAGATGCACAAGCCTTTAACCTTACAGCTCTCAGGAAGCTTTCTGATGTAAAGAGTATTGATGGAAAGACTACACTCCTCCAGTTTGTTGTCCAAGAAGTAGTAAGAGCAGAGGGGAAACGCTGTTTAAGTAGAACTACTACTAATAATGATAATAGCCCAACCAATGGTATTGCAAGCTCAGATGATGACAAAGAGAAGGAATACGTTATGTTTGGTTTACCTCTAGTTGATGGCCTAAGTTCTCAGTTAACCTATGTGAAAAAGGCGGCAGCGATAGACTATGAGTCCATTTCTAAAACATATTTGACGCTATCATCTCAAGCATCTGATATCGGGAAATTTTTGGCACAATGTTCTGATGGAGGAAGGTTTGCAACAGAAATGAAAAGGTTTCTAAACGATGCTAAAGGGGAGATCAAGGCAGCACGTGTAGAACAAATAAGAGTGATGGAGCTTGTGGAGAGGACAACAGATTACTATCAAGCAGGAGCTTTTAGAAGTAAGACATGGCAGCCACTTCAACTATTTGTGATAACCAGGGATTTTCTGGGAATGGTTGATTGTGTTTGTGTTGAAATTGCAAAAAACATGCAGAATAAGAAACCTGAAGGAGAATCATCATCATTATCAGTAGAGCCACAGAGTAGAGCAGTCAGGTTCCCCAAACTCCCTGCTAATTTTTTGTCACAATAGTGAAAGAGCAATTCATCTGGCTTAAGTTAAGAATCATGACTAAATGTATAGGCAGATTAGAAATATTTGTTTTGATAACCATTTTATTTAGAAATATAGAATCATGACTATATGATGACCATTTTATTTATTATTTTCACGATATTACAGAGATGTATTCTATTTCCAAACATGATCTCAACGTGTAATTCACTAGTAATAAGTTTGTACAACATATAGCCTCTCAACTGAAGAAGAATAAACTTTCCACTTCCCATATACACCCATCTATCTGCAACTCTCCACAAGGCCTTTTTGACGATCTCTTTCAGCATCTTTGCAGAAACTAGCTTATGCATACAGTTTGCACTTCGAATGATCTGTAGATAAACAAAACGGCGAACGCTGGCCTAGACTATACTTGTTTACCCTTAGCTAGCTTCTCTTCCTCCACCTGTTCAAGTAATGCTTGTAGCTCTGCTTCCGTTAAGCTTTCTAGTCGTTTCTGTAAAGATTAGGAAATGTCAATATTAATCAAACATGTTTCAATTAAAGTTTTTTGTTGCTGATCGATAAAAGAAATCATAAAGAAGAAATGGGAGAGAACTTTGATAGAAAACCCTGATTGTGTTAGTTTTTAGTATTTATGTTTTTACTGTTAAGTACTACATCTATCCCAAAAAATTTTGTCATCTCATACAATTTGAACCCTACGGGTCATCCGGAAACAGTCTCTTAGTACTGTAGTACAAGGGTAAGAATGCGTACATCCGACCCCCCTTACCCTACTGAAGGTGGGAGCCTTTCCGTCTGGGGTAATGATGAGGATGATAAAATTTGAACCATTATATTGATTAGTATAATATTATGGAAGTTAACAAAGAACATTTTCATATCATTTTTATATTATAAATAATTTCCGATAAAAATATATAATTGGTCAAAAATTTAAAGATGGTAAAGTTTTTTTGTACGGAAGTAGTAGTTTTACGGTATGTTGCAGACTGCAGTAGTATTTGCATATTTACGGGGCATTTTTTTTTCAATTTTATTGTAATATGATGATTTTAGATTACTTAGAAGATCAAAGGAAAGTGCAAGAGAACAAAAGGAAATGCAAAATTTTGATCCGGTATTACATACGGTTAGGTATAATCAATATTTGTTCGGTTTGATTAGACTTCTGAAGCGACATGGAAAATGTCACATATACCCAGTGTTCTAAAAGGTACTAGGCACTAGTCGAGCAATGATTGGCCACCTCATGAGCAGCCCGTCTAAGCGGGTGCCTAGGCGCCGACTATGGCACCTAGGTATCCCCTTTATTTCTTTGTTTTATTTTTATTTCCTTTGAATTGTAAATCATTTCATTTCATTTTCATTTACCCCAGTGCCGCAAAGGCTCCCACCTACGGTGGGGTAAGGGAGGGTCGGATGTACGCAGTCTTACCCCTGTACTAAAGCACAGAGACAACTAAAGCACAAAGACTGTTTCCGGATGACCCATAGTGAAAATCGCGTCCAAAATTGCACGGACTAACTGCTGCTTCATAACTAAAGCACAGAGAGACTGTTTCCAGATGAATCTTTGGCTCCATTGCAAATGATAGAAATTTCCTTTGAATTGTAAATATAGTACTAAAAATGTTATAATATTTTGACAATAGAAATAGCTCATATAATCATTGGATATTATGTTTTTGTAGTAATATTATAAATAATAAAGTAATTAATAGATAAATGAAGAGATTTGTGTTTTTTAGCCTCTAAAATGTTCATATACTATGTAGTACTCCCTCTGTCCTATTTTACATGTCCTACTTTCCTTATCGGGTTGTCCCAAAATAAGTGTCACATTTCTTTTTTTAATAGAAATATGTGATCTACAACTTCACTTTATTATACCTAAACTTCAACCACAACTTTTAGTCTTTCAACCTCTTTATTAAAAATTGTGCCATGTGCCAAATCAAAGTAGGACACATAAAATGGGATGAAGGTAGTACATTCTAAAAAATTGACATTTTATATTTCAAAATTATTTCGCATTGCAGGAATATGAAAGTAAAATATATAGGAATAGAATACTTATTGATCAAATGATGTTTTAAGACAAAATGGAAAAAATAAGTTGGGTCAGGACAAAAGTGAGTTCGGACTGCCTAGACAGCCGATCGATTTTTCCCATTGATTACAATGAAACGGGGCGCCCGGCCACCGCCTAGAAGGCTAGAACCATGCATATACATGTTCGGGTATTTTATCATCCCCGTTCAGGAATGACTCAATAGTCGGGCCTTCCAGGATATTGTGAAGGACACCCGCTCAAATATCCTGTATACTTGGTCTGGTGTCGAGTTCAACAATCTGATTTCTCTTATAAATTCATCCCTTGTCTTCCCAGTGGGACATCAATTATTCTAGATCAAAATGCTTCGTTAGATAAACATTTTCTTATATTTCTAAGGTTCGATTCCTATGAGGAGCTAAACCCTTTTATCTTGGTTTTGCTATATTATAGATTAGTGAATTGTTTAAATTGTGAGTTTTCCTTCTTTACCTACTTGACTACTTCTCTTGACTCTTGAGTATTAATTATATCTCTGAGCATATTCAATATATATATTAAAGTATTGCTAGGTGTACAACTAGTTATTGATTTAGTATTGATTATTACTAGAAAAAAACAATAAAACCGTAATTGTTTACTTGATCTTTTCAGAGTAGTTACTTTGGATTATTATAGCATGCATTTAATGTTTAGTAATCTAAATAGGGATTAATCATATTGAAGAACTAAAACTGCATGTGTTGCAGTTATCATTCCTTCAGTGATTGCATCTAAGGTTCATCGCTACTATTAGATCAATCTAGAACGTTTGTTTAGATTGGCTAATAGTAAGGGCTGTTAAGGAATGTGTTTTATTATTAACAGTTATCATTGATGAATTGAAAGTTAAATTCCACAATTAAGTATTCAAGAGAAGAAAGTTAAAAGGACTAGCAATTCATTAAGTGGAGATGAGCAAAACCAAGTCTCAATCTCAATTGATTTATTTACTTTCATAATTCATTCATTTTAGAGTTTTAATTTTTTCAAGTTCATACAAACCTCGAACCCCCTTTTTGTTACGTTGTTTGACTAATCTCAAACGAGAAGAGTATCATTCTCTCTGGATATGAACCCTATTTCCCTGTACTACAATATTAGTGATTAGCACTGAATTATATTTGGTACACGGACGATGACAGCATGCCAAACCCACAATGTTATTTTAACTATATCAGAACCTTTGTTATTTCCTAAACATGAGTGTTACTTAAAATGAACATACCTCCATGACTTTGCTCTCATACTGTCTTAATTGTTGAGCATAGGTCATTTCCTTGTTTGAAACCCTGAAGATGTATGTTGAGATCCATCCAACTGTTAGACCCAAGACCATGACCAGTTGAACTACATTTCCAGCTTGTAGTGAATCAACACCAAATAACTGCATAATGATATTATCAGCCAAGATTCATTTTAATTCTTTAAATACGAACCTGTTTTTACTTTATTTTAGTAAGGGAACTTGAAGTGAAGAAACTAGCTCATCATGGGAGTTGATGGTGAAAAAAATCAAAGTACTTCATAAGAGTCCATTTGGAACTTGGATAATACCAAGGACATAAAATAGAGAGGAAAATAGAAAAGAAAACTTGAAGGAAGAAAAGCTGGGAGAAACAAAAGATAACCTCAAACTGAATAAAACTTCTTTAGATATTTGATCAAAAATCATTTTATTTATTTATTATTACTATTATATAAAGATCACATAATCTAAATACATGTGATATTTTTAAAAACGAAATCACTTTTAATTTTCCTTTGTGTTTTCCAAGGTAAACCCAAACATTCAATGATTCAAATAATAACTTTCCTTGGCTTTTAATTTCCTTTATCAACCACTTTCCCAAAGTGAAGCAAAAATCTGCAGTACCTCCAATCCACTTTTTAGGCCATAGCCAGCAA
The DNA here is from genome assembly GCA_945859915.1 of Cuscuta epithymum. NCBI lineage: Eukaryota > Viridiplantae > Streptophyta > Magnoliopsida > Solanales > Convolvulaceae > Cuscuta > Cuscuta epithymum. The sequence continues at coordinate 2,901,500 of CAMAPF010000058.1, read as the reverse complement.
CTGTGAGTCCAAGTCCAATTAATAGAACATCCTTTCTCGTGTATCCAAAAGGTATCTGCATTATGATCACATCACTAGCATAACTAAGAACAATAACAAATCTCTTCAGCTAATGAATATATATAAATCTGCAACTACATGTTAATACGAGTATAACATGAGTTATGTGTTAGGAGAATCATTCTTCTCCTAAAGTAGAACTCACTCAGTCTTACTAAAACAGTAAAAGCAGCTAAAACTTCTTCTATGAGGAGTGAAAGGGTCTTACCAAGGAAAAACAATGTCGGTCAAATTGAGAAAAAGAGAAAATGCATTATGTCCTTGTCCTATTTATGGATTTTTTGTAATGATCAACACTAAGATAGAAAAATCTCTACCATGATAAACGAAGATTGACATAATTCAGAATCTCTTTCTTGTCCTCAAACATTAAACAGAAATACTCATTTAGCATACTTTCCTCTATCAATTCAAAAAGTAGTTCATACATATCCATACCGATCCTTTTCAAATCAATAAGTTTTGTGATATAAAGTATCGTATGAAATATAAGATTAGAAAATTACAACAGTTACAGACTTTGACATCGATTTAAAACTAAAGAACAGTTTCAAACTAAAACTGCATTTCAAAATACTTAAGCAACAGCAGTAGCTGGAAAGCACAAAAGATTCATCAAAAATGAGTGAAGAGAAAAAAAATTCCCATTAAGTTAATAGTAAGAACCTTATTTGGGGGTGGGGGCACACATGAAAAAGGGAGCTGCTTGGGTCAGACTTACCTTATCTTTTTTAGGGGATTTATCATTACTGCTATTCGAGTCTAAACTGCATTCAGGTACTAGTATACTTGATTCCTTTGAAGTGGAGTATGATCTACTCAATAGAAGTGTGGAAGTTCCAATTCTAGAAAGTCTGCGGGAGGTACCATTTCCTGTATGGAGATCACAGAAAGTTGTAAATGACCATTATCCTGATCAAAGCTAACACAAGGTAATATTCAGTCACAGCTGCATAGTTTTCCAATTTCAGTTAACAAATTGAATGCTGTAACTATGGAAGAAATTAATAATCCGCAAGGCTATTCAGTTGGGGTATGATAATATTCTATGAAGCACTATTCTTCACTGACGGATACAATTAGGTCTGGAAGAGGGATGAATAGAAGTACTGTATAGAGTGCAAGAGCTTAAAAGTTGCACAATTTTGTTGTGATCAAGAATGTTTTTTTGATATCAAACACTTCGCAACTCATAAATATTCTTTTCAAAAACAGTCTTTTTACCTCATTCAGAAACACCATTGAATATCAAGGACTTGCAGTTAAATTTCAAATAATACATATCAGTGATCTCTACCTTCACCAACCAAAATTACCATTCAAGAAGTAACAATTAATACAGTATATGACTCAGCAGTGACAAGTGACAACTAGTTCCAAGCAGGGGACCGTGCTGAGAATGCGGGCTTGATGCAATAGAAATAATGTGGGCATACCCATTTTTAGACCATTATATTTAACAAAAACAACTCAGCGAAGTCAAAAAATAAATAAAAATAACTCAGAAAGATGAGAAAAGGATAAGTATGACATTCATACCCAGTAATACACTGATACGCATAATGCATAAAATTTGGCCTAATTGTTTTAACTTTAACCTAAAAAACCACGCACACAAACGTTATGATCATATTCATGTGTGGGGAATATTTTTGGTAATATCGTATGGCCGAATCCAATTGTTTGAGCAGCTTTTGCTCAGAGACGTCCTTGCTTCCAACTCCCTCAAATTTCTCTCAAATGAAAAAAAATAAAAATATAGTACTCCCACAGTCCCACTACTCCGTAATTGTTAAAAGGAACCACAACACAGAAATGATCAGTAACAGTTCTACAAAAGGAAAACAAATTATAGTCTATCATAAACGGAATTTGAAACTCTATAATATAAGTATCTGGGATATATATAGAGAAATAAAGGAATTAAAACTGAGCTGGAGAAACAAACACGCAGACCTAGTTTCCTTCTTGACTCCTTCAACGGAAGAACAGGTAGACCCAACACAGAAACCACCCTGATTTTGCATATAAGGCAGCTATAGGCGCCAGCATATGCCGTCGAAGCCATTTCAGCTAGCTTTCTTCACCTGTAAAATGAAATAGTTCTAGCTCCGCGGACAAAGCCTTGATTGAGTGGCTGAAAGCCGTTATCCAGGAGGGGATACCCTGACAATTATCATACTTGGCTCGGTTAAATTAGGTCGGACCGGTGTTACTGATTTAGTCATGCGAAAATTTAGGGAAAATGTGCAAATAGACCCATGTATTAACAAAAAAAGGTCAAATAAGCCCTTATTTAAGAAGCTTTGTCCGGCCGTCGCCATTTGGGGTGGTTCCCGGTGGAATTTTATGATGACATTTTTTGAGCATCTTATTCATTAAGTCTAGTTTACTCATATCAAATTTCAGCTAAGACTTCAATCGGGAAGACATTCAAATGAATTGTTGAAAATAACTACGCAGTTAGAAGCGCAGTTATCTTCAAGAATTCATTTGAATGCCTTCCCGATTGAAGTTTTTGCTGAAATTTGGTATGAGTAAACTAGACTTCATGAATGAGATGCTCAAAAAATTTCATCAAAAAATTCCACCGAGAGCCACTCCAAATGACGACGGCCGGACAGAGCCTCCTAAATAAGGACTTATTTGACCTTTTTTTGTTAGTACATGGGCCTATTTGCACCTTTTCCCGAAAATTTAAGAATACAGATGTTTTTACTTGGACTGTAATTTGCCCCAGACCAGACCAGTCCAGACCAGACCAGTTCAGACCAGACCAGACCAGACTTGGATAGTTATAAAAATACAAAGAAACCAGACCTTACCAGACCAGACCAGACCAGACCAGACCAGTTCAGACCAGACCAGATCAGACCAGACCAGACCAGCAAATTACAGTCCAAGTAAAAACATCCTACGAGATCTGTTTGCAAACGCTTCTGCTTTAAAAAATACGTGTTTTTTTTTAAGTGTTTTTTTTAATGAGGAGAAGTGATTGAATAAAAGTTGATAGTGTTTGAGAAAAAAGTGATTTTGAAAAGTAAAAGTTAGTAGTGTTTGGTAAAATAAGTGTTTTTGTGTAATAGAATAAGTAAAAGCGCTTTTGACACAAAAGTCAAGAAAAATAAAATTTGGTAGTATTTGGTAAAATAAGTGTTTTTTAAGCCAAAAGCTGAGAAATGCTTTTTTTAAGCATTTGCAAACCAACCCTAAGTATAAGAATAAATATAAACTAGTTCAAAACAAATATATCTTGAAGTATATATACACTCCATAACTTTTAAAAGTGCAAATTTACCTGTATATACTTTAAAAAGATAAAATAAATTTCATAAAACATCAAAAATAAATTATAAATTTGAAATTAAATAATAAATATTTATTATTATATTAAAACATTAACTCTTTAATTTTACGTTGCAAAATTATTATTATTCCATAGTAAATGGAGCACTTCAAATTCATAAATATTAATTATAGTCTTGTTGTGAAATTTTGAACACATTGCTACATTTTTTGAAATAACATTTTTTTTATTTTTTTTAACTTTAATAAAATTAAATTCAATATTTTGTAATCTTGGACTATTTACCACCATACAAAATATGTAATTTTATAGTGCAAAGAATGAAAAAATTAATATTTGTTTAAATTGCAGCACATATGTTAACACTTTTTCGAAATATTCTTAAATATATACTTCGTATTAAAGTTTTGAATTATATTTTATACTAAAATATTAAATTGTGATATAAAAACAATAAAAGGGAGAATTAGACACAAGTACTTTTTCAAAAATTTTATTTTTTAATTTCGAATTTATAATTTACTTTTAGTGTTTTTTGAAATTTATTTTATCAATTTAAAGTCAATAAGGGTGTTGGGATATATTATCCCGATCTGTTACTGTTCAGGAGCCCAAGGCATTACCCAGTACGGAGCTCGTTCAGTCAGGCCCGTTTTGGCCCATCTTGGCCATCCGACCCACTTTGGCCCATCAGGCCCGTATTTGGCCCTTTTAGCCCATTAGGGTGGAGAGCATCCCTCCCCCTTTCCCCTATATATAGGAGGCTTTCCTTTTTTTTTTTATCCCGGAAGGCAAACCACCAAAATCAGTGGGGCATGTGCCGGGAGACATATGCCATAATTTTATTAAATAGGTAGATAGTACATAAGGAAGGGGACTAGGCCAAAACTTCCTTCAAAAATTTTAACAAGAAAATACAACCCCGAGGACTAGACCTGACCCGAATCAAAATGACAAATAATTACCGAGCAATTCGCAAAGAAGCAAGCCCAAACATATCTAAAAACACCGAGTTTCGGACCTGGGCAGGCAAGTCATAAATCTTCTTATAAGTAATGGCCTGGCCCGAATAAGATTTTGCTAGCAGGTGGGCGGCCCAATTGCCCTCTCTCCGAATATCCAAAAAGGAAATACCCTTTTGTTCAGACAGAATCAACAACCGGCGGACATCCTCACTCCTTCTTCCAACCCGTTTACTAAAAATATACTCCAAAACCTCAGATGAGTCCATTTCCACTTGAAAATCTCGAAATCCAAAGTCTGTCGCCCAGATCGCAGCATAAACCAAGGAGAGAAGCTCAGCTTCAAAAGCTGAGGCGGCCAAAATCGGGTATGAAGAAGCAATGACTAACCTTCCATCACCGTCTCTCAGAATAGCTCCGCCAGTTACCTGATGAGGTAAATAGCTTGCATCAACATTTAATTTAAGACAATCCTTTGGTTTTTTCCAGGTTATGGCTTTAATCGAAGGTCTGGGTACTCTAAAAGTCTTAGGTAACAGCTCCTCTTCGTATAAAAGTTGATCAACTGAAATTATTTTGGAAGAGATACTAATATTAGCCCAAGCTTGAGTGAAATGTTTTACTTGATTAATAATTCCAACTGCAGTAGGTCTAATGCCATCGTCCCCCCAAATTAAATTGGCATAAGATTTCCAAATCTGCCAGGTAATAATTCCAGGAAGACAATGTTTAAAAACATCTTCCACAGTTTTGGAACCTGCCTTAAGCCACCAAGAAATAAACAATTGTCTGATTGACTCAGTTTGGTGAAGAATTGGAACTCCAAGAATTCCCATGAAATAAGTCCACACAGGTCTAACCCTATCACACTTGAAGAAAACATGGTCTAAATAATCTGAGTGTGCCCTACAAAAGGGGCAAATGGATGGATAAATAGCAGCTTGAAATCTAGCCAGTTTATCAGAAATAGGAAGTATGCCTTTTAGCAATCTCCATTGAAATATTCTGACTTGCGTAGGTAATTTAGGGTGCCAAATATGCTTAGCAGTGAAAGTTGAGGGCAATTCCTCCCTGACTTCCTCATAAGCAGATTTAAGAGAGAATCTTCCATTAGTTGTAAGATCCCAATAGATGCTACCATCAGTGTTTTGTCCACAAAGAGATTTAGCCAGTTCATCAACTGAACATATTCTCCTCCAGATAGGAGAATCAGAGACCTTAGAAGTCATATTGAGACCTCTAGGATATCTAGCCTTTAAGAAATTGGACCAAAGGGAGTCTCCAGTCTTCCATTTCCACCAAAGCTTTAAAGTAAAGGCCTTTTCAATATCTGTAAGACTTCTAATACCAAGACCCCCCTCTTCAGTTGGAAAACACAAATGTTCCCATTTCACCCATTGGTATTTCTTCTTTCCATTGGTGGAACCCCAGAAAAAAGCAGCCATTTTACCTTCCAGAATATTAATAATCTTTTTGGGAAGTCTATCAGCAGCAAGAATATGTAAAGGAATAGTATTCAGTACATGTTTTATTAGTACCAGTCTCCCTCCCATAGATAGATTCCTCTGCTTCCAAGAAGTAAGCATAGATTCAAATTTGTGAATTATATCCATACAATAGCTCACTCGATTTATTCCTTTGTGTAAAGGAACCCCCAGGTATTTGATAGGAAGGGCAGCTTCCTGCATTCCCAGAAGATTAGAGATCTGTCCAGCTCTGGCTCTCTTCCCACACAAGAAAGAACTTTTTTGTAGATTAATGGTTTGCCCAGAAGCTTTTTGGTAAGATTTCAAGAATTTATTAAAATTTAACAAAGATCTGGAGTCCCCATTGAGAAAAACCAACAAGTCATATGCAAATCCCAAATGTGATAATGGATAGCCATAGGTCCCCATCCAGAACTGTTTAATAGAGCCCCTCTCCATATGCCACTTAAGTCCTCTAGAAAAGGCTTCAGAAGCCAGAATAAATAGGTAAGGTGATAAGGGATCACCTTGTTTTACTCCCCTCTTAGGTTTGAAATATCCTTGTGGCACACCATTGATAAGTATAGACAAATAAGTGGACTGAAGATTGTTTAAAATAACCTGAATAAAACTGTGTGAGAAACCAAGTCTGGTTAGGATTTCTTTCAAGAATCTCCAGGAGAGCTTGTCAAATGCTTTAGCCATATCAAGCTTGACAATTACATTTGAACCCCTTACTTTTTTATTCAATGAGTGGATCATTTCCTGTGCAATCAGTACATGATCAACCATATCATTGTTTTTCATGAAGCCAATCTGTTCAGGGGAGATAAGCTTAGGAAGCAGAGTAGAGAGTCTATCAGCCATAACCTTAGTACAAACCTTATTGACAAAGTTAGATAGGCAAATAGGTCTAAAGTCACCAAAGGAAGCAGGATTATTAATTTTAGGAATCAGGACAACCAGACTACTAGAAACCCCTTTCGGAACACTGATACCCATAAAGAATTCTTGCACTGCCTTTAACAAGTCAATACCCACAATATGCCAACACTTTTTAAAAAATTTACCATTAAAACCATCTGGGCCAGGAGCACCATTTTGATTAAGATTCCACACAGCAGCCTTAACCTCCTCTTCTTGTGGTAATTTCATAAGCAGGTGATTGTCTTCCTCAGAAACAATATGTGGAATAAACTGCAACACATCATCAGGGTCAGTATCGTGAGAAACAGAGTACAACTTAGAATAGAATTCAATGGCAGCCTCCCCAATTTCTAGTAAGGATGAAACAACCTGCCCTGATTCCGTAGTTATAGAGGAAATATTTTGTCTCCTGTGCTTAACTTTCACATAAGAATGAAAATAATTGGTATTAGCATCTCCTTCTTTAAGCCACCTTACATGTGCTTTTTGCTTCCAATATTTTCTTTCTAAATTGAGCTTTGAAATGAGTAGAGCTCTGAAATGATTCCACTTTTCTCTATTTTCATCAGAAGGAGAAGCCATAAACTCATTTTCTGCCTGCATCACCAAGTCTTCACATTTTCTGATCTCCTCAAAAATGTTTCCAAATGAATCTTTATTCCAAGTTTTCAAATCATTCTTCAGGCATTTCAGTTTATAAACCAAACCCCTCATGCCTCCTCCCCCCAGATTTTTATTCCAACTGCTTTTCACAATATCAAGAAAATTTGGATGCTTCAGCCACATATTTTGGAATTTAAAGGATTTAGGCCCAATAGTATCATCAATATTACATCTGATAAGAAGGGGAGTATGGTCAGAGGGAGTTTTGTCCAAGATGTCAATCTGAATTTTCTTGAACAGATCACTCCAACTAGTATTGATTAAATACCTATCCAATCTCCTCCAGACCCACCCATTGGCCCTAACTCCTGACCAGGTAAAAGCAGGGCCATAATAAATAGGTTCAATCAAATTGCAAGCAGCCAAACAATTAGAGAACTCAAGCATACTGTCTAAGTGTGGCACAGAATTACCCTGGTGTTCATTATGAGTAGTAATAGCATTGAAATCACCTCCAACAAGCCAGGGCCCCTGAATATTTCTGAAAAAAACCTCCAAAGAGTCCCACAAATTCCTTCTTTCTATGTAATTGTGTTTACCATACACCACAGTAAACCAGCCTTCCAAATGTCCTCGTTTGAATCTCAAGTGAGTAAATTGAGCATGATAAGAGACATCAGAGATATCCACCTCATTTGGGTCCCAAAAAACCCATAGTTTATTAAGGTTAGAAGCCAAAACTTTAGAAAAACCAAGAGACTGACTAAAAGAATCAGCTTTAGAGAAATCAATAATAGGTTCAATAACAGCAAGAATTTGAATCTGCCATTGCTTAGTTAAAGAGATTAACATAGCTTTGGCAGATTCAGCCCCCCTAACATTCCAGAAAAGACAATTCATTTAGGGTGTAGAGAAGGAATTTGTGAAGCCAGTTTACTATCCCTGAGCACAGTAAATGACAAAACTTCCTCTTCTTTCTTCCTGGCAGCATTCCTAGTAACCCTGGGGTAATATTGACCTCCTTTCTTTTATTTTTCCTATTAGTAACTACAGTGAACCCCTCTGTAGCTGCTGATGTTGTATGACCTTCCCTATGAATCTCCCCAACAGAGGTGTGATCCAAGGTAAGATCTTCAATCTCCCTGTCCAGTCTCTTGGCCATAACCTCAACATGTTTAGCAACATCTTCCCAGCCAACTTCCCACTCATCAACATTGACAGGCTTGGATTTTTCACTATCAGATGAATAGTCCTTGGCCGCAAGGATAGGATCGAATTCCATCTGTTTTTGTAATATCCTGATCTGAATATCATCAATGCTATTGACAATATTCTTTGTTGGTATGATTCCAGGAACCTGCTTCTGTAGTAGGTGCTGCAAACTGTTAATGTCAAGCTCATGTTCATTGTTTTCAGTTTTTTTGCTGTTATCTTCCTGAACAGGCTGTAACCCCTCTTGAGTGGTGGGGTCTTGTGCTGAAACAAACTTTTGATTCGGGACAGGAGGTTGCTCATGAAAGACTTCCTCAGTATCCGTTTCATCGTCGCAAAGTACAGGTGTTGAAGAAGAAGGCTGATTCAATACCATAAGGTCCTTACAGTTATTAGTAGGCATAGTTGATGTAAATGGTGTAGTTGATGTAGATGGCAGAGATGAATTGGATGTAGTAATGACTGTTTTCCCCTTCTCTTGCTGGGTAAGCCTACCCTTTCTAGGCTGCCCAGTCTTCGATTTGACCATCCATTTATCCTTCGATAAATGCTCCCCGTTAAATGCCTCATGTGTACGTTTAGGGCATTTTGAATGAGAATGCCCTAAATGTAAACAAAATGAGCAGTATTCAGGCATATATTCATAGATAATTGGCTGAGCGAAACTCAAACTTCCACAGTTAATCCACACCTTCTGTGGTAATTCCTGAGTAAGATCAAGCTCAATATAGACTCTGGCCACCGAGGGCCTAGTCAAATTAGCGGTAGCACTATCAATCTTCAAGGGTTTACCAATTAAACCCGCAATATCAAACAAAGCTCTCTTATCCTGGAGATGGAGAGGTAACCCTTCTAGTGAGATCCACACAGGGACCACCGGAGACTCGACGTTAGGCTGAAAATCCGGAGTCCATTTGGTCACGCGCATTACATGACCCCGGATGTTCCAACTTTGTCGATTCCAACAACGAACATAGTCTTCATCAGAATCAAAACGGATAACAATGTGCTTTTTCTCTAAAACACCCAAGTGAAAAGAACCTTTAAAGCCAATAACTTCAAATGATTTACGAATCAAATCAAGGCTTGGCCTGCCTTTGTAAAAATAACCAATGAGCGAGCGTCGATGCCTTTCTGCGAGAATAGTAACATCGCTGTCTGGGAAGGTAACCGCAGGAAGACCTTTATATCGTGATGGAGTTTTGGCTGAAAGCGAGACAGTAGATGTATTAGCAACGACGGAGGCAAAAGTCCTCCCCGACCAAGCCGTAGTCGGCGGTGGAGGTGGATCCCCCATTGATGACGTCCGTCCTACTCCTTTCACCTATCAGAATTCAGAAGCAACGTGTTCTCCGGTTCGACTTCTGATACAGGTTCACATTCTCATAGGAGGCTTTCCCTCCATGTAAAGGATCCCCTTTTAGCTTCTTCTACCTCTTCTCTAGATTAGCTAGCAATACTCCATTAATTGGAGTTCAATATTTGTACTATGTAATGGTGAAGAGAGTTAGGGATTGGATATTAGCCTAAAGAGTCCCGTGGGTTTCTCCCTTTCGGGTTTCCACGTAAAAACAGAGTGTTCATACATATTTATATCTATATTTACTATATCGTGTTGGATTAAACTCAACAAATGGTAAATTTGATCTTTTATTATAAATGAGGGGTATTTTTGCACCTTTTAAAGGTTCAGAGCTATAAATGCGCTTCAACATATACCTTAGGGGTATATTTGTTCCGAAAAATAAAAACATGAGTATATTTGTTCTCACACTCATACTACAGGGGTATATTTGTATTTTTTCTGTTTAATAATTGCGGATACAGCCTAGAAAGGGTCTTCAAATTCATAAAAAGATTATGATACTCCGTACTTTATAAGTTTAATACCTACCGGGGGGTTTCAAAATATGATTTAAAACGTTGTAAACTTTTGAATTTTTAAAATACGAGTGATGAAGTATATTGTCGTATACTCCGGTATCAACATTTACGCCAAGAAATCTAAGAATATCCACTAAGGTAACTCAGGCCGATCTTGTCGAGGTCGAACTCGAGCTCGAAACCGTCTCTTAGACTATCGAAGTCGAAAAGTGCAACCAAGACGGTGGTTGATCCTCATCCGAGGTTGGTAGTGTTTCCTGCCAAGCCTCGAGCCAATTCTTGTGTTATGAGTTCAAGATCAACAGAGACAACCTCACTTATCACTGTGAGGTGAGATCCTTCACCTCCAAGTTAAACACTTGTACCCCAAGCTAGATGTCATACGTTTAGACCAATTTTCAGGACCACATGCGGGTATTGTGGACTCGGACATTACACTAAGATCACACAACATCCAGGATTACGTCACCTCGTGATAACTGTTCCAAAGCTAATGTCACACAGTTCTATTATCGCTACCAGGATTACACATATGGTTTATCCAGGCTTTTTAATATGCAAAGGCTAAATCAGCCAATCCATAAAAAATTCTCTCCCCAAATAAGTTTTACATGTGGCCATAGATTAGTGAATCATTTACTTTCATGTGTTCACCAAGTATTTCCTTGTACAATATAAATATCATATTCCAAGTAGTTTCCAACTTGTGAAAATGGATCATAATTCTTATTTTCTAACAAACTATTATTCTGCCAAATTTCTTACTCAATTCATATTTTGCATATTTTACAGCTCTTCGTCTGTTTCATAACCCCTAGGTTTTACTACCAAAAAATTGATCTTTTGTAACATTTTGCATGCAACACTTTTATTTTATGTTAGATATAACATTGGAATTTAAAATTATGCAACACTTATGTATAGGTATTGCATAAACCTCTAGAGCATAGAATTATGCGACACTTTTGGAAGGTGTTGCAAATTATTAAGCATTATGTAACATTTATTTTCTGATATTACATATAATTAAGTATGACGCAACATTTATTTTTTAAGGGTTGCATATTATTAAGTATTGCGAAACATTTATTTTCTAAATATTGCATTAAACAAAAAAATAAAGAATGAACTATGTATACGTAATACATACTAAAGAGTGTAGTATTATGTAGATATGGTGTAAAACATATAATTATTTGGATTAAAAAAAATTGATCTAGTCTAATTTAGTCTAGCCTGATCTGATTTGGTGGATGTTTTGATTTCTGTGTATTTTGTAATTGTCAACGTCTAGTATGATCTGATAAAGTCTGATTTGATCCAATCTAATCTTGTATGATTTGGTTACATTTTAGAAGGATTGTCAAAATGAAAAGTCATTTGTGTTGTGGTCATAAAATATGATCAAGTACAAACTCTACGACTACTGCCATAATATGTCCTTACTCAATGTCAAATGAAGTAGTAGTGATAAAGTAAAGACAATAGTAACAATGATTTATTACTACTGTCTCACCAAGTGTGATATAAGAAAGTGTAGGAAAGTATTGTAATATGAAACACTCTTAGCTAGACACACGGATGGAATACACGTTTTATGTTTTTTTTAAGGAAAATTATATCATTAATTAACTCAAACTCTCAGTGTGAAGCTAAGAGATAATACAATCAGGCGGATTACAAACCACATAAAAACCATTTGTCATAGAAAGAGCAGCCCTAGCTAACTTATGAGCTACTACATTCGCGGATCTTCTACCATGAATGACTTGTATCCTAGCTTCGTGACGAAGACTGAGTATTATATCGTCTAAAATAGTGTCTAGATAAGAATCACCATCTCGCTTTACCAATCCAGATGCAATCACGAGAGAGTCTGTCTCCAGTTCTATCCTCTCCCAACTCTATGCTTTTTCCCAAGCCAGCGCCTCACGAACTCCAATCGCTTCGGTGATCTCCGCTGACCAACTTGCTCCTTCCACATTCCAACCACTTCCAATCAAATTTCCTTATGCATCCCTAACCACTCATGCCCATGCTCGCCTGTTATTTTGTAAATCAAGCACCACGTCCACATTGATTTTAATTGTCCCCGCCACTGGTTTTTTCCATCCGGTCACCTGTCCTATCACCTTTCTTGTGTTGCCATTCACTTCCTGAGCCATCTTCCATCCACGTAAAACCACCGCTCCCATTTCCAAACAATGGCGCTAGTCCGCTTCTTGATTCTTCCAAACTTTATCATTCCGGATCTTCCATATACTCCACAGATTAGCAATAAAAATACACAAATCTTCATCCTGCAAATTATCAAAAAAGTTTTTAACCCAATCAGTAAAATCATGCCCTTGTCGCACATAGCGGGCTCCCAATTTCCTCCACACCAGAGAAGCTATCCTGCAGGTTTTGAATATGTGCTCTTCTGATTCCTCCTCCTCATCACAGACTTTGCACGCGTTTTCCACCTCCACATGCCTGCGACAAAGATTATTCGCAGTAGGTAGGCATCCTGTCATCACCTGCCAAAAAAAACACCATTTTTTGTGGAAACTTCAAGTTCCACATTTTAGTCCAACCTAACCATCCCTGCCTCGTGCACTCTCCACGTAAGACTCTGTAGCCGCTCTTAACTGTATAGGTTCCTCTGTTATCTTCATTCCACCAAATCCCGTCCGGAGGTCTCCTGCTACTTATGGGAATAGACATAATAGCTCTGTTATCCTCAACTGAAAAAATAGTATTAATTCTTTCCTTGTTCCACTGGTCCCCCTGTTCATTGAGCAACTACACTACATTCATGTCAGCAATTCTTGTTGGGGGTCCTGACTGCACCCAGCCAGATCCTTGGCCTGGTAACCATCGCTCACGCCAGACTGATATGGTCTGACCATTGCCCACTTTCCGCCGAATTCCTTTCTCAAGCATCTCCCGAGTCTGAATAATACTGCTCCAAATAAAAGAGGGGTTATTCCCCATCTTGGCCGGCAAAAATGAAGAATTAGGGAAATATTTAGCTTTAAAAATCCTTCCCAATAGCGATTCCGGGTACTTGATTAGTCTCCACGCTTGCTTGCCCAACATAGCTAAATTAAATTCCTGCAGAGATCTATACCCCAGATCACCTTTCTGTTTCGGAACACAAAGTGATTGCCAAGTTTTCCAGATAATCCCTTTTCTGTTTTGACCCGCCCCTCGCCACCAGTAGTCATTCATGATAATCTTGATTTCAGAGCATAATTCCTTAGGAAGGAGGAACATGTTCATAGCATAAGTCGGCATGGCCTGAATCACAGTTTTGAGCAACATTTCTCTTCCCGCCTTTGACAGAAAGTTATTATTCCAGCCCCGCACCCTATTAATAATTCTTTCTTTCAAATAGCTCAGAATCTCCTTTTTATTTCTCCCAATAAGTGAGGGTAAGCCAAGATAAGAAGCATTATTTCCTTCCGTTCTCACCCCCAGACAATTGCTAACAGCCTTTCGCCTTCATTCATCAAGATTTGGGCTAAATTTGATAGTAGACTTATGATAATTTACCATTTGTCGAGAACATCCTTCATACGTTTGTAGGATGTGTTTAATAGCCTCACATTCTCCTTCTCTAGCTCTGAAGAACAGAAAGCTATCACCTGCAAAAAAAGGGTGGGAAATTCTTGGAGCTCCCCTCGCAACAGAGATTCCCAAAATATTGCCCATACTTTCCTGTTTACGGATAAGAGCGCTAAGACCTTCAGCAACCAAAATAAATATGCAGAGGGATAGTGGGTCCCCCTGCCGGATGCCTCGGCTAGGAGTAATCGGTCCAAGAACCTTGTCATCAAAAGGAATAAAATATTCCACCGATTCCATGCATCCCTTAATCAGGCCAATCCACCTAGCATCAAAATTCATAATTCGCGGCTTCCACATAACCCCATTCAACTCGATCATAAGCCTTACTCATGTCAAGTTTTAGGGTGATATATCCCTCCTTCCTCTGAGCCTTCCTTTTTAAACAATGTAGTGACTCAAAAGCTATTATAACATTATCAATAATCGATCTGCCCGGAACAAAAGCACTCTGGTTTACAGTGACTAGCTCATTCAGAATTTTCTTCAATCTATTAGCCAAAACTTTACTAAAATCGTAAACACAACATTGCATAAAGCGATAGGCCTCCAGTCCCCCATGCAATCAGGTTTATCTTTTTTAGGGATAAGGATTAAATTATTTTTATTTACCTCGCGGGAGACTCTTCCAGACTCCATAATATTCTGACAAAAGTGCACCACGTCCTAGCCCACAATCTCCCAATAATGCTAGAAAAATGTCAGGTTTAAGTCGTCCGGCCCCGGAGCTTTGTCAGGATGCATATAAAAAACGGTTCGTTTGACTTCCATAGCCGTAATCGGTTTCACTAAGTCATGATTCTGCCCAGGCTTCACCTTGGCCAGACCCCCCATCGTCCTCTCATCCAAAACAGTACCATGAGAGGTGAATAGCTCTGAAAAATAATCCTCAACTGTATACCCAAGTCTGGTGCAATCCATCTCCCAATCTCCACTTGGAAGTCTCAGTCCCTTCATTTTATTCCTTCCGCGCCTCTGCTTGACAGCATTATGGAAAAATTTAGTGTTCTTATCACCCTCCTTTAGCCAAAATGTTTTTGCACGCTGTTTCCAGAATATATTCTGCTGCTCAAGGAGGTAAACAAGGGATTCTTTCACCCGGTTGAACTCAGTTGCGTTCCATCTGCCTCCCTCTGCTCTCAACACAGCCAACCGTCTTTTACAAATTGTTGGAAAATGTGTTGATAAATTGCATTAAATGGTCATTTTGGGGAAATTTTTTGAGTGGAGTCCACTTCCGATTTGGGTCGGGTCAAAGTGGTTTCGGATTGTCCTTGCTTAGGGCTACAATTCGATATATGGTAAGCTCAAAACGGATAACGGTTGAATGAGAAATTGATTCTCGAAGTTCACTCGTTGAAATGGAGAAATTCTAGGAAAAGATGAGTTTCTAGTGTGGTTTTTTCCCACACTGGAAAACCCAAGGGAATTTGAACCCTTTATAAAGGGAAACCCCCTCTAAGGAGTTAAGATTCCTGAAGGGAAAGGCTCTCTCACGCGCGCAGGGGGTGCGAATCAAATCCCGAAACCGGAGAACAAAAAGCGCGATTTGCGTGCGCGGGCGACCTGCGGACATGAATGTCGTCCGAAAATATATCTTATAAAGAAAAAGTTAACTTTTGTTAACGTTCATACCATTAAAACTGCACCATACACGAACTGCACCTTCTTTTAGCTCAAAAGCTCTCAAGCCAAACTTTGAAAACTTCCTATGTATTCTTGCTTGGTTCTCGTTCGTTGGAACTATTCGGTTGAGTGCTCAACGAATAGCTCGTTGCCATCGTATCCTGGGAAACGGTCGTTGCAATGCTCCTAGAACCCCGGGAGACACCGAATACGTTTTATTGAAATCGTGCGTAGCACGAGCTTTGACTTTTTCTGCTTCATCTATTTTCTGTTTTTGTTTACTCATTCTATTTAATTAATTTTTATTAATTAATGTTCTTTGTTTTTCGAAACACACCCAACACAAACATCAATGCGGGCCTGGAAACCCACCCTCCTACTCCATTAATCAAGCTCCACTCCACATCCGTTTAAACGATGCCAAATCTGCAACCCGGAAGAGTTATTCCAAGCCCTCTGGATCACTTCGCGACAGTCATTTTCGTGGAGCCACATGTTTTCAAACTTAAAAACTCTCCTCCTCCTCCTGCTACTCCATTTTTTAGGCCGAATATAAAGCATCAAATGATCACTGGTGGGACCCTCCAAAGACATAGCTTGATGCCCTCCAAACAATGTCAGCCACTCCTCATTAGCTAAAATCTGGTCAAGCTTCTCCTCGATCCATCTTGGGGTTCCCCTGCCACGTTCCCATGTCCACCGATAGCCCTCAAAAGAGACATTAACCAAACCACTACTCCACACTGCATCTCTAAAACCACTTAGTAACCAAGGTGAAGGCGGTACACTCCTTTTACGTTCAATGTCAAACATAACATCATTAAAATCTCCCATCATTAGCCAAGGCTCATTAGTCCCCCTAGCCAAATTTCGGATCAAACCCCAAGATTCACGTCTCCGGCTACGTTCCGGATAACCGTAGTAGCCCGTGTAACGCCATCTGGGTTCATCATCCCCCAATTTAAGAGAGCAATCAATGAAATTGTTCCCCATGTCATTTGCCTTACTTCCATCAACACTTGTTCTCTCCAAAAAAGACAAAGGCCCCCACTTAAACCCACACTGTCAACTGATACACAACCATGAAAGCCAAGTTTTTTCCGAATTTCTTCACAATAATCAGCATTTGATTTAGTTTCCATCAAGAATAGAATTTCCGGCCTCTTAGATTGTACTAGACCGGCCAACATTTGAACAGTAGCAATATTTCCTAGGGGTGGGCAAAAATACCGAACCGGCATGATACCGAACCGGACCGGTATGGTACCGGACCGATAAACGGGGTTTGAAACGGATCTCAAAATTTTTATCCCGAACCGGACCGAACCGGTTCCAAACAATGCCATGACCGGTTCTCATAAAATGAGAACCGGTACCGGACCGAACCGGACCGAAGTATGGTTTATTAAATTTGTACTACTATAGTTTATCTAAAATATATTAATTACCTCATCCGTCCCAAATTGATTTGCAAAGCCAACATTTTTTTGTCAAAGTTAATGTTAAGTTCTTGATAATTAATACAATTTTTAATAATTAAAATTTACATGTTTAGAAACCACATTAAAATCTCTCTAAAGTTGCAAAATCAAAATTAAAATATACGAAGTACGGAGTAGTTTTTTTGTAAGGCCAAATTAGAATATAATTAAAAAGTGAAATTCTAATTAAGTGAGTAAAAAGAAATTGTTTGACCAAAAAAGATTGACTTTGCAAATCAATTTGGAACGAATGTAGTATGATGTATGAAAATTGATAAATTGTGTGGATATTTTGGAGGATGGCTAAACTTTAATTTTTTTCTTAAACACCTGGAAAAAGTGGCATTGTTTGGTATTGGTATAGCATGGTACCGTCCCGTTTGAAAATGGACCGTACCGAACGGGTTTGGATCTAAGACCGAACCGTACCGAACCGTTTCAATAGTAACGGTACGGGTACGGGTTCGGCCAAATATTGGACCGGACCGGACCGTGTCCACCCCTAATATTTCCCAAAGCCCCTACAATTCCAACTCACTAGTCACTACCCCATACCTTATCAAAATCGGCTGGAATAAGTGCCCAGAAACGTGTAGCCGCTTCACTGATCGGAAGAAGACAGACTACCGCTGCGCCTCTAACCTCTCTGCTGCCACAAATCAGAAGAAGAATACTGCTAATAACACCAAGCTTCACCGATTTCCACTGCCGCTGCTAATTACTCGCCAGACCAGGAGGGAAACTGAGATCGATATCTTCCCCTGTATTGCGATAAACCTTCGTCTCTGCCTACACACCCTAAGTCGTCCAACTCTTGGACACCACTCCAGAAGAAAACTAGCAAAATCGGGACTCCAAAGCGCCAATAAGGATCAGCGCCGCCCGTCCAAAGGCCTAGACTAAGCTAGGAAGAAGACCGCCGGCGGCGGGTAGATGCCGTAGCGAAGGGTTTCGTTTTTACTACTCTCTTTGGGTCTATTAATTATTAATTAATTAATATCGTTTTAGGGTACTAGCTTTTCACCCGTGCTTCGCACGGGATGCAGTTAATAAACATTAAATTATTTAAAAAGATAAAGAGATATTATGATGAAGATAAAACATTACATGTATGGTTTTTTTATACAAAAATAAGTGAAGATAAAAAATACGAATAAAACCTGCTTCTAAACAACAATTCAAGCCATCTTGGTCTGTTGATATTAGGAGTATAAATAAGTTCCAACTTTGAATGTTATTGTATTATCATTTTCAAAAAAAAAAAGTAAGGTAAGCTCTTCAACATGATTTTTTTAAAATCATTGACACACCAATATTCTATTGGGAAAATGGAAACTAATAATTCAATTTTTAGGCAGTCTTCTTATAATAGTCCTACATTTTCGTTATTCATGAATAATCCAACCTTTGCACCCCATCTTCATTCATGGGTCCCTGATCGGTTGATGACCTGCTATTCCAAGTTATTTTCTTATCTTTGCAAACCATTATACCATAAATCTCACCTTTCACAAAGATAATAGTTTGCAAAGATAAGAAAATAACTTGGAATTGCAGATCATTAATAGGTCAGGGAACGAATGAAGATGTGGTGCAAAGGTTGGATTATTCTTGAATAATGAAAAGGTGGAACTATTGTAAGAAGACTGCTAAAAAGTTGGATTATTAGTTTCCATTTTCCCTATTAGATTTTACTATTAGTGTTATCCCATTTATCCAACTATATAAGTGGCATAATTAAGGGAAAGGACTACATAGATTTTTCTATTGTTTCTAGTACATCAACTAAATTCATATACTAAAATAGTATTATATAAATACACTTACTTTAAAAATCCCACCAATCCAGCTATTTAACCTGTTATTGACCTATTTTACCGAGTTAGTTTTTGAAAAAAAACATCTAATTGCCAATATTGTCAATCATGGCAAACAAAAGCTCATATTATCAAGTATTTGTATATTTGTATTCAGTTAACAAATTCAACAAAAACAAAACAATAACAACATTTCCAAATGACCCATGATGGAAATCATGTCGAAAATTGCATGGACGGAGGATTGCTTCATAACAAAGAATCACTGACAGTTTAGTGAGTCATTTTACTTAATCTATCATATTCCCAACGCTAAAGAGTAGTAGTCTTTGGTTCTGTTGTATTACAAATGAAAATGAAAAATAACATAGTTCAATGAAGGTAAATTATTCAAACTTAAAAGAAAAAGTAGAAAAATAAAAGTAATATCACCACAAAAAATAATTGTACAAAAAATATTTTAGGATAAGAAATTATGAATCAGCATGTAAATATTCAAAGGGTTTGCTCCTGAGGGTCTTCAGCTTCGTGTGGCATAAACTCCACATACAATTTTGCTATCAATTCCATATTGCCATCTTCAACTTTACCATCTTCAACTTTAATGATGAATGTGGGGTCGTGGGGACTCATCATCTTTCTTATCTTTGGAGAAACTATCTGCAATGTCAGATGAATACTAATTAAATAAGGGAAACTAATTAAATAGAAAGTATTACGTATATCTTAAAGCTTCTAAGTTGAATATCTCATGTGTGTGTGTCCGATGGTACAAAAGGAAGCACTCCTGAGAGAATACTTTCCAGCAATATGCATTTCAAATTGCTGTGAGTACGGTCCCTAATTTTTAAGAATTTCTATAAAATTATTTATTGAAGGAGATAGTTTGTTTTCAGTCATATTAAGTAAGTCATACGAAGTATTTTTCAACATTAATTCAAAAATTCCACAATTATTTTTTGAAAGAAATAAACAAATTTTACAGGATTGAGCCAAGAAATATGACATGCTACCTGGTAAAGAAACGGGTAGCATAAATAAAGAAATGGGTACTATAACAACTCATAGCAGAAGTTTTAATTTCAGTAATTAATTTGGGGTCAATGACAGCAGTTAAGCCTTTAACTGATTTTGAGGATGGTTGCATATGAAGATTACACTCAAAGACTCTTGAAAGAGTACCCTTAACATAGCAAAATAGGGATGCATAATAGGGATGTGAGAACTGAACAAAGTTTAACCCTCAAAATGACCAAAACAAACCAACCACAAAATTCATTCATATGTTACTGTTATTGTCACAAAGAACACTCCAAACCAAACAAAACTATCAAACTTAAACTCTTCCGAAAATGATTTTTAAAAAATGAAAGTCTTGAAAAAAATATGTATATGATCCCACTCCTAAGAATACAGAGACGCATGAATATTCATGATCAGAGAGTATTATGATCAAACCCATCAAAAAATAAGCAATGGAAGAGTCATTAAACACGATTGAAACATGCATGCCTCATTACAAACCTAATGACCTTCGAGAAGAAGATCAAAAAACAGAGTGCCCTTCCCCCTGGTTTTAGAAAGACACATAGCACCACCAGATTAGAGAAATCACAATTAGTGAATTCTAATCTACAAATACAGTATCTTTGTTTGAAAGAAGATCAAATAAAAATAACCTACTTTAGAATTCTAGTCTAGAAAAAATTACTCAATATTGGGACATCTAGGCATATAACTATATCATGAGGTGATAACCCTAATACGGAGTATGAGATTACACAATTTGATCCTCAAAAGTTTTAGAATAAGTCTTTGGCCTTAAGGAATTAGACACATTTATGATTAATCCATAAACTATTCAATTTGGACATATTTTAGTCCCCATGTACGCACTTATCTCAAGCAACCATATCAAAACCATACAGATCATCTTAGTTTATATTTAGGTTTACATGTCATCAAATATCACTTCAAAAAGGGGTAACTTAATAACCCTGAAGTAATGACATGCCATCATTGGCTTCATGACCTATTAGTCTATTAGTCTTTATTTACCTGAAGTAGGATGCAAAGACAATAAAAAGGGAGCAAATATGAAAACCACACAGGGGGAAAAGTGAATTAAACTATGACAGATTGACTTCAATGGGCTATTGGTGGGGAATCTAAAACTTCTCTATCCAATTGCTGTATCAAAACACAACTTTGGTTTCAAGAATATAATACAATTATAATAAATACTGGATATTAAACAGACACAACTACACAAAAAAACTATTTTTTGCGGATTATAACCTTTAAATACCTCTTGTTTTTAAGAATTACTATGCTAATATGGAACTAACTATAAATGAAATAGTTATTTTCATGCTAGATGAAAAATTAGCAGATCTAAATGGAGAACAAAGTACCAAACCCCCATTACAGTTCTATATAATCTGTTCAAAACTGTATGTGAAATATATATCAGGTACATCAATTGTTTTAATGACAAAAGAAAAAAAACTATTAAAAAAAATCTTAATTTACTGACTATTAAAACAAACCTTGATTTTAGTCTATGTTAAACAATTAGCCAATCAAAAGGCCTTGTACTTAGATAATGTAAAAGAGACTAAAACAAACATGCAGTTTAAAAAGGCTAATACAAATAAATCAAATTTGAAATTTTACAGAACCAAAAGTTACAGGTTTTACGATTCAAAAGTTCTATACCTATGAGCAACCCATCAATACCAAATGTTGCCTCAAAATCAGATTTTGAGATATAAACACATACTTCCTCCGTTCTTTTTTAGTTGCAACGATCAACATTTCACACTTGCGAACACACATCTTTGACCGTAATTATATCTTAATCCCTATTAGTAAAAAATATTTAAAAATTAGATTCTGAAAATTTGTAATGAGATGAATTAAACAATATAATTAAAAATAATAATTTTCATAAAATAATAATATAAAATGTATTCAAAGTAGAACATGTGAATAGTGTAAAATTCAACACGTTGCGATTAAAAAGAGACGGAGGATAGTACGTAGTATCTATTTCACTATTTCAAATTTTGCTCATCCTATCCCACTTTTGGTTCTTCTCATTTGTCATTAGCAAATGATATACAGCTACACAGATTGTTTCCTTTCTTTTCTTACTACTTTTGACAGTCTTTACCGGTTCATCTTAGCGAACGTATGCATGATCGATCTTTGAGAACAGAACTTAGCCATAATGATCTCTCGCATATACTCTTCAGGTGCTGTACAAAACCATGAAAATAAAAATATCTCAAAAACTCAAAGATTGTTAAATGGTCGTGTGTAAAATGAAACGGCATTAAGACTTTTGTATAAAGAGAATGTGAGAAGTAGCCCAATGATATGTGTGAGATTGTACTTTTGTATTTTGCCGGTGGGCTTAACCTCACTTACATAAAATGTTTTAATGCCAAAGACAAAAAAAACCTATTTAAAAAAATCTTAATTTACTGACTATTAAAACAAACCTTGATTTTAGTCTCTGTTAAACAATTACCCAATCAAATGGCTTTGTACTTAAATAATGTAAAAGAGACTAAAACAAACATGCAGTTTAAAAAGGCTAATACAAATAAATCAAATTTGAAATTTTACAGAACCAAAAGTTACATGTTTTACGATTAAAAAGTTCTATACCTATGAGCAGCCCAGCCCATCAATACCAAATCTTGCCTCAAAATCAGTTTTTGAGATATAAACACATATCTATTTCACCATTTCAAATTTTGCTCATTCTATCCCACTTGTGGTTCATCTCATTTGTCATTAGCAAGTGATATACGGCTACGCAGATTGTTTCCTTTCTTTTCTTACTATCCAATCCATATGTTGAAAAAACAAAGAGGGTTATTCTATTACAATCTTAAACTCTACTCCGATCACCAAACTGCATATAGACCCTTTATCATTGCCCATTATATTAAAAAACATTCAGATTAGACCCTTTTATGCCTCTTATTATACGAAGTATGTCAAAAGTTTGTATTCCTAAGAATTAAAATATCGAGTATCAAATGTTCAAGATTAAAATATGATTCATTATCTAATAGAATAATGAATTTGGTAATATAGAATTAATAAAATAAAATTAATTAAAAAATACAAACAGTACCTTATCCTCATCCCTGAGTAACGAAGGAGATATTCGACAGTGAACATGCCGATTAGTCTGCAATTTGGGCCGCTTCTTAGGAGATTGCAGGGGGTATCGACGATGGTGAACACGCAGATGATTTTTAAAATGTCGACTTTTAAGCAAAGTATACATGTGTAAATATACATTTTTGTTTCTCTTGACATAACCAATGGTACCTTCTCTTCGCAAATATGCTCTTTCAAAGAGCTCCACGCAGGAAGGATTCTCCCCTTCCTTCATGCACAGGCCGATATCGCCAATGGTGATCGGTGAACACGCCGATGGATCTCATTGCAGGGGACAGGCCGACAGTGAACATGCCGTTGGATCTGATTGCAAGGGCGTGGCGGCACCGATCTTCCCAAGAGAAGCCAAAATAACTCCGAGCCCTAGCTTTTATTTTTTCGGAGACAACCCAGCTGGGGCGATTTGGGGGAGAGAGGTGAAATGTCGAAGATGTGGCTGGACGGGCATAAGGCTGGACTGAAATGTCGGAAACGAATTAGGCGGAAATTAATTAGGCGGAAATTAAATGACCTAATTAGGCCTAAATGAATTAGGCGGAATGGAGCGGAGGAAAGGCCTAGGCAATGAGCGGGAAAATGAGGTTCCTAAAGTAGTGCAATTATGTAGAGTGATTAGAACGTTATACTCTCTATGTTCTTTACTAGTTTTTCTTTATTCATTTTTGGGATGTTTTTTATTTTTGGCCTTTTTATTCAAATATTACAATTAATTAATGGATTTCCAATAAAGTGGGTTAAGTTTCAAAAAGTCAAAAATATGACTGCCAGCTGTTATGCACTAAATCGTTGCACACCAATCCATTTAACACCACCTAAACTAAAAAGGCCAATAATGAATTTAATACTGAAAAATAGGAAACAGATTCTTCTGCTGTCCACAACAACCGTCGTACCACCGGCGCTGCCAGCAGTCATGCCGCACCACCGCCCAGTGACTTTGCTCCGGTCATAGTGACCATATCTTAGTGACTTGCTCCGGCTATAGTGATCGTCGCTCAGTGACTTGCTTCGCCATAGTGACCGTCGCTCAGTGACTTGCTTCGCCATAGTGACCGTCGCTCAGTGACTTGCTTCGCCATAGTGACCGTCGCTCAGTGACTTGATCCACCATAGTGACCGTCACTCAATGACCCACGGCCAACTCCGGTCACTGAATCTGGTCCCTATCCGGTGACTACAACCCAACTCCGGTCACCGTCCAGTGACTTCCGCCCAACTCCGGTCACTGTCCAGTGACTTCCGCCCAACTCGGTCAGTAACACCGTCCACCGCTAGTGTCACCCAATGACCGCCACCACCTAGCCCTGCCCAGCCCCCATCAGCCACAACCCAATCCAGTCCTCTCCCCGGCCCAAGGCCAAGGCCAGATCTATTCCCCTCCCTGCGCCATTCCGCTTTGAGAACCACCTCCCTAGCTCCGGGCCGGCGGCGGCGGAGAATGACCAGCCCTCCTTATACTGCTGCCCCCATCCAGCAAATACCCCTAACGCAGCCTAGCCAGCCCCGCCACGACCCCACCATCCCTACCACCGCGGCACCGCCCTAGCATAACCATAGCCGCCATCCCAGATCTGGATCTGAAAATCGTCTCTTCGCCCCATCGATTAGGTAAATGTCCCTTCGATGGACTTCCCACGATTGGAAAGAAATTGAAGAAGGAGAAAAGGATTGGTGTGGGTAGGGAGATGGAAACGGAAGGAGACGGCCGACGATGATGCCATGAGAGGTCTTCCGAGCTCCCCTTCTGAGAAGATGATGCGAAGCAGATGCCATTCGCAGGAACGATGATGCCGGATCTGTGTTTTAGATCTCCAAATGATAAGAAGCAGATGATGCGAAACAGATGATACGAAGGAGATATGGAGATGTGCTCTTTCTTTGAATCTGTTTACTTAGATGGTCCGTATGTTTTAATAACAATTGTCATATTTTAGGGAAATAGAAAAAAAGTTATACTTTTGGGATCGAATAGTCTACTAGTAATATACAGGCCATTATTTCTTTATTATTTGCCTCTCTTTCTTTTTTTAAATAAATTCTTCTTATCAAAATGCTCTTACACTTTTAGAGGCCGTTTGACAACATAGTTTTTTGGCTTATCAGGCTTATCAGCCAACTTTTTCATCAAACACGTATTTTTTGCTTTCGCGCGCTGAATTGTGTAATAAGCAGAAAAAGTAAGGTTGAAGTTACTTTTCCGGTTGTATTGGCTGAAGTTACTGTAGATGATCATTTTAGCTATTTTTACATACAATTTTTTCTTTATTTTATTAATAAAATATATTTTATAAAATAATTTTTTCTTAAATCAGCAGAATCAGCCAATGCAGCCACTTCAGCCAAAACTTCATAAATTTCAGCAGAATAAGTCAAATCAGCCGATTTTCGTGCTACCAAACGGGCTCTTACTTTTCTTATCATTTGATAGTAATGATTCCAAGATGATAGTAAATACTGCTGAGTTAATCCTATTTTGGGATGAAAAACTTAGACTTATTTTAGAATTGTCGAACAATTTTACTCTTATTTTGAGAATTTTCCCTTTAATTTTTACAAACTACATAAGAAAAATCGCATATATGGTCCCTCAGTTATCCACAAAATTAAAATCTCAGACCTGTATTTCTGAAATTGTAAATGTTACCCCCAATTGTCCAAAATGTTGTAAATGTAGTCCTTTAAGTAGTGAAATGTACTCTCGTCCACATTGTATTTCACCCCTCAAAAGGACCACATACAATATTTTGGATAATTGAAGGGTGCCTTTCCAATATAAAAAATACAGGTCTAAATTTTTAATTTCGTGAATAGCTAATGGATCATATATGTGATTTCCCAACTACTCCCTCAGTCCCCTTAACTTTGTCCCGTTTTACCTTTTTCATCCGTCTCATTAAGTTTGTCCCATATCACAGGCCGTATACCGTGCAACCGGTGCATGGTGAGCACCATGCACCCATGGTTGTATGAAATGTAACTCGTGTGATTCGAGATGTAACTTCATGTTAATCCAAATGTAAATTGCACTCATTCACATGTAACTCGTTGAAATGTAAATTGCTTTTATTGAAATGTAACTTGGGGAACAAATTAGATGTAACTTAACATATGTAACTTTAATCTTTTGAAATGTAAAACGCTTTTACAGAGATGTAACTCCATGTATTGATTAATATATATACACACTCCATATATATATATATATATATATATATATATATATATATACACACACACACTCGTGCTTGGGCAGAAATCAGAGATCATCGTTGCTTTCTAATCATACAAAGATGAGGAGAAGTTGGTTCCAGGATATGACAACACTAGGGAGATCACATCTGAAGATCATAGTTGCTTTCTAATCAGATTGGGATTTGGGATATATGTTGGTGAAGGAGAAGCGCAGTAAGGAGAAGACCCGGCAGATGCTCCAACCTGGTGTTGCTCTGCCTTGCCGCGGCGGAAGATGATCGATGCTCTGTTTTTTTTTTCTTTTTTAGGACCCGGCACACCGTCCTCATGGTGTGCCAGTTGTAGGGTATAATTTGCGCCCATATCATATTAGGAAATATTTGAGTGGTTAGAATTCATTCTACTTTATTCACACTTTATCAATTCAATATCCACCACAAAATTCTATTTTTTCTTAAAAACCACATCACACCCTTTTGTTCCAAACTTAGGGGACGAAAGTAGTACTTACTATTTCCTACGTTTTACTTTACTCTTCTTAAAATATTCATTTTTCTACTTTTTCATTACTTTATTCATCTTAGTACTTTACTCTTTTTACTTTTTTATTTATATTTATACCCCACATACTGACACACTTGCATTACTTCTACTATTTCCAACCTCTCAATAACCCACAAAATATGTAAGGAGATTACGTATTACTCGTACTAATTAAAAACGAAGGTGTCAAACACCTTGTGGAGTCTCTTAATTCAAAACTCATTCCAAACTCATTCCAATCCTACTTTTTGTTTACTTTACTCTTCTTTAAATATTCATTTTTCTACTTTTTCATTACTTTATTCATCTTAGTACTTTACTCTTTTTACTTTTTTATTTATATTTATACCCCACATACTGACACACTTAGGGCTGGCAATATCACCCTATTTTCCGCGGATACCCGGTCAATCCGAACCGAAAATATGGATGAAAACCTGAAGAAGTATGGATGAAAAATGGATGACGGGTGGATCAAAAGACGGGGTGGATCGGGTGTGGATGAAGGCTCATCCAACCCATCACCCGACCCGTCACCCGTTCCATCCACCCACCCGCTGACCCGCATATAAGTATATAATATATATTACCTCCGTCCCAGGGAGAAGTTCCCAATTTCCTTTTTTGGTAGTCCCAAAAAAAAGTTCCCATTTCCTTAAATGGAAAGTTATCATACATAAAAACAGTGCCAAACAGTGCAAAACAGTGCCAAACAGTGTCGAAACAGTGTCAAACAGTGTCGAAACAGTGCCAAACAGTAAAATTTACCCCTCAGTAACTTTATTTCCTTAATATGTGTGAAAGTCAACCCGGGAACTTCTCCCTGGGACGGAGGGAGTAATATATATTATATCTATTTAATAATATATAATAATAATAGTTAAATGGTGAAACAAAGATAATTGGAGAGCTTCAAGAAGTGGCAGTTAAATAGCAAAAAAAGTTTTGTGCCGATGCATAAATGCAGAATTTAACAACTTGAAGAAGTTGTATGTCTATTTTGTTTAACATTCAGTTTTTTTCTGTCATCGGCGGTGAATTAATGATTGTAATATACTTAATTGCTCATTTTTTGTTGTTATTTTACAATGAATTCTTAATTTTTGGTTTTTAATTATCATGATTTCTCTTTGTAATTTATTTATTTTGTCTCAAGTTTGACCATTTATATTTCACTCGCTACTCACCCGATCCACCCGATAACCCGTACAAGATGAATGGGTTGGATGTGAATGTAATTTTTAATGGATGATGGACGGGTGGGTGAAGTATAAAAAATTAACGGGTGAACGTGAATGAGCCTCCACCCGGTGAAAATCCGACCCGCTGTCACCCCTAGACACACTCATTACTTCTACTATTTCCAACCTCTCAATAACCCACAAAACATGTAAGGAGATTATGTAGTACTCGTACTAATTAAAAACGGAGGTGTCAAACACCTTGTGGAGTCTCTTAATTCAAAACTCATTCCAAACTCATTCCAATTTCCAATCAAGTGTTATACTTACTCCGTGTTCTCTATTAGATGTCTCTATAGAGTTTAGCTCAAGTTTTAAGAGAAAAATCATAGGGATGATGTAAAAGGTGTAGTGAGTTGTGTTTAAATGAAAAAATAGGAAAGAGAATGAAAAAGTAGGAAAGAGAATGAGGATATATATGTATATTTATTGATAAAACATTCTAAAAATGGAAAAAGAGACAACTATTAGAAAACATCTCAAAATGGAAATAGGAACAAGTATTAGAGATCGGAGGGAGTATGTGTGTGCAGCAAAAAAGAAAAAATAAGAACGTATGTAAAATTGTAAATATATATGTGTGGAGAAAATTGCCGCCGGTGAGACCAAATCATACGGAGTTTACAAAAGAGAGACTTCCTTAGGTTTTTTCCTCTCTTGAGATTTATTTACTTCTATTTCAAGAAACTCAAATTTTGATTTCCTTTTTTACCCTTCACTTTAGAATGCATATTACAGATGAATACTTTTGTAGCGACGTCTCTCCCGCAACGATCATTTTTTCTTCCTTCTTTCTTCGTCTTTGTAATCATCCAAGCTCACGCTCATCGTCTTTGTAATCATCCGATCTTACTTCTCCAGTTCCAATCGTCCTCGTATGCTCCATTAATTGTTCCGAAGCGTCATTTAGTCGTTCATCGATCTTCATGCGCTACACGAAAGTCTGCAATTTTTGGTAAGTTTAATTCTCTTTTAGTCCGATTTGCTTCGAGAATTCGAATTCTACCTGCAACGAATCCTTCATTTTTTTTTTGGATGAAAGGTAAGTATATTAAAAACACCCAAAAATAACATTTTACAATGTATCAAAACTATCTAAGCTAGTACGAGAACTAACAAAATAGTATCCAATCATTGAAACCTCCCCCCACCCACACCGAGGGGCGGGCAGGGAAAGAATTTTTATGACAAAGTCCAAACGGCACGGGACAGGCCCCGGCTCGTATCAAAACATGTCAAGTAACCAAAAACGGGCTGGCCCATGAAGAACCAGTCCAAGAACCCGAAGGCCCGTCAAAAAACCAGCAGTAGCATGTGCCTTGAGTCCAACAACATCCCACCAAGCCAAGGCTCCAACCCACATTCCGACGGAGCAGGCTCCAATCCATGCATCAGCTAAAGTCCAGCCTAGAGACTGCAGCATATGGGCCCAGGGCTTCGTACCAACCAGCAATCAAACCAAAACAGCAAATCCCAGCTTCCCGTGTCAAAGATCCGCGAACCAATGGAGGAGGTCTAGCATTGTCCGCAGTAGTCCAGGCCCGAGTCCAGCCCAAGTCCACAGCAAGCTCCCGCTGGCTAGGGTTGGCCATGTTCTGGGTCAGCCCAGACCCATCCATCGCTACGGACGAGCGCCGCAATGTTGAGCGGCAAACCAAAACCCCTGACCCACCAGACCCCCCCCCCCTCCACCCCCACCACCACATCTGGGTTCCGGCTTCCCCCAGACAGTCCGGCGGCCAGAAAGAAGGGCAAAGAACCAGCCGGAGAAAAAAACAAGCTAATCGGCGATCCACCTGCCACCTTCTACCCCCGTCGAGCCCCGGCAGCCCCCGACGGCGTCGGCAGAAGGCTTTGAGCAGCGACTAACAGTAGCCGGAAAGGTGACAAGCACCACGAACACAAAGACGAAAATACCAGACTTTATGGCCAGAAATCCGTAGGCGAAAAATAGCAAGAAAGCAAAATATCTCCTGAAACCAAAGGCTTCGATTTCCAGCTAGGTTGACGAACCAGAAAAACAAACCGGAATTTAATTTACCTGGCCTTTAGAGGACAACTGCCGGTGGCTGCGAACTCCAGATCCTAGGCCTTGGCCCAGCCAGGGATCCGTAACGAAGCAGTGTGGGATGATGGCCGCCTGATAGATCTGCAACGAGACCTCCCTCACCCATTGCTGCCACTGAAAACGCCATCATCCATGGTAGAGGTCAACTGCAAGTACTCTGAAACAGCGAGGAGTACGAACAGGCCCCAAACCTTCCAGGAGTCTAACCGGCCTTTGACAAGCGCCCCTATCCACTTGCCCTCCAGCTTCTTAGCACTCCCCAACCCGTTCCGGTGTCCGTCCGAGGACGACGATGCTATCTCCACCGGATAGTTTTCACCATGGTTGTTGGAAGATGGGGGAAGACGAACATGGACTCGTCGGAGCTCAACTAAAGCACAAACCAGTGGTCAAGAGACCACCAGACCCCAGTGAAGATATCTGCCCATGGTTCAAAAGTTGGTTACCTCCCTGTACTTTAGCCATGGTTCTCCAGCCACGAGCACAACATCAAGTCCATCCAGCCAATTTCCAATCCAGTAGCATGGAACAAACATCAACAAAAGTTTTCCAAAAATTGGCTAAAGCCAATAAATTAGCACATGAGACCCGCCGGAGCCAGGAGGGCCCCGGCGGCGGCGGCCTCCGTGAGTGGTGGTGCCGACCTGAAGAAAAACCGCAGGGGAAGAGTCTAGCCGCGAATGGTCTAGAGAGAGACGCTCTCAACTTCCCTTCTTTGCAACGAATCCTTCATAATTCCATTCATCGTAGCTGAGAACTCTTCAAATCCTTCTACAATAATGTTGTGTCATCTTCATACTCCCTCAGTATTTACAAATCCAGTAATAAATCGCTGAAAAATAATCGTATCTTCAAATCCTCCTTCGTGGATTGCTTTTCAGCGATTTCTTGTTGTAAGTTTCATGTTTGTTATTATTTTCCTTTGTGTTTATACTTTTTATAATTCATCGTATCTTCCTCTAGGTTGTTTATGAACTTCTTAAGCAAAACACCTTCCTGATGTTCCTAACTTCATTATTGCTGGGTGGACTTTGAACTTCCTCCGCAATAATAATCTCCTATCCTCTTATTTCATCTCAATTTGTGGATTATTTATTTTGTGATTTTGCTATATAACTCTTTGTGAATATTATTCTTAGGTGTTTATGGGTTTCTCACGTGACAAATTATTCAAAACTAATGAGGATTATTTATATATCCAGTTTGTAAGTAGAACTTTAGGCGATTACATCATTATTTCCTTTCAGGAATTATACGTTCTTAAATTGACTACTTTGTTTTGAGCATACTCTATGAATTGCTTTCATGTATTTAAAAAATCACTCTATGTGTTGTTGTTTTTATTGTTATTTTTTATTGCTATTGTTTGTTTACTATTTCATATTATACCTTACTCAGTATGGTTTTAATACCAGTTTTCTCATAATGCTATTTATTCTAAAGGGGGTGCTAATTTTAATCACTACTCATTCTCACTTCTCTTCCTCTAATTGCTTTGAATGTTTTCAGATGTGATGAATTTGATCAATGCAACTAGAAGATGTTTCTATCATGTGTTCTCTCACCTCAACTCTGTCATTACATCCCCTATAGATGAAGTCATATCTTTCAATCTGCAAGCTACCAATGATGACAATTTAGTACAATCCAAAGATACAAATTCATTTCCTCCGCCAACTTCTGCTCCCACCGATAAATATTTCACCTTTATCTCCTCGCATTGAAGATATCCATATCAATCTTCATTTTGATTTAGGCTATTTTCATGATATTCAGGAAATCCAAATAATCTCTCACTTTCATCCTATGCATATTGCTAGACAGTCTTTATATACAAGAAAATAAGTCATTAGATTACCATTTGAAGATGTATGTTATTTCAAATCTTTTTCAATATCAGACAAGAAGTTCAAATACAAAAGTGTTGCATATTGCTTGCTTCAATGATCATTGTGATTAGGATGTCCGTGCAGTGAGGTTGGGTGAATGTAAAATGATTCAAATAAGAAGGTAGTTTCGTAATTATAAATAGTGAACTGTATGGTGTTTTATGTTATCTGCTCTATTATCATATTATCATTAGAACTTTTTGTCTATTTACTGTCTACTTACTGTGTCTGTAATGTCTGTTATTTTCTAGAGTTTGATTTTGTTCAAACATGTTCTCTTGATGTCAGGCAAGGCCCACCACCATCAAGCCACAAGAGATGGTAGTAACTATCATCATGCTAAGGCAACTCTTATGACCGTGAGCACATTAATCATGTTTCATTTTAATGTCCTTTTTAAATTATTTTCCTGTTATTATTTTCGCACTATATATTCATTTTATACTTACTTTTAATTATGTGAATGCTATTTTAGGTTAAGTCTGCTACTCAATTTATGCTTGGGGTGGTGGAAAAATCATCTAGAAGCAGTGCATACGTGTTCATGGTGTTACAGTTGTGGGTCAACATTGAAGATTATCGTGTTATGATTACATCTCAAAGATTTACTTTACACATGAGCAAGTTACTATATAGAGTGGGGTGGTGCACCTTATTGGTTCTCGCTTTGATTGAGACCTTTCGGATTATGTGCAGCCCAACTACAAGCCTCACACACAAACCCAGTAGGCCTAAAACAAGCGCTCATCTTCAATTGGAGAATTTTCTCCCCGGCAGTGAAAACAATGTTCATGGTGTAAAAAGGCAGGCACAATAAGAAATCTTATAGGGATTCTATTCCAGCCCGTAGTTCTTAAACTCACAATGTCATATCACTTTCATTTCATTTCACCCTTTGAGAGTTGTGAGAATTGTAGTTTTTCCCTGCACTTTTAAGTTGACATGGTTTACTAGCAATGTAATTTACGTTATTTGCCATGATTTATTAGCATCAGAGATTATGTTATGTTATTGTTCAAACTCAAGTTTATTGAATAATATGGAGTAATTGTTTCAGAACTAGTAGACATCATCTTTGAAATTAATGTCTTTTTATTGTCTGATTATTGACTGTATCTTTTGTATGTATTTACTGCCTACATAAAAATTCATGTAACATGCCTATTGTGCCCACACAATTCTTTTCGCGCTTCTTCCAGTATTCACAAGCCTGCAACTAAAGTTTTCCGATTAATATGCACGTGTAGTAGTTATTTGCACGAAAAGCTTTGTGTTTCGGTGACCGCATTTAACAAGAACACATTCATATTTACTTCATGTGTCTTGTATCTAAAACTTTTTCACCAATATATCAAACTCCGTTGTTACTTTATATGCTTTTACATATAGTTGTAACTAACTTGTGTACTTACTTTAGTTGTAGTCATTTAATGTCTACACTTGTTTTATTAATGACCTATTATTGACTACTTATGGACTTAATTTCATAATTATATCAGTGTTTACGGTGATCACATCATGAAATAAAAAGTAAAAATGAACATTCATTTCTTATAAAATAAAAAAGAGGGTATAATACATTGTCATATTTCAAAACAAAATGTAACTAATATGTAATCACAATACTTAATGACCAAAAGAAGAAAGTTTTACATATACTTTCCTTTCCAACAATAACTATTACATTTCATCTTAGACCACATACTATTTTTGTATTACAGATTATCTTGATCCACCTGCTTCCTTCGGTATGCATACACCTTTATTGTTTTTTCTTGTACTTATCCAAGCCTTCTTTGAAAACTTCACTTGCTTCTTTATTCAGCATTAGACACTCAACGAACTTTATGACAAATGTACCACAGTACAATTTCCCTGCAAAATAATGTGCTTTTAATATAAAATGTAAACATACATAACATATTACGATTTGTGATTAAATTAATATTAAATATCAGCCCGACATGGCTACAAAGCTATCATCATGTTATGGACAGTTATGCCACATATTGATACGATTTTTCCTATTTTCAATCTTTTTTCTTGGACACTTTTCATAAGCACCTATATTCCCCATCACTTTTGATAAGAAAATGTCCAAGCAAAGTGTGAAAGACATAATTGTAACACCCCGGCCCCACCGGACCTGAGGTAGCTACTCCGGACCAATAGTACTATCCCCACAAACCACCACGAGCCTTTACCGCGCACTTTGTCCTCACTCATGCGCGCCCTGAGAAACTTCCCAGGGGGTCACCCATCCCAAGACTACTCTCGTGCAAGCACGCTTAACTTTGGAGTTCTTGGGTAATGAGCTCCCTTAAAAGGAGATGCACCTCTGTTGGTATGAGTAGTACTATTAATCCGTTTTATATTAAATCTCAAGTGTTACAATCACCCCCACTTAGGATCGCAACGTCCTCGTTGCGCCCTTGAACCAATCTCAAATCTCAATCAAATCCCAGAATCTTCCCCCGCTAAGTGCCCGCCCGATATCCAACGGGTCATCACACTGTCGCGGGGTTGCTCTGATACCACCTGTAACACCCCGGCCCCGCAGGACCCGAGGTAGCTACTCCGGACCAATAGTACTATCCCCACAAACCACCACGAGCCTTTACCGCGCACTTTGTCCTCACTCATGCGCGCCCTGAGAAACTTCCCAGGGGGTCACCCATCCCAAGACTACTCTCGTGCAAGCACGCTTAACTTTGGAGTTCTTGGGTAATGAACTCCCTTAAAAGGAGATGCACCTCTGTTGGTATGAGTAGTACTATTAATCCGTTTTATATTAAATCTCAAGTGTTACAATAATGTTGACAGTAAATCCGGTCTTTCCAAGTCTTCTTAAACTTTTTTACATGATTTGCTTCTATTAAAACAAGTAGTTGTCCATTCATCCATTCTAGATTACATATTCCCAGCAATCTATGACATTTGATTTTCAACATTGTTCATATTGCTCTTCATTTAATTGTCGCTTTATGATTTCAAAGGCATTATGCACATTGAATAACAATTCAATTTTAGCTTCTTTTATGTTATAAGAAAATGATGTGTACAAGATCTTGCAGTTGCCTGACATATTGACTCATAACTCGACAAAACGATTGAATTTACAAACTCTTGTTTACTGTCTTATGATACAAGTAATATATTCTCTACATATAACATCATCTAATTCATACTCCGATTTAATAATGCTCCATATATAGATTAAGAATACATAGTAATTTATTTTTGAATTTACCCAGCCACCACCTGCTCAAGTACATAAACAAGCGGTAAAAGTACTCCCTTAGTTCTCTATACTCTATAGTTCTTTGCCTACTTTTTAGTTTCTTTTCAAATAAATGAAATTGCATTAATAGAAAATTGATTGTAAGAGGCAAAAACCAGAGACATAACTTAATCAACTTTAGTAGCATGAAATAGATTAAGGAAAAATAAGTATACATAAACAGTGATTGCACCTACATGTAATTGACGCATATTGGGCAAATAGAAGGCATGTTAGGGTTTTCACATGTATTGCATATGTGGTTTTTCCTTTTCATCATCTAAAACATTCACTCCCACAATCTTTTAGCTATAATCGTGTATGAAGCACACAGGTGTCAAAGAAACTTGCTGCTTGAATACAAAAGTCTACCGATTGAACACAACAGCCTACGAATTACCATATGTGACAGGGGGGAAGTAAATCTGGAAACGAATAATGAACTCCTACTCTTTCTTAACATAGAGATTATTGAACTTTTCGAGGTCATCACCGAGTAATCTGATGAACCAACCATGGAGCGCAGGGGGGCTACGATGGACGAAAATGTCTCCACTGCCTCCATCGCCGAGCGGATTCAGAGAGGAAGAGGAATGGGAAGGGACGAGCTTCAGTAGACTCCTCGCTGTCGCCACAAATTGAAGGGAAGATCCGATTGCGCAGATCGAATTGGAGCCTGACATGATTTGAAAGATGTGAAAAAGAGTTCAGGTATTAGCAGACCATTCTTTGGAAATTACTAAAGCGAAAATCTCGATGGGGAGCCGTTCTCAACTTTTAATTAAGGGTATTATTGTCACTCCAATTATTATTAGGTTCTACCAGTTGCAGCAGTCCTAATTTTGGAAATCAACCATGAATTAGTCCTATTTGTAACATTCTCCCATATGTGTGTGCATCATAACTTATCTGTAATTCAGGGCTATTAGAGTTTTATAGAACTGATCAATTGAATAATAAATAAAATCACTAAATTCAAACCTCGTATTTGTATCTGTATGTACATAGATATCAAAGAATGGCATAAATCACAATCTCAAATCTCAATCGGGTAAAAATGTAAAAAAAAATAAAGAATAGATCCATCAAGCAAAATAATTGGAGTTCCCAAATAATGGACTGGCGGTGTTCTCAGACATATCATGTTGTTGATGATGATGGTACAGCTTCGTGTTGGACCGTCGATTATTCTGTCGGTACAGATCATACGGCTCCCACAGATAATCCAACGGACACGGTTTCTTCTCATCAAGCCTCTCCCATGGCTTCCCCTTCCCGCTCCAATGCAGCAGGCTCACCGGACCGGGGTGCAGACTCCGGCAAGACCCTCTCACGTTGTCGCCGCCGAGCCCGTGCTGGTTCCACCGGTGGTCGATCGGCTCCACGTCCCCGCCAAAAACCAGCAAGAACGGCGGCAGAGAACCCAGCTCGTATACCCTTCTCTTCTTCTGAAGTTCCATCCACCCCTCGATCTTCTCTCTGTAATTCCCCTTCCGCCATTCCCGGAGATCCATCACCATCACGCCGGTGTTGAAGTAGCAGGGCTCTCTCGATTCGAATACCCGGGGGAGAACCGGGTCGGACCAGAACGAGTCCGTGAAGTATTTGGTGAAGTTCGCGTGGCAGTATTCGGGCGCCCCGATGACCCGGGACTGGCTGAGCCGGACTTCCCAGAGCTTCTGAATGTCGTCGATGAGGATCACGTCGGAATCCAGGTAGATGACCCGGTCAACGCACGGGTCGAGCAGGTCGCCCAGATAGTTCCGGGCGTAGTTCAACGGGTTCTCCAGCGCTTGTCGGATCGAGGACGAGATCAGGTTTCTGACCGCGTCTTCCTTGAAGACGTAGACCTTGAAATTGAGCGAAGGGAAAACGGACTGCACGAGGCGGGTCAGGACCCGGGGATTCGCCGGGTCGAACTCGGCGGCCAAGAAGTGGAAGAAGACGTTCTCCGGGCACGAGGCGTGACGGAGGACGGAGTGGACCGCCGCCAGCGACCCGCGGAGGTACTGGGAGTCGAGGGTCATTGCCACATGGACAAGCGACGGGGAGCAGTACTGGTCCGGCATCGTTTTGCCCCTCGCCGGAGCCGGACAGTTCGCCCCATTCCGGTAGGCCGGCGCCTCTGAAAATCCAAATCCAGCATCTCCCCGGCCATTACTCTCCACCGGCAGGATCCGAATCCCAACACAGCACGACGGTGAGAACCCAATTATACAGACGATTAAAACGGCTGCCCAGATGATTGAATCTACTCCAGGATGAGGATACTTCATCATCATCCCTGGAATTCGGATGAATTGAATTTCCAAGAACGCTCAACTGTTTCTGGATCTCTTGTGAATACAAATTCGAGAACATAAATATATATGATGAAATAATCCGAGTTAAGCTAACATTCTGCGGCAGAGTTGTAGTGGGATTGGGGAAGAAGTAAAGAAGAAAAGGGATACTTCTGGAGAAGGGGAAGAGTCAAAACACACATGATGAACACGTATTTTGGGGGTAATGCTTGAAAAGTTATTCTAAAAAAAGCATTACGGAGTCCGTATTACCTAATACAACGCGGTTTGGGATATGAGTTGGTCCGTGTCTCGGGCAACCTTTATGCTATCTGGTCACTACAACCTGACCGTCCTAACAGTTGTGAATGATTGGACCATCGGTTAATGCATCCCAATCCGACTAAAGTTGATCAAAAGATAATAAGGAAATAAAAAATGATATACCCACTTTTGTACACACCTATATTTGTGAAGTGTTTTTTTTTTCTGTAAACTCCGGCTCACAGATAATATTTTGCACAGACAAAAAAAACCTCCACAAACAATGATGGGTATAAGGTGGGTACATCAAGCATTGTTGGATATAAAAGGGTAAAGCATTCCGTTGTACATAAAAGTGGGTATAAAAGGGTAAAGCATAGATTAAAAAAAAGGAATAATAATTAGGGATGGACCCGGGTCGGGCCTTTTTTTGGGAATGGGGGAACCGGAATCAGCCCGGGTAGGCGGCGGTTCCGGGCCGGTTCCGGTTCAATTTTTTGTTTTTGTTTTTGATTTCTTATTTATTTCATCCCCCACCCCTATCCCCCCCACCCCTCAAACTCCTCGGAAACACCCAACTCAACCCAACTAAACCCAGTCCAAACCCCAAAAACCCAAAAAAAAAATAAAAAAGACCCGAACCGGGCCCGACCGGACCGGTTCGCCTTTTGTTTGACCCGGGCCCGGAACCGCTTAACCCCTCGGGCCTAGGCCCGAACCGGAACCGGTTTCCCGGGTCGGGCCGGTTCTAAACAGTTCCGGGCCAGTTCCGGGCTGGGCGGCCCGAACCGAGTCCATCCCTAGTAATAATATGATCAATTATATGTTTCGTACTTCCTTTGCCCAACTTATGGAAAACTCCTTGGAAATTATTAGAAATAAGAATGTGTATTTGACATTATCTGTTATGTTTGTGTTCAAGTAAAACTATGCGAATTGGTTTTTGGTTTAGTTGCTTTTGTCCAAGTTGAACTGATTCTATGTACTCATGTTAAACTATGCAAATGTTTACTCGTTATTTAATTGCAATTCTTATTGTGGTGTCCATATTGATTTAAATTCATATTCAAAGATGGAATTTGGGTTTAATTCATCACAAATGTTTCTGGTAACATACGAATTCCAAGACAGAATGCAAATTGAATGCCATTTATACTTCTACATTATTATTGTGCTCTATTACACACACAAAACAGCAAAAACATTGTTTGTCACTAAACAAGTATGTCTGATAAAACTGTATATGAAGGGTTAAACAAATACTAGAAGTAAAAAACAGAAACACATATAATCACTGCATAGAAATAGGGATAGGATTGCAACATGATTTTTTATTATGCCCGAGAATATATGACAGCGAGAGCACTTTTGTCGTTCAGATCCAGATCCACGAAACTCCCCAACAGAAGGAATTCTGGTCTTCTTAGGACGTCCAGCGGGTCTTTTGAGACAACTTAACAGCTTGCAAATCTGATCACGAACATGTTGAGGAACCAACCATGATTGTGGATCAACAATGGGATGTACAGCAGCACTCCAAGTCGAAAGCCATGAATCACGTGAATATAATGGTGAGATGAAGCATAGCAAGATAAACGGGGGCGCACACGAATAGCAGCAACTGCATGAACACACACAAATTGTTCCAATTGAAAACTGCCACAGGTACAAGTTGTAACACTTGAGATTTAATATAAATGGATTAATAGTACTACTCATACCAACAGAGATGCATCTACTTTTAAGGGAGCTTATCACCCAAGAACTTCAAAGTTAAGCGTGCTTGCACGAGAGTAGTCTTGGGATGGGTGACCCCCTGGGAAGTTTCTCAGGGCGCGCACGAGTGAGGACAAAGTGCGCGGTAAAGGCTCGTGGTGGTTTGTGGGGACATGATAAGTCCGTATTTAGACACGCATTTGATGCGTGTTCGGGTTGGATTTTGATGATTTTCCTAGCTTTAAGGCGATGCAAGTCTCAATTTTGGCTCAAGTTGTGTTTAGCAGGCGTTGGATCAAGTTTCATTGCATTTGAAGTTGATTTGAAGAAGTTAGAGTCCGGCAATCGGCGCTTGAGAGGCATTCGGGAAGGATTTGAAGGCATTCGAGAAAGATTTGGAGGCCACCGGGAGATTCGTGACGAAATTCTGGTAAAGAAAGAGCATTTGGATCGACCTCGTAGGCATCCGGGAGCATTCGGAACAAGAAAACGAAGGAAAAGTGAAGAATAGGGTTAGGCACGCCGTGCCTGGCAGCTAGGCACGCCGTGCCTGAAACGTAAATTTTCCTGGGAGCTACTGGAGGCCAGGCACGCCGTGCCTGGAAGCTAGGCACGCCGTGCCTGGCATATTTCGAGGAAATTGGCTACTGGAAGCCAGGCACGGTCGTGCCTGGCAGTTAGGCACTCCGTGCCTGGACGCGAAATACGGATTTCTTCCGTAGGCACGGTCGCAGGCACGGTCGTGCCTGGCACCGTGCCTGGCCGCGATTTGTCCTAATTCGACCCGAATTCGTTGTTTTCTTTAAATAAGGCCCCCATAACCCCGTTTTGGGGGTTACGAACATTACGGAGAGGCCTAGGGACGAATTTAACACCGTTTTACGCTATTTTCTTCCAAGACCCTGGGATTATTTGTAAGTTCATCTTTTTAATTAATGACAATTATTTCTATTCATCCCAATTCTGTTGATTCTTCAATTATGAATTGTGAGTACTTTAATTAGGGATTTGGGATTGATGAAGGGGTTAATCATGATGTATGGTTAGATTCTTGTCGGTTTAATTGCATGAATGCCGTTTAATTTGTGTTTGAATAATTTAATTGATATCTCTTGTAACCTAGACTGCAGCTAGAATTACAATTGCATGTAGAATAAATTAAGAGAGATCTAATTTGTTCTAGGACACATTCACACACACTTAATCGTTCGCTAAGAGATTAGTAGCGATTAAGGGGCCGTAAGCTCGCTCGTCTTGGCAATAATTTAGGATCCTGTCGCATGAGAGATCAGCCTGGTCCCCTAAATTATTGTACTCTACGCCGCGAGAGCGGTAAGAACTTAGTAATGATTAGCTAGGCTCAATTAAATTAAATTCATGTAATTAGGCCTGATCTGCCAGAAATCTGGTTACCCCGGAATCAATCCCTGCTCCCTTC
This sequence comes from Cuscuta epithymum, assembly GCA_945859915.1. NCBI lineage: Eukaryota > Viridiplantae > Streptophyta > Magnoliopsida > Solanales > Convolvulaceae > Cuscuta > Cuscuta epithymum. The sequence goes on along the minus strand of CAMAPF010000058.1, from coordinate 2,860,433 downwards.
GTCGTTAATTGAGAAGAAAATAATCTTTTATTTTTATCGCGCATTAGCATTAGTTTTAATTTTAATTCAATCAATCAAATCTCGCACATCGCATTTTAATTTATTTATTTCTGTTTAATCGCTGAATTTAGTTAATCTTTATTTCCCTTTTGTCCGTCCCTGTGGAGACGATACTCGTACTTTACACCACTTTTCTACAACTATTTTAAGTGCGAGAAAATACACATCAGGACAGTACTATTGGTCCGGAGTAACTACTTCGGGTCCTGCGGGCCCGGGGTATTACAGGTAAATCTGTAACACCCCCATTTTCCCTCCCAAAATAATACTTGAAATAATAGATTTATTGATAATAAACTTGATTTATTCAAAACAGATGAAAAGTTTTGCAGCGGAAATAACATTAATAATAGAATAGTTATTGATTTAGAATTTTTATATATATTAGAAGGAGAGTTCAAGTGAAGACCAAGTTAGAGATTTTATTAAGGGGATTATTGCGATTTAAGGTAAGTTTCTCTGCCGATCCAAAATGATTTCCTAGTACTATATGTTATTATGTGATTAAATGTGAATTTTGAATTTGTATGTGATTTTGAGGAGATATTAGATCTATGGTATTTGAGAAGTGCAAACTAAGTACTTTTGGGTATTAAATATTTTTAAATACCTTTGAGACTATTTAGAGAGATTGAGAAATATTTTTGGAAGTATATCTAAAGTCAAGATAAAATTTACGTTTTCATAAGTGAGCACCCGGGAGAAATCCGTGGTGTCGGTTTTCCACATCCGGATAAATGTGGAGGGTGATTAAGGCTGCTACTACTAAGAAGTACAGTTTGAGTTTGAAGTGACAATTGGATCTATGATCCCTTTTAAGAAGAAGTTATAGTAGTAGTAGTCCCTAATCATTCAAGAATTCTAAAGGTGGGGTAGTTGGTAGACTGAGTCCCGATTACTCGTGACGACTTACTACTCGGAGGGCTTGGAATCCCTTTTAGGGGGTGTGCACACTTAAGGTAGTCGTTTCGTTTCCATTAGCAGTTGTGGTACCGGGAAAAGTCCCGGGGTGGCCGTACATAACAACGTAACCACCGGGCTCAACCAGAGTGTTGAGCACCGCCCTTCTAAATTACTAGGAAGATAGAGAAGAAGTGAATTTTGAGAAATTCTATTAGAAGAGTTACTATAGTATTTTCAAAGAAAAGTTGAGGACTTTATTAAAGAAGTGATTTTGAGAAATATCAAAGAGAAAAGAATTTTGGTGGAGTGTGTCATTTTTATATAGTACTATATGAAAAACTATATTTCGCCAAACCTGATTATTTTACGGGGTTGGGTAGTACTTACTTAGCTCTAAAGCTAATTTTTGTTTCTTTTTCCCTGTTTTGTTTTCGGCACTTTATTTGTGCAGGTGATGATGCTTATGTGGACTGATGATTGTATGACCACGAGAGCGGTTTAGAAATGCCTTAGTCAAACCTAGTCAAAAATTATAATTTAATTATGTCGAACACTTGTTTTATTCTGTTTTGTTTTGGGATTGCTTGTGCATTCGGTTAAGAGATGACAGGATGTGGCGGTAACACCCATTTCCCAATTAATGTTATTTCCGCTGCAAAACTTTTCATCTGTTTTGAATAAATCAAGTTTATTATCAATAAATCTATTATTTCAAGTATTATTTTGGGAGGGAAAATGGGGGTGTTACACAAGTCTTGTGGTTGAGGTTAACAACAAAAGATCTACAATAGCGATCCACAACTTCAAACTCGAAATATAAAGTTGATTTCACCTGATAGAAAGCATATAAAAAATACAGTTAAGAAATAATGAATGTAAGAAAACAAAAGCCAAGAGTCATATTCATAAACTGAAAGATGGCAATAAAGTGATACATACGAAAATATAACAACACTTATGGCAATAAGTTACAACCTCAATTAATGAAATAGGGAAAACACTGAAACCTGCATGCGTGTGGATTCAGCCTGCACAGTAACTAAATGGTTCTCGCCTTTGGGGGACAAGAAAATGGATGTTTTAAGGGCTTCCTCACTACTTTTCGTGAACCACTGTTGCATTCTTTCACGTAAAAAATCAACCAATTTACAAACTGAATACTCTCTAGCACAAACATTTACTTTGTTTAACGATTCTGCACAATTTGATGTCCTGATGCCATATCTGCGTGGACCAGCAACACACTTAGCTCATCTATGGTTACCAACTTTACTTAACCAAGGTCGGATTCTAGCATCTTCTGTGTCCAACATTGACAAATATTCCTCAAGTTCTTGCATAGTGTTTGCTGAATAAGCAGCTTTAAACTTCCATCCAAGACCATTGGCACCACTTCTGAATTTTGAAATCAAATTACGCCTCAGGTGTTCAACACAAAAGCCATGAAGAGCATGGGGGAAGACTTCAGCAGCAGCAGAGATTAAGCCTTTGTGGCGATCATACACTATATACATATCACTTCGCATAGAGATTGAACCACTCAACCTGCTTAGAAACCACAGCCAAGATGCTTTGGTTTCAAAATCACAGATTTCAAATGCCAAGGGAATGATGTGGTTGTTGGCATCTTGAGCACAGGCCGTAAGCAAAGTACCTTTGTAATATGCCTTCATGAACGAGCTATCTAAGATAAGTACAGGTCTACAAAACTCTCATGCTTCACGCCAAGGTTTTAATGAAAAGAAAAAATACTGAAATGCACCATCAGCAGCCGTTACAAGTTTTATGGTAGAATCTGGATTTGCTTCTTCAAGTACATACGCCATTGAAGGTAGCTTCTGGTATGACTCTGCATCAGATCCGAAATGCCTTTCCTTTGCACGTTTCTGTGCTTCCCAAGTTTTCTTGTACGACATAGAAATCCAATATTCCAAATTCATATCATGCTTGATCTGTTTTGGCGTATAAGGTTTAACAGAAGCATCCAAAAATTTGTGTGCCACAAGATTAGCAATAACACTAGGTGTTGAGTTTAATCCAACACGATATAGTAAATATATGTATGAACACTCAGTTTTTACGTGGAAACCCGAAAGGGAGAAAACCACGGGACTTTTTAGGCTAATGTCTAAGCCCTCTCATTCTCATTAGACTCTCCTCACCATTACATAGTACAATTTGAGCTCCCATTAATGGAGTATTGAGCTAAGTCTAAAAGAAGAAGGAAGATGGAGCTAAAAGAGCATCCTTTACATGGAGGGAAAGCCTCCTATAAATAGGGAAAGGGGTGAGGGAAGTACTCCACCCTAATGGGCCAAACGGGCCGATGTCGGGCCTAATGGCCAAAGTGGGCCGGACGGGCCGAAATGGGCCTAGCTGCTCGGGCTCCGTACTGGATAATGTCTTGGGCTCCTGAATAGTAATAGGCCGGGATAATATATCCCAACACAAGTCCCCCAGTTTCTTGAGTAGTGAGCTCGCGAATCTGCTCGAGAAAATATACTCTGCCTGCGCTCTTCCTCTGTCTTGCTGGAAACTGTGTCTTCACATAATCATAATATATGAGTGAGTGTCTGCACTCCTGAACGTAATCTACCAGTGAGGCACCCCCCTTTCCGACAGGGTCGGGCGAAGGGTGCTCCTCCACGGGCACACTCCCCCTGAATGCATCAGGCGGGAGTAAAGCACTCTGACTCGAGCTTTCCAATCGGAGAAGCTTAGAGGTCCATGCATCTATAAACCGACGTTCATAGGGGGACGAGGCCGGTCTCCAAATATGATGATCATGCTGTGCCGAGGGGCCGGTCATGATGTAATGATGGCATCAGACGGCCCTCGGCCGTGACGATCTCTTCTAGGCCCTCGGCCTCTGAATGACGGGTGATCGTCTCACGGTTCTCTGTCATGGCATTCGCCTCTAGACCCTCGGCCTCTAGGTGTTCTTCCTAGGCCATCGGTCTCTGGCGTGGAGATGCTTGTCCCACAGTTCTCAACTGTGGTGGTCTCCTCTAGGCCCTCGGCCTCTGGGTGGAGATGCTCATCTCTCGGCTCTCAGCCGTGATGGTCTCCTCTTTAGCTGGCCCTGAACGCCTTTGAGACTCAGGTCGAGCGTCTTTTAATCATTTCGCTCGATCACGTCGAGTGGCTTCAGCTGCGTAACTAACATGGTAACGGGCCGCACGGCCCGACAATAAATATGCACACATAACCATTTGCATGGCTTTCTCTTTAACATCCACGATTACCGGCCTATGGGTCATCGTGACCCTCGGCCCGGCTCATCGTGCGGGGTTAATGGACGTAGCAGCTCGCGGCGGGGCCAATTAGCAGCCCGCCGAACGTCACATAGAGATAATCACTGGTCTGTGAGTTTGAAAACTCAGACCCAAGTTGGTCGCACTGCCCTCGAAAAGACGAGGTTGAGCGCTTCGGTGCCCTCGGGCCCCATAGGCCACGTTTGGCAATAGTCACTTCGCGCCTAGCGGCGCGGATGGTTCTGGGGTACGGTCGTCGATCGGGCACGTAGTGCCGTGTGGACTAATGCGCAACCCTCCAATTAAAGTGCGTCGTCGGGGCATCGCCCTTCTGGAGACGCTCGGATAACTTAATCAAAGCTGATCGAGAGTAGGCTAATCGAACCCACCAACAATTAAATATTTTAATAAAAAAGTTGGCTGAACTAATTATCACTAGAGCTTCACTCTGCATTATTTAATTTCGGGACATTTTTATCCCTAATAAATAATAGTGATGTACGGGTAGTAATAATAGTATTATCCTACCATAAGTCATTCAGATACACTCCGTTCGCTAATTAAAGCTGATCGGGAGCGGGCCAACGGGCCCAGAACAACCAGTCATCTAATTTAAATGGCGGTGAAGCTATTTATCACTTAGAGAATCGCTCGACATTATTTAATTTCGGGAAAATTTACTCCCTTTTAAATAATGGTGATAAAAACTAATTAACTAATAATAATATTAGTATCTCAATACGGAGCACTTAAAATAGGAGTAAGATAAGTTACTTTGCTTCTAGAGTCATGAGTGGAGTGTTGACCGCCCAAAATAATACACGGTGCTCCATCTTTACTGCCAACTCCCCTTTAGACTTTGGCCCTTCGTACGTGGACCGCTCTCAACCGCAGATTATACCGTGGGATCGACCCAGCGTGCGCAGGGTGTGCCGATCCCTAAGCGGCATCGTTTTATTTAAAAAAAAAATCGATCTTCTTCCTTCCCAACTTTTCGGCAGGCCGTTTCTCCGCAGATTCAATTTAGGGACATGGAAAATCATTGGAGCCCCCGTTGGATGTATCTAGATTCGTGCAGCTCAAATCCCCAACCAATCAAAAAAAGTTCTCTCTTCGCTTCTTTGAATCGTGAATTGACACCCCCAGCCCTGAAGAGAAAGCTCGGTTAGCTGCTGAAGAATAGTGCTCTTTGATTTTGTGGAAAGAATTAGGGAAGGGAAGCTTACTGCTTTTTTATGGAGTAATTGGTTTGGATGCGTATGGTGATATGGAGTAATTGGTTTATATGTATATTAATTAATACATGGAATTACATATTTTTATATGTGAGTTACATTTTTTAAAGTTACATCTTTTTAGAAGTGAGTTACATCTTCTGAAGCGCGAGTTACATTTGTAATAACATGAGTTACATAATAAAAAATCTGGTATTCAAACAAAAAAAATGATTTTTTTAAAAATCCTTTATCAGGTCATGATATTAAAAACCAAACATATTTAAGATTTACATAAAGTAATTGTGCAACTAAACTCTCTTTTTCATTGTTTACATTGAAAAAGAGAGTTACATTTCGAATGAACTTGAGTTACATTGATCAATAACGTGAGTTACATATCTTTACACGCGAGTTACATCATTCATATTATTGGGCCAAAAAAATAGTTATTGTACACGCGTGTACTGTTCACGCGTTACTGTTCACACGAATTTTTTTTAAAAAAATTGTGCAAAACTACGTCGTTTTGGGTGTGGGAGCACGGTGCTCACCGTGGGGTGATACCACGGTATACGAACTCGCTCTCAACCAAGTGAAGAGCTTCTTGTGGACAGGCAGATGGAACACCCCACCAAGGCCAAACCGTACAGGTCGGTCGCTGACTGACGGTCGCAGTGGAAGCTGCCGCGATGCACAGGCTGCCGGAAAAGTAGGTTGCGTTGGAAGGTCGCCCGGGCTCCGAAACATACCTTCACCAACTTCCAAACCTCCATTAATGGAGGCAACCAAGGAGCTCTCATACGGCATATTCCCTTGGTCGCGTCGGCAGGGTCGTGGAAGCTCGAGCCGCGACTGACCAGGGGGAGGAGTGACTAGCAGTTGACCAGCGACGACGAGGACGGCGGTGTGGTGACTCAGGCGGTAGCCGGTTGAACGGGATGCTAGCCATGAGCGTCTCTGTTGCAGGGGGTTCTGACCAGAGGACGGGACGACGAGAACTGGGGCATTGCAGCGAGTTCCGTCTGGTGCAGGTACCCATCGAAGGTTCCATGGCGGCGGGGACGGTGACGGTGACGGCGGCTCCGGCGACCCCGGAAACGAGAATCTGGAAAAAAAAATACACGCTTCCCAGATTTCGTAGCTTCCTGGCTTCCCCAAGAAAAGATTTCTTTGGTCATGTCGAACCTTCTTCCTCCTGCTTACTTTCCAGAATCTTTATTCTTTGTTTTTTTGTTGAAATCAATAGTTGTTCGTATGAATTTTTTGTAGAAAAAACTCAAGAATGGTAGAACACACGAATCTTTTTGGACAGATTCCCACAGACGGCGCCAGTGTTGAGTTTAATCCAACACGATATAGTAAATATATGTATGAACACTCAGTTTTTACGTGGAAACCCGAAAGGGAGAAAACCACGGGACTTTTTAGGCTAATGTCCGAGCCCTCTCATTCTCATTAGACTCTCCTCACCATTACATAGTACAATTTGAGCTCCCATTAATGGAGTATTGAGCTAAGTCTAAAAGAAGAAGGAAGATGGAGCTAAAAGAGCATCCTTTACATGGAGGGAAAGCCTCCTATAAATAGGGAAAGGGGTGAGGGAAGTACTCGACCCTAATGGGCCAAATGGGCCGATGTCGGGCCTAATGGCCAAAGTGGGCCGGACGGGCCGAAATGGGCCTAGCTGCTCGGGCTCCGTACTGGATAATGTCTTGGGCTCCTGAACAGTAATAGGCCGGGATAATATATCCCAACACAAGTCCCCCAGTTTCTTGAGTAGTGAGCTCGCGAATCTGCTCGAGAAAATATACTCTGCCTGCGCTCTTCCTCTGTGTTGCTGGAAACTGTGTCTTCACATAATCATAATATATGAGTGAGTGTCTGCACTCCTGAACGTAATCTACCAGTGAGGCACCCCCCTTCCGACAGGGTCGGGCGAAGGGTGCTCCTCCACGGGCACACTCCCCCTGAATGCATCAGGCGGGAGTAAAGCACTCTGACTCGAGCTTTCCAATCGGAGACACGATGGCGCTGAGAAGCCGATCGTGCTGCATAAGACGGTCGTCGCCATCCTGGAGGGAATGGGCGAGCCGAACTGTGAAGCCAGGTACGATGGCGCTGAGGGGCCGATCGCACTGCATAAGACGTTCGTCGCCATCCTGGAGGGAATGGGGCGATCCGAACGTGAAAGAGACACGATGGCGCTGAGAAGATGATCGTGCTGCATAAGACGGTCATCGCCATCCTGGAGGGAATGGGCGAGCCGAACCGTGAAGCCAGGTACGATGGCGCTGAGGGGCCGATCGCACTGCATAAGACGTTCGTCGCCATCCTGGAGGGAATGGGGCGATCTGAACGTGAAAGAGACACGATGGCGCTAAGAAGCCGATCGTGCTGCATAAGTCGGTCATCGCCATCCTGGAGGGAATGGGCGAGCCGAACCGTGAAACCAGGTACGATGGCGCTGAGGGGCCGATCGCACTGCATAAGACGTTCGTCGCCACCCTGGAAGGGATGGACGCGCTGAACGCGAGCTGGGTACGATGGCGCTGAGGGGCCGATCGCACTGCATAAGACGTTCGTCGCCATCCTGGAGGGAATGGGGCGATCCAAACGTGAAAGAGACACGATGGCGCTGAGAAGCCAATCGTGCTGCATAAGACGGTCATCGCCATCCTGGAGGGAATGGGCGAGCCGAACCGTGAAACCAGGTACGATGGCGAGGAGGGGGCCGACCGCACTGCATAAGACGTTCGTCGCCACCCTGGAAGGGATGGACGAGCTAAACGCGAGCTGGGTATGATGGCGCTGAGGGGCCGATCGTACTGCATAAGACGGTCGTCGCCATCCTGGAGGGAGTGGGCGAGCCGAACCGTGAATCTGGACATGATGGTGCTGAGAGGCCGATCGTGATGCATAAGACGTTCGTCGCCACCCTGGAAGGGATGGACGAGCTGAACGTGAGCTGGGTACGATGGCGCTGAGGGGCCGATCGTACCGCATAAGATGGTCGTCGCCATCCTGGAGGGGGATGGGCGAGCCGAACCGTGAAATCTAGGCGCGGTCCGTCTTGGCTGGCTATGAGAAACCGATCGTCTGTCAGGACTTCATCCTGGGAGGAAGGGTGGACCTGGGCGTCGTCCCTCTGTCTGATCTGGGGAGCTGGTATTCGTCGTCCAAGGCAAAAGAAAACCTGATGTTAGCCGATCGTCGTCGGCCACTTCATTCTTCGTACTTAAGTTTTGTAATTATTCTTTACATATGTTTTTCAGTTTGTACTTCCCGGTCAATAGCGCTGAGGGATAAAATCATTCTTTGCTCCGTGCTCTTCTGGCATCTTTTTTTTTGGAGTCTTTTAGTCTTCGTTCGTCCTTGGTTCTTGGTCCTACCGGCGTCCTTACTTCGAAGAGACGTCCGGTATCCTCAAAACTCGCAAGGAGGAACAGGTTTATCTGCATCGAGATTCCCCCCTTTTCATTCGTCCGTGGTCCTTTTAGTCCTACCGGCGTCTCTTGCTTCGAAGAGGACGTTCGGTATCCAAGGAACTCGCAGGGACGAACTGGTTTACCCTCACGGGTTCCCGGCTTTGTTATCCCACGCCCATCGATCCATGGTCATCGTGGGATGAACAGGTTTATCTTGGCAAGGCTCCCTTGGTTCGTCTAGCCCCCTCTACGTCTCTACTAACCTCTATATCAAGAGGCGTTCGTCTTCGGCGGTGGGAGAAGATGTGGCACACCCGGGCAAGATTCCCTTCCACATAGGAGCTCACCTCCTCTTCTCCCCATCTGTTTTTTTGTTTGAGGGAGGCAATCTATATTCTTGGTTCGTCCTTGGTTCTTGGTCCTACCGGCGCTCTTGCTTCGAAGAGACGTTCGGTACCAGCGAAACTCGCAAGGAGGAACAGGTTTATCTACATCGAGATTCCCTAGCTCTTCTTTGTCCGTCCCTGGTCCGTGGTCCTACCGATCTTCCTACATCGAAGAAGACATTCGGTATCCAAGAAACTCGCAGGGATCACGGGATGTCACACATAATGGTGGTGGCATAGCGAACGAATATAACGACGAGGCGATAGAATAGCTGGTCGTCATGCAAAGGCGATGGTAACCCTCCTGGAGGGGAGGGGTGAGCCTGATCGCTAACTCAAGAAGGTCGGCGTTGGGAGCCGATATACAATGATCATAATGTCGCTGAGCAGTCGGTCCTGATAAGGAGATGACAATAGTGTCTGGTCAGGCCGATATATCCGTGCAACGGCTCTCATCCAACGCATCGCGGGGATGGAACCGGTCTTCAAAAGATAAGTATGTCGTGCCGAGAGGCCGAACATGATGTGATAGTGTCGGCAATGAGGGGCCGACCTGAAAGAATCAAACAACGGTCCTCGTCCGCGATGTGGCGGGGACGAGGCCGGTCTTCAAAAGATAAGCACGCCGAGCCGAGAGGCCGGTCGTGGTATGATGATGTCGGCGATGAGAGGCCGAACATGATGTGATAGTGTCGGCACTGAGGGACCGACCTGCAATCCAGCAACAGCTCTCATCCGCGCAGTGCGGGGATGAGGCCGGTCTTCAAAACATAAATATGTCGTGCCGAGAGGCCGGACATAACATGATAGTGTCGGCAGTGAGAGGCCGACCTGAAAGAATCAAACAACGGTCCTCGTCCGCGATGTGGCGGGGACGAGGCCGGTCTTCAAAAGATAAGCACGCCGAGTCGAGAGGCCGGTCGTGGTATGATGATGTCGGCGATGAGAGGCCGAACATGATGTGATAGTGTCGGCACTGAGGGGCCGACCTGCAATCCAGCAACGGCTCTCATCCGCGCAGTGCGGGGATGAGGCCGGTCTTCAAAAGATAAACACGCCGAGCCGAGAGGCCGGTCATGATATAATGAAGTCGGCAACGGGAGACCGATCTGAAATCAAGCAACGGTCCTCATCCGCGCATCGCGGGGACGAGGCCGGTCTTCAAATAAGATAATCACGCCGTGCCGAGAGGCCGGTCGTGATATAATGATGTCGGCAATGAGAGGCCGACCTAAAATCAAGCAACGGTCCTCATCCGCGCAGCGCGGGGACGAGGCCGGTCTTCAAAAGATAAACACGCCGTGCCGAGAGGCCGGTCGTGATATAATGATGTCGGCAATGAGAGGTTGACCTGAAATCCAAGCAGCGGTCCTCATCCGCGAAGTGCGGGGACGAGGCCGGTCTTCAAATATGATGATCATGCTGTGCCGAGGGGCCGGTCATGATGTAATGATGGCATCAGACGGCCCTCGGCCGTGACGATCTCTTCTAGGCCCTCAGCCTCTGAATGACGGGTGATCGTCTCACGGTTCTCTGTCATGGCATTCGCCTCTAGACCCTCGGCCTCTAGGTGTTCTTCCTAGGCCATCGGTCTCTGGCGTGGAGATGCTTGTCCCACAGTTCTCAACTGTGGTGGTCTCCTCTAGGCCCTCGGCCTCTGGGTGGAGATGCTCATCTCTCGGCTCTCAGTTGTGATGGTCTCCTCTTTAGCTGGCCCTGAACGCCTTTGAGACTCAGGTCGAGCGTCTTTTAATCATTTCGCTCGATCACGTCGAGTGGCTTCAGCTGCGTAACTAACATGGTAACGGGCCGCACGGCCCGACAATAAATATGCACACATAACCATTTGCATGGCTTTCTCTTTAACATCCACGATTACCGGCCTATGGGTCATCGTGACCCTCGGCCCGGCTCATCGTGCGGGGTTAATGGACGTAGCAGCTCGCGGCGGGGCCAATTAGCAGCCCGCCGAACGTCACATAGAGATAATCACTGGTCTGTGAGTTTGAAAACTCAGACCCAAGTTGGTCGCACTGCCCTCGAAAAGACGAGGTTGAGCGCTTCGGTGCCCTCGGGCCCCATAGGCCACGTTTGGCAATAGTCACTTCGCGCCTAGCGGCGCGGATGGTTCTGGGGTACGGTCGTCGATCGGGCACGTAGTGCCGTGTAGGGGTGGGATTTTGGAACCGGGAACCGTAGAACCGATTGGAACCGAACCGTTAACAACATCTAGAAACCGAACCGTTAACAATTAATGCCTCATTTGTAGGAACCGAACCGAAGCGGGTTATAACGGTTCGGTTCCCGGTTCCTATAAAAAATATGTGCATGGAACCGTTAAGGAACCGTTATAAAAAAAAATAAAAAAAAAATATTAGTAGTAGTAGTAGTAGTAGTAGTAGTAATAATAATAATAATAATAATAATAATAATAATAATAATAATAATAATAATAATAATAATAATAATAATAATAATAATAATAATAATAATAATAATAATAATAATAATAATAATAATAATAATAATAAGGGAAAAATAAATAAAATACCCCGAACTTTGAAGGAGTGTGAGATAAACACCCCAAACTTTCATATGTAATTTAAATACCCCAAACTTTATATAAAAAGTTATTTTAGCACCATGATCATATATTATTTTTTTCAAAAATAGAAATTTATGGTGTTAATTGCATAATTCAAAATAGTAAATTAAAAATGTTGCAATTATATAGAGTGGGAGGAAGTAGTATTTTTTATTTACAACGGAAGTTTAGAATGTTAATTGTATGTTCATGAATGCTAAAATATTTTAAATTATCAAATTAACACCAAAAATTAACATTTTTAAAGAAATAAACATGAAAATGGTGCTAAAATAACTTTTTATAAAAAGTTCAGGGTATTTAAATTACATATGCAAGTTTGGGGTGCTTATCTCACACCCCCTCAAAGTTTGGGGTATTTTAATTATTTTTCCCTAATAATAATAATAATAATATAATAGCAATAATAACCACCACCAAAAACAACTATAAGAAAACAATATAAGATATTTAACTAACAATTCTAATTTAATCAACGGAAAAGAAGTAATAAATATTGTACAAGAGGTTGATATAATACATTAAACTCCTTTCTACAAATCAAGTTTTGTTCCATCATATAAATTTTATAAATACTCCGTATAAAATAACCCAAATTATTTGTAGTTGATTGCACATATTTTACTTTACTATTTTCATGATATTTCTAATTATTAGCTTTATTATGAATCAATAGAATGTAATAATGTTTTTTTATATTTATACATGCAAACTCAATGTCTTTTTTTATGCTTTGAAAGACTTGAAGTAGGCGTCCTATTCTTGCTACTATGATGACGAGTAACCTTCATCACTCCGACACTACAACGATTTTTAATGTTTCATTTGTTACATGAAAATTTAAATCACTTTTGTTCTATTATGTGTTCAAAGTTCATTAGTTAAGTTTGAGGTTTGGTGTTTGAAGTGATTAGAGCTTGAAATAAAATTTTAATACACGTGTTTTGAATTTTCGACGTGTTTATATTATTTGTAGAAAATAAATTATGTGTTGATTTTTAGACGAGAAAAAATTATTCTAGGAACCAGTAAAAGGAAGAACCGAACCGTTTACTACCGGTTCGGTTCCATAACGGTTCTTGATTTTTTATATAAGAACCGAACCGATTTCATTAGTTAAAACTTTTATAACGGTTCCACTCATTTTGAGTAAGAACCGAACCGGTCCCAGCCCTAGTGCCGTGTGGACTAATGCGCAACCCTCCAATTAAAGTGCGTCGTCGGGGCATCGCCCTTCTGGAGACGCTCGGATCACTTAATCAAAGCTGATCGAGAGTAGGCTAATCGAACCCACCAATAATTAAATATTTTAATAAAAAAGTTGGCTGAACTAATTATCACTAGAGCTTCACTCTGCATTATTTAATTTCGGGACATTTTTATCCCTAATAAATACTCCCTCCGTCCCTTAAAACTTTGCCAACTTACCTTTTTTGGTTGTCCCAATAACTTTGCCACTTTCTATTTTAAGTAAACAATTTGTGGTTCCAGTTAATTCTCTCTCCTCTGCACAAACCTCAACCACACAGTTTTTACTTTATTAATCTCTGTGTCGGTCAAACTTAGCAAAGTTTTAAGGGACGGAGGTAGTAATAGTGATGTACGGGTAGTAATAATAGTATTATCCTACCATAAGTCATTCAGATACGCTCCGTTCGCTAATTAAAGCTGATCGGGAGCGGGCCAACGGGCCCAGAACAACCAGTCATCTAATTTAAATGGCGGTGAAGCTATTTATCACTTAGAGCATCGCTCGACATTATTTAATTTCGGGAAAATTTACTCCCTTTTAAATAATGGTGATAAAAACTAATTAACTAATAATAATATTAGTATCTCAATACGGAGCACTTAAAATAGGAGTAAGATAAGTTACTTTGCTTCTAGAGTCATGAGTGGAGTGTTGACCGCCCAAAATAATACACGGTGCTCCATCTTTACTGCCAACTCCCCTTTAGACTTTGGCCCTTCGTACGTGGACCGCTCTCAACCAAGTGAAGAGCTTCTTGTGGACAGGCAGATGGAACACCCCACCAAGGCCAAACCGTACAGGTCGGTCGCTGACTGACGGTCACAGTGGAAGCTGCCGCGATGCACAGGCTGCCGGAAAAGTAGGTTGCGTTGGAAGGTCGCCCGGGCTCCGAAACATACCTTCACCAACTTCCAAACCTCCATTAATGGAGGCAACCAAGGAGCTCTCATACGGCATATTCCCTTGGTCGCGTCGGCAGGGTCGTGGAAGCTCGAGTCGCGACTGACCAGGGGGAGGAGTGACTAGCAGTTGACCAGCGACGACGAGGACGGCGGTGTGGTGACTCAGGCGGTAGCCGGTTGAACGGGATGCTAGCCATGAGCGTCTCTGTTGCAGGGGGTTCTGACCAGAGGACGGGACGACGAGAACTGGGGCATCGCAGCGAGTTCCGTCTGGTGCAGGTACCCATCGAAGGTTCCATGGCGGCGGGGACGGTGACGGTGACGGCGGCTCCGGCGACCCCAGAAACGAGAATCTGAAAAAAAAATACACGCTTCCCAGATTTCGTAGCTTCCTGGCTTCCCCAAGAAAAGATTTCTTTGGTCATGTCGAACCTTCTTCCTCCTGCTTACTTTCCAGAATCTTTATTCTTTGTTTTTTTGTTGAAATCAATAGTTGTTCGTATGAATTTTTTGTAGAAAAAACTCAAGAATGGTAGAACACACGAATCTTTTTGGACAGATTTCCACAGACGGCGCCAGTGTTGAGTTTAATCCAACACGATATAGTAAATATATGTATGAACACTCAGTTTTTACGTGGAAACCCGAAAGGGAGAAAACCACGGGACTTTTTAGGCTAATGTCCAAGCCCTCTCATTCTCATTAGACTCTCCTCACCATTACATAGTACAATTCGAGCTCCCATTAATGGAGTATTGAGCTAAGTCTAAAAGAAGAAGGAAGATGGAGCTAAAAGAGCATCCTTTACATGGAGGGAAAGCCTCCTATAAATAGGGAAAGGGGTGAGGGAAGTACTCCACCCTAATGGGCCAAACGGGCCGATGTCGGGCCTAATGGCCAAAGTGGGCCGGACGGGCCGAAATGGGCCTAGCTGCTCGGGCTCCGTACTGGATAATGTCTTGGGCTCCTGAACAGTAATAAGCCGGGATAATATATCCCAACACTAGATGTTGCATGTCTACTATTAAATTGTCTATAGTCAACAGAGAAAGTGTGTACAACATCAAACCTGCAACAATAACAATAGGTAAACGTTCATAAATGCAATTGAAGACAAAGAACAAAATGTTATCACATAATACAAAAAATGAGAAAAACAAAAAATATTAGATATGAGTTAGCATGACAACATACCTTCTAATCTCAAACATTTGTACACCATCTAATCTGACTGCATGAACTGCCCACTCACACGACGGATCCAAACAAATAACATGTAATTCCTTCTTCTTTGATGTCAGAGTTCTGAATTGGAAACTGTTGGTGATGATATACAACTTTAAATGATGAAGTAAGTCAGCCTTGTTCGTGTAAATAGTATTAATCATAACACATGTTGGATGATAATGACTAATTATGTCAACAGGGTGGTTAACAGAGGCAGACTGTAAGGATAATGATTTGGAACCAACACCAGAAAAATTAGGCAAAATAGTTGAGGATGAAATGTTGCCTTCTGAGGAAGAGCAAAACTCATCTTCTTCATCAATGGAAGCCAAATTGCTATGCAACCCATTCCATTGATTACTACAATCAGAGTCACTCACATGCAAAGACAATGAAGATGTAGTAGAACCATGTGCAACCGAGTTATGAAGTGGTACAAAATCATGAAGCACAGAAACAGTTTCAGACTTAAACTCCACACATAGGGGTAACTTTGCAACATCCGACTGCAAACACTTCATATAAAGATAGAATTTCAAAGTTTCATCATCAACAATAAAAACAGGAGGGGCAACCATCAACCATATAAGAAATCCTGAATGAATGATTTGGTTTGTACTGATTTAAGATTCCACGCAGCAGATCAAGCAAGCTCGTGTAGGAAGAATGAAGTCCAATATGAATACCAAATGTATCTAAACTTGAAAATGTATAGTCAAACAACCATGTACCGTCCAACTTAAGCATAACAAGCAACACATCAGCCATTTGTAGAAATTAATGCCTAAAAAACAATGAAAAGTTCAGCAACACAACATAATACATGAATCAGTATAATAAAACTGTTATTATGACATTTAATGCCAACCAAAGAGTAGCTAACAATGACATAAAACAAATGAAGTAATGGAAAAATTAAAAACGATAATCAAAAAACATCGAATCACAATGTAAATCACTAATTGAACAACAAAAATCGAAATTCTTACACAAGAAATTTACAAACCAAAAAAATCATAAAACAAATGCGAATTACATTAAAACTAAACTGAAACTATCAGAATTCAGTTGCGAAACACATATATGCACAATTACATATCATCAGCATTCAGGAATATTAGCAGAACATTCGAAGAAAGATGTAATCAATATTCCAGAAAATCAAGCAGTAAGCTTACCTGCGAAAAACGCATGGGACAAGTATGCGTAATGTGAATGAAAACAACTAAATTCGCAAAATCAGAAGCAATGGCAAGTCGGAAGAGAGGAAAGAGCCGAGACGATCCTTAAGAATGTTAATCACAGACGGAAGAACGAAATAAGGAAAGAAATATTGAAAGCTGCGCAGGAAATCTCCAACCGGAAGAAACGGTTAGAAACAAGTTGCTTATGTGGCAATGCTTCCGTGTAAAGTAAGGGCATTTAAGGAAGAAAATAAAAAAAATAGCGTATGGCGGCAGACAACAACTCTTATTAATGCACTTTCCATATGTTTAACTCCCATTGAGGGTAATTTCTTAAAACATACGGAGTACGTGCTAATATTCTAATAATGAATTCCAAGTGTCCAAGAGGCTTCATTATCATATACTTCCCCTCTGTTCGAATTTAAATGCAACACTACCTCTGGCGCAGTAAGAAACTTTAGTAAAGTGTTGTCTTCCCACTTTACCCTTAATGACACATGGCTATTATTACAGCGAGAGAAACAATGAACTGTCAGGCTACTCTAGCGGCCTACGGTGTTCCTTCTTCTTTAATCTCTTCCGGCCAAATGCCCAAATCAGTTAAAAGTGTAAGGACGTACAGTGACTTAAATTTGCTGTTCTTTTAGTCCGATCCTGAAAGGAAGTTGCCGGCGAAAACAATTTTGTATCTTTGTTGTTGACGGTTTGTCTCCATATATTGCTTAAAAAGACAATGAAAAACATTCTGATAAAAGAAAAAAGATGATTGGAAAGAAATTGAAGAAAGAAACAATAGTTCTTCACATGGAAGAACAACAAAAAGCATGAGTTGACGGGTCTGATTCACGCAGAGTATAGCTACAAGAAAAAAGTGGAAGAAGATGATAGAGATAAGAAGCAAATGGGGGAACGTGGCTATTAGGAAAAAATCAATTGTTATGACCCATGAGTGGGTGAGATAAATTTGGGTGCAGAGAGATTGATTGTGCGGTTGTGAGTGGAGAGGGGTATGGTAGTCATTGAGCCTATATTTTCTTACCAAAAATAGAATGTTGCAATTATTTTGAAACTTCCGAAAAAGATAAGTGTTGCATTTATTAAAGAACGGGGGAAGTACTACGTACTCCTTAAAAAAGACTAGATGGGGACTCGAACATTTATCTTATGGTTAAATAGTAAATATCTAACCGTGAAGCATTAATGACAAGTTTATTTCATTTCTTTTAGAGCAACCACAGTGCGGTCCTTTCTAGTGTAGAAATAGTGTGCCATGTCATCGTTTGAGACATTGTCTATTAAAATTGACTTCCAACGCACCTAGTCTCTCGTTCATTTATGATGAGTTGGCAAAAATTAATTAAACACTGTGAAGACAAATAGTTTGAGTGTAGAAAGCCTTCATGACTTGCTGACTAGACATATTGCACTACACCAAGCCGTCTGCGGATTGCCTCTTGAATACTGCTGCACTTTAATACACACACACACACATACGGAGTATGTATTTCTGCCGTGAAATCTTTTGAATGATGCATATGAGTAGCACCACCAATCCGACAATATCGTCTATGGCGATGTCGGAAATTTTCGGCGAAGGCTTCAGGTTGTGGCGGCTTTGTTGTTGACGGCGACTACAACTTCCTTGCCAGGGCCGGTCCTAGGGGGTGCAACAGGGGCGACCGCCCTAGGCCCAAGAAAATAACAAGAAAAAATAGGCCCAAAAATATTTCTTTATATGTAGTGTGAGTAGACTTCTTTTTGTAATTTTTAAACTCAATTAATTAGGCCCAAGGTTTAATTTTTAAAATAAATGTAAAGTGGAACGTCTGTCTTAATTGTCCATCCAAATTGATTTGTTGTTTCCGGATTCCAAAATCAACAAGATTAAAGAATGCTGCAAATCAGTGAGTGCCTCGGCGATTTGTTAAGATGCCAATCAATCAAGGAGACCAAACGGCGATCAATGACCAAAAATCTTCTTCTTTCAAGGCTTCAAACAATCAATAATGACCAATAAACCATTCTTGATAAAATGGGTAAATCAGGTTGGGATAAAGAGAGAAAGAGGAAAAGATTAGAAAATGTAGGCTTAAGTTAGAAGGGGTCAATGGAAAAATTTGTTTTTGTTAAAAAATTGAATCTTCAAAATTCTGTGAGAAACGTTTTGAAATAATATTTTTCAAAGTTAAAGATTCTGATGAATTATTTGCGATTGACTATGTCTCAAGAAAGACTTAATGGGTTAGCAATTTTAAGTACTGAACATGAGATAAAGGAAAAGGCTGATTATGAAGCAATTATTGATGATTTTGCTTCACAATGTTCTGTGAGAAAGATCTTTGAGTAATATTTTTCTTTTATGTAATACTTGTGTTGTTACTTTTCACCAAATATGTATTTTAAATGATAACAATTAAATGATATTTTATTTTATTTTATGACCTTTATTAGATAATTTTATTATAATTATTATTTTAAATAAGTATAGTTTATTGTTTGTCTTGAATATAACCCCAAAATATTATCTCGCCCATAGGCTCGAAAATAGGCAGGACCGGCCCCGTTTCTTGCCGATCTTATTTTTGTTAGACCAAAAGGACAACGAGACGAGGCACTACGTAGTTCTCCGTGTATATTAATTATTATTAATTACTACCTCCGTCCCAAAAAACTTTGCCATTTCCAAAAAATTGAACCTTAATTTTGATTAGTATAATATTATGTAAGTTATAAATTTTATACTTTTATGAAAGTACTCTTAACAAAGAATATGTTCATATAACTTTTATATTATAAATCATTTTCAATAAAAAGATATAGCCGGTCAAAGTTTTGAAAATGACAAAGTTTTTTGGGACGGAGGTAGTATTAATTACTACCTAGTTTGGTAGAGCGATAGAATCTTCTCTGAGATGGAAACAATAGCAATCCAAGATGGAGTTTCTTTTAGTTTCTTTTAAATTTGTAGGTAGCAGCAGATTTAATATTTCTTTTAACATACGGATCAGAGTAATAAAATTCCAAGCAGACGCCGAACAGTTTTGCATTGGAACCCTTTTTTATAGTCTAATATCTAGTCATTCCATTTCCTATTATTTGGGTTAGAAAGTCTATTATTTATTTGACATGTGGAACGGTTTTTTCCAGACTAGACAGCATGGATTGGGGATGTTCTTAGTATGCCAGACTAATTGCATGTCAATTAGTCTTGCATCAAAATTGCTAGTTGTCTTTTTCTTCAAAGCCACCACTAGTCGATAGCTATGGTTCATGAAATGAAGAATTTGGTACTGGATAAATCAAAGGTGGAGGTTGCATAAATCTTCTTGCCAGGTTGGAATTTTACAGCTCTCATTGGAATCAATATGTCACTCTCTAAATCACGCATAACTCTGATGTTATTCTTCATTTTATTTTATTCTTATTTTGCTCTCTAATAACATGTATGCTAACCTGGTCCTTTATACGGAGTAATATCATAAAAAAACTTGGGCTTTATACTACTACGTATTTTGGTCATATATGATTTATAGTTGACTTGTATTTTGTTATTATCAATATATAAAATACAGGACATTCCCCTTCGCCAAAGAAGGTTATTTTAATCTAGCAATTGATAGGTGTAGGTGTAAGAGCATCCACAATGGTGATGGGTTTTGATCCCCTCCTCTCTCTTCACATCATTTCCCACAAAAAACTTAATCATCTCTAACCTTTCATACTTTCTTCCCACTTTGGTGATCTAGGTCACTTAAAATTTGTACATTCTCTCTCCATATTTTTGGTATATTCCACCATTATTAATTTATATAATTTGAAAATGGAATATAAAATCCACATTTGACCCACTATTATTATTTATTGTTGACATTATATCTAGGTAGAGAACGGGTTGGATCCATTTTCAGAGGAAAAATATATTCTAAAAAAGATAAAATAAGATGCAAGAGGGAAAGAAGTGGTAAATTTCGAAGTGACTAAACATATCCTTCATTAGTGTCTATTTATAAAGGGGAAAAAACTAATTTTGTGGTATAACTTGTTTTTTACAACAAATTAAATTTAATGAATAATAAATGAAATTTGGGAGTTGGGGGATAGTTGATGGGGTTGGTGACTATCTTTTCCATTTGGCTTTCTCTCATTGGCTAGACCGCTAGATAAGAAATGGTAGATCCCATTTTTGACGGACCAACTTAATCAAGCACTTTGTGATCTTCCATAGTGGGTGTCAACCCCCGCCACTTTTTTTAATCTAACTTGACCTTCCACAATGGATGGCCTAATTGACTGACACTCGACATGCATATCCCATGTACATGTGATATTATGATCCGTACACAAATGAATAGCAATTAGGGGTGGACAAAAATACCGAAAAATCAGTGTATTGCCGCACTTAACGTACCGAAAAATACCGCAAAATACCGAAATATTGGTATACCATCATTTTAAGTACGGTGTCATATGTAACGGTAAATGTTTTCAAATACCGCGGTATACCGGTATAATACCGTACCGACTCCCTACCCAACAATTACTTTAAATTCTAAAATATTGTAAAAGTCCATGACAATTTTGAAGCCCAAAATTAATACTTAGGTTGGTTACAAATACCAAAATACAAAAATAAAGGTCCAATTTCCGAAAACCACTATAACCTTATAGGCTTCTACTATGTAACATTCAAACAAACTAACTCTAATGACTGATGTGTAATGTACTAATGTCCTTAAGCAAGCCCATCTTGTCTCAAAAGCTAGTGAGTCGCGATGACTGGGCCGTTGAGTAGTTGACGAGTGAAGAGGCACACACTTATATATGACAAGTGTATCTACATAGGGATTCCACGAGTCAAGGCACACAACTTTGCCCGAATGTCTTATTCAATTTTTTTTAAATAATAAAAATGACTAAATACACTATATCATATGAGGAATAAATGATTTTATATCTATGTTCTTTGAATAATTTTATTTATTTTTGTTAGAGATTACTATTGATTTAATTATATCTATATTGTTTAAGTTATTTAGGAGAATAATCAGAATATGTTACTTTTTAATACGCGGCATGTTGAACTGCTTAAATATACTAATAATAATTATTGTTCAATATTGAATATGACATCAATAGATTATTAACTGTATTTTGTAACATTTTAATAATGGATTATACATGTTGCTAGTAACACTGATTTATTATATTTCGTTAGTCTATGATAATTTGTTGTATTGAGAGACATGCATGGTAATTTACCGATACCGTACTGTTACCGAACCGAAACTTCGGTATACCGAAACTTCGGTAAGGTAAACAGTAAATAAATTTTGTATACCAAAAGTTTTGGTACGGTAAAGACATGAGAGAAAATATTCGATATACCGTACCGAACCACCCCTAATAGAAATCATACACAATTGATACTGAGTAGTATTTTTGTGTAGATGGCTATTAAACAACTAAGTAGTAATAATTTTAATCATAGAAACTTGTGTTAAAATTTTAAACTCTAGTAATCATGATACTAGATTCATAGTAACTTGAATAGTTTTGTAAAAAGTTTTAATTGAATAGTATTTAAAAACATTATAAAAAGTAAATTTTAGGCAAAACTTCTCACCTAAATAACCAAATAAGCAGACACTCAGGTCACATGAATGTTTCATTTTTTTTTTGGACGATACATGAATGTTTCATTGAAAAACAAGTTTTAAATAAATTGGTTTTTTTTAAAGGAAAATGCTTATATTAGTCAAAAGAGCCATTACATCAATCAAGACACCAAACCAACAACTCCCAGTAGACCCACAATACCAAAAGCCCATCGCCCCCCTCACGTCATGTCCAGGCATAGAATAGTTCACCCTAAAAAGAGCGAGACTAATCGCTGAAACGGTGAGAGCTAAGAGGCTACTAGCGGCTGCAACAGCCTCATTGCCTCCATCAAGGTAAAACCTACTCAAAGGAAAAACACCCACGACTCCCACTCCCTTATTGTAAGCAAAAATAACAAAAAAACAAGCAACTGAGTTCGGAACAATAGAAATAAAATAGCAAAAATAAAAGTCCAGGTGATGGAGTTTGTAAACGTCCATCCCCTGTGTTGCTCCCGGTGCGTCTTCTAGATGCCTGATAGGCGGGCATTGAAGCCCGTCCCCTTCCCGTTTTTTGGTGAGCCCGTCTCCATTTCCATATCCTTTTGTGTAATTTCCCGAGTCTCGTGATCTACCCGTCTACGCTTTTGATCCACCTTAACTCCATTATAAGCATGGTCTGATCCCTGCTGTTGTTTTCCCTCTGCATTCGAGCTTGTCATCCCTGTTCCCTCCTCCTCTTATTTTCCTTTCCCTTTGCCAATCGGGACTAGCCATTTGTTGCCTCCCACAACTGTGTTTCCTTTTGAAGCTCTCTATTCAGGTCCATAAGGGAGTCCCCCACTTTTGCCTTTACCATCAGGGTAACGCGGGCAAAAACGTTCTGCATGACCAATGACTCCACAAGCAAAACAAAAACTAGGTAATTTTTCATACCTGAACTTAACACAGAAACTTTCCCCTTCGTCAGATTGAAGAATAAGTTTCCTCTTCAACGGCCTGTTCAAGTCAATACTAACCCTAATCCTCATATATGGGTTCCATTCAACAGAGAAGTTCTGCTCGTCCACCTTAATAAACTTCCCTACAAAATTCCCAATTTTAATAGCATTTTCCACATAAAAGAAACTCATTGGCACATCATGAACCTGTAACCAGAAGTCAGCCATATTCAACGGTACCTTCAACAGCAAATCACCTTGCTTTAACCTAGCAAGCACAATAAGATTTTGATCGAAGGTCCACGGTCCTTCCTCCATAACACGAATCATATCATTTTCATTGTAAAATTGGAACATATACCTTCGTCCACCTATCTCAGTAATGGTCACGCCTCTAACAGGCTTCCAAACATTGGCTATAGTGTCACGGAAAAAAGAGAAGCGTACCGACTTTTCGGAAGTGATTGTTTCAACCAAAGTCATCCCTATCTCCTCAAGCCTTGGAGCTTTAGCCACCACATGTAGGACTTCATCCTCCTCCTCCATCTCCAATTTTTCGTACTCTTTTGTCAGCCTGTTGATCTCCTCCAAATCATTGACATCAGCCATGGTCACTGCCTCTCTTTCGCTAGAATCGTGAGTGAAGTAAAACGAAGCAGTTCACCTAGGGTGCGAACCGAAGCAAACCACCAATCGTGCGTACCGAAGCAGTCCCCCAAACACACCCCTGTAACAATCTTCTAGGGTTAAATCGTACAACTCTTCCGTATTTGAAACTCCTCAAACTTTCTTGGCAGTCTTTGTTAGCGAACCCCTGCGCCTTCGAGCAAGAAAAACGTGAAGAAAATTAAACCTAGCCCCAGCGATTGCCTAGAAATCGCATGCTATGAGATAGCGGCGATCCCAATAGTCGTGGCCAGAAGAAGAAAACGTCGAGCGATTCAATCGCCGACCCCTAATTGCGCAGACCCTAGCTGCGGCGGAACCCCCCCGATTCACTTAAATAAATTGGTTTTAAAGTGAAATATTTACAACTAGATTTAAAGCCCGCACGATAAAGTATGTGATGATCAAATTTAATTAATTTAATAAACTTTAGAGAATAGTTGAATCAATTATATACTACCTCCGTATTCTAAAGTTTCATACACTTTTCATTTTGAGATGTATTTAAAAGTACCAAACACTTTTCTTTTTTGGTAAGTTTTTCTTTTAAAAATACTGAACTCTTACTTTTTCTACACTTTATCTTCTATTTCCTACCTTTTTACTTTCTCTCCTACTTTTTCTATACTATTTATTACTCGTACTATTTTCCCATAAGTCATGTGTCATAACCTAACGTATGGATCTTTTAAACACGGGGGAGTATGTATTAATTGATTAATATGCTAATTATGTGACATTTCTACGTGTCCCATTGTATACCCCGAAAAGTTTCTCTGTCAAATATGTATGTGTGTATTGATTAGGAGTGCAGATGAATAAATGTCACAATTACTTTATTTAAATCAATTAAATTTTGACGAACATCTCAAAACATCTTCTATGGGTGGCCATATGGAACAAAAAGTAAAATAACACAAAGATGCGAGTATAAAAGTTTTTATTGATGAACTTTGATTACAATCTTTGTTAGTAATATACGGTATGGGAATGATACAGTAATACGTATGTTCGCGTATAATACGGTGCACTTTTATAAAATACGGCTAGATATATGTTTTATACGTTCGGAACAAGAATACAGATACGTACGCGTTTTAAACGTTTAATAATTTAAAAATACGGCATATAATACAAGTCTATATTTACACTAGTTTCACTAAATTATTGATACAAAGAAATGTTTAGTTAACATCTCAACATTTTTCAATGATTTAAGATGCAATTCTTAAAAATGTAATACTCCGTAATATTTATAAAATTATTAATAGACCTACTTTTAGATAAAATAAAATAATCATAAGAAATTTAAAACACAACACTCTAATTGGTTTATAGTTGTGTAAGAAGTTTATAAAATGTAAAAAAAAGTTTATAAAATGTATATTACTGATTTAGTAAAACATGTTTAAAAATTTATAAAAAACTATAACAAACTCAGGTTGACAAAGTAAATGTATGATGATAAAGTTATTCGTTCCTCACAATCTATGTTCTAGAACTTGCTAGACGCTAGTCCTGCGGTTGAGGGGCGCCTAGCTCCTGGGCACTAACTAGGCGCCGAGTCACCTACTAGGCCATTTTTTAGCCGACTAGGCCAATTAGTCCTCCACAATTAGTTCCAAGTAATCAAATCAATTAGGCCGATTTTTAGAATAATGCTCATAATGTTTAAATTATTGTTAGTGTTAGAAATTAGATATTTCGAAACTAGAAAAAAGGTTCTATTCATTATTGAATCACATAAATGAAGCTTAATTGAATAAATAAAATCGATATCAAACATCAAAAATGAAAAAATAAATTCGTATTTGAGATTAATGAGAGAAAAGAATTGTATTGCTTTTAAAAAAAAACAACACTAATGAAATTTTTAAAGCTGAAAAGTTCATACATACTCCGTATTTAAAAATTGAAATACGTAATACTCTGTATGTGGATATGGGTGATTGGGTGAATTGATAATAATACAGCAATCATGTGGGAAGTTAAAACTTAGAGCTTGCCGCCGCCTCTACTATGCTAGTCGGGTAGTGCTTTGGTCACCGTGCAAAGTGAATAGTTAAAACCTTAGAGCATCTCCAATGGGTGAGAAGTTCACATTTATAAATGTCGCCACATCATCCATGTCAACATTATCATACCAAATATGTCTCCAACGCAGCTTCCTTAAAATCATACGAATCTGACGTGTAAAAATAAAACCGCAACACTGTTTAACTGAATGTCTTCTGATAACAGTGACTTCCACATGATGACTCGGCAAATAAGGCGGAGAAATACCGCAACAAAAAATCCGGAAAACCTCTGGGAAGTCTTCCGCTCAAATACCACATCTGCGCTCCAAGAATAATCACCCACGACATACACACAACTGACCCAAGTAGTGGGTTTGTCTTCGGCATAAATAATTTCACACTTAAAAAGATTTTTACACGTAAACATTATTAGGTGGCTTGGGTGCTATGAACACTAGGCATTGGACCATAATTTTGGATTCCACCGTATGTTTACATCACTTTTATATGACATGGAAGACTATTCCATTTATTGTTTGCCATGTGTCAAAAATTATTTAATGTTAACGATGTAGCATTAAAGATGCTCTTAGGCTTTACTGGACAGCCGTATCACACTCCGCAACCAATACTCCGTATCACTCCGCAGGGGCCGGGATCGTGGGCAGTTGTGGGAACGGTACGGTATACAATAGTACATGATTTCAGCTATTTAGGGTTTAGTTGGTCTTTTTTCTAATTAAAATACGTATAAATACAATTAATACGTGTATAATACGTTTAAGTAGTAATATACGCGTATTTTTGGAAAAAATACGTAAACGGGTAATATATACGTGTATTATACGTTTAAGCATATTATACGTGTATTATACACGAATTAACTAACAAGGATTACAATTAGGCAATTAGCTATATCTAAATAGAAATTAAACTAAACCTCTATATTAAATTAAATAGTAATATTTTTGTATGATCACATCACATTTTACATCTTACCCTGATTTCATGTTACTACGTATACATGAAATCACATTTCATCTTACATTGTCATGCATTTTTTAAATTTAAAATGTTGTTACATATTTTTTTAATCACATGCTTCGCACGGAACCGACACGCAACAAGCACGCAAGAGGAGTATCATTTATTAGGGAGTATGGCATTGAAGAAGAAAATGATAAGTTTGATACCAACCAAATCAAACCAAACAAAAATCAAATTAGATATAATCGAAGTTTGAAATTGACGAAAATCAACCAAGACCGAAACACACCAAAACTAACCGAAAAAAAATCAAACTATGCCCGAATTATGAAAATCTCAACTCTAAAACACGCCACAGGCACGAAACGAGAGTATCACTTATTAGGGACTAGGGAGTATGGCCTTGAAGAAGAAAACCATAAGTTTGAAACCAACCAAAATCAAACCAACAAAAATCAAATCGGGTATAATTGAAAGTTTGAAACTGACAAAAATCAACCATAACTGAAACACACCAAAACTGACGAAAAATAATCAAACTAAAACCGACTAAATGCGCTCAAAAACACCCGATCAACGCCCCTATAACACAGTAGGAAGCTATGGGAAATAACCTAATAATATCTGAAAGGCAATAAAAGTAACTATATCAAACTATCAAAGCACATCCATCATTTTATAAAAACACAAGTAATTCTCTGGTGTTACTTCATGAAGTTAAAAAAAAAGCACAACACAAAGTTTCAAAGGTTATATTTATGAACATGCCTATACCTTAACAGGCACAAAGCAAAAAAGCAATCGATAGGATATACAAAAAATATACTACACCAAGTATACACAAAAACTAATAAGATACAGCAGTACACATAATAGTACACAAGCTTCCCAGGAACTAACAGCTATCTAATACTGCAAGGGAGGGTCAAAATGAGAAGCCATTCCTAACAAAAAATATACACTACCAAGAAAGACATCACAGAGAGAATCACCATGGAGCAGTGGCCACATCTCTGAACATCATCTCTACCCTATCTTTCTGGCTGTACAGCTCTATCTCATCATCCAAGCTCTGCATTGCCTCTTTCATCTTTGACATCTTGCTTCTGAGATCCTTCAGCTCATCTTTTAAAACAGCGCGTCGTTCTCTTCTCTTCGACGCGGCATCCTCTGACGACTCATACGATAAACTAATGAGCTTTTCTAGTCTCTCACGCAAGAACTGGACTCCCATGCCTAAACACTCGAACCCTTTGAGGGTAGTGTCCCATGCTTCCAAATGATGGCAGCCGGGAGTCATTGTGAGCTTGGAAACTCTGATGGCATCTGCTATGTTTACGGTCTCTGAGATGATGCCAGCAATGAGCTTATAGTTGAGGCCTTCTATGAGGTGTTGATGAAGATATGCATTTTGGGTTTGGCAGAGCTGATAGTACTTGGCCCTCAGGTCTCGTGGGATCTCTGAATCAATTATCAAACCATTGGCAAAGATGCAGAAGCTCTTGAAATCTTTTGCCTGAGAAAAGTCAGGTGCAGAGTCTGCCAATCTGAGACCACCATTACCATCTTCATCTTCATTGGAGGCGTTATCAGATACGTGTGATGGTGTAGGGCCATGTTCTGATATTGATGACTCCTCGCTCACTTTGGCCTCGCCTCGGCTTGTCAGTTCCGGGAATGACTGCTGTTTTTCTGCAATATCAATCATGTATAAAAAAGTTCAAGTCTTTCTTAATAATCATATCACTGTGTCTTATGGGTATGGAAGGATCTAGCTAACTGACATGGTCAGGGCGTTATCCTTTTAGCCTGTTTTTGTTCTATGAAGTGATTAGTCTGTGTTTAATGGAACTGCTTTTCAGAAATAAACAAAAAAGTATAAAAAAGTTCAAGTTCTTATTATCTGGATGTCATGCTGGTTTATGATACATTTGTACAAGTTATTTATTCACATAACAAGACTTCTGGGCAATTTCACTTTATGTCTGTGAGTATGAAAAGTAACGCAAAGAAATCTTCACACAACTACACAAGCAATATTTTTGTTCTCATGGGCATAAGATCATACTAACAAAGTCTTGTCTCATTGAACAAACATACCTGTACAAATTAGTTGTACTTGTACAAATAACAATTTTCTTTTATTATACCAAAGATACCTGCCTTGACCTGAGGCACACAACATGCACATACTTTGCACACACACAATATGCACAATGTGCACACTGTTCTTTAAGTAAATATGAATTGTATGTGGGAACCAGCACTTTGGAGAAAAGCCAGAGTTTGGAAAAAGACAACTAGGTTGATGGTGAGTGTGAATGGTATCTTATTCCAAATAAGAAAGACACATTGAAAGGAGGAAGTTGCTATATTTTAACGGTTCTCTTCATAGCACTGCAATGATACATCTTTTAATGGAATTGATCAAGAAAGACGATATTAGCATGGAGTCTGGAAATGCATTAGCTTTTTTTTTTTACATGGTTGGAGAAAGTTAGCCAGAGATGTTACTGAAATTGTACAGTATGGAAGTTTTTTAGCTGCACAAGTGTAACCAAATATGCTACTAGATAAATATATTGGGACAGGACCCAAAAGGAGAAAAAACAATGTGGGGGATGAAGAGAGTATAGGTGAAGTCACTTTAAATGGAAGAGAAAAAGTCACTATATACGTAATAACAAGGGAAAACTGTCAAATAGGTCCTCAAACTTTCATAAAAAAGTCAATTAAGTCCTTCTATAGGAGACTCTGTCCAGTCGTCGCGATTTGGGGCGGTTCCCGGTGGAATTTTTTGATGAAATTTTTTGAGCATCTTATTCATCAAGTCTAGTTTACTCATACCAAATTTCAGCTAAAAATTTAATCCGGAGCCCATTCAAATTAATTCGAGAACGCAAAAATGCGCAGTTATCTTCAAGAATTTATTTGAATGTGTTCCCGATTGAATTTTTAGCTGAAATTTGGTATGCGTAAACTAGACTTGGTGAATAAGATGCTCAAAAAATTTCATCAAAAAATTCCAGCGGGAACTGCACCAAATCGCGACGGCCGGACAGAACCTCCTATAGGAGGACTTAATTGACCTTTTTATGAAAGTTCGAGGACCTATTTGACAGTTTTCCCTAATAACAATTAAAGAGGAAACAGAGATGTACCTATTGCAAGTGGTTGATGTCTTAGATTCAAAAGACTAATGGCGACGAAGTCATCGTCAGTTGAGTCATTTTCCCTGACAATGTATACCTGAAACAGGTAGAGGGAGTAATACAAAATATAAATGTCTGAATCAAGAGGGATTCATTCATCACGAATTTATGACAATAAGTTTTAAGACTTTAATATTACAATACATAGGGAAAAAATACAAAGAGGGGAGGGGTGACCTGAAACTTGCAAGACTCTACACGTTGAAAAACTAAGACATCCCCGGGGATCAAATTGTGGGCAATGGAGAAGCCTCGCCATCCACCGCTGAAGCCCGACTTTTCAACGAGGTACTTCGTCTCCCATTCTTTGTCGTCCCCATCCACCAAAATAATAGTTGCATCATGCTTTGGCAAATGAGTACAGAATGATTTTGGCAAGCCCTATCACATTCATCATTTGACAAATTCCACTCACAGTTCCACACAACAACAAAAATGATTTTATTGCTCTTGACTTGATGCCATAATGAAAAATATTTCTTACCAGCCAATATCCTCCTGTAACATGAGAATGCAGCATGAACTTGACTAGACTAGGAAATCCCGGTGCAAGCTGTGCTTGAATCATTTGTGCTCTCGTCATCGCCAACGAATTCTTGTCAACTGTGGAACGCTCCCTCTTTACACCTCCGCCTTTAGCCTTCTTCCTGATTAGCGCCAAACAACCCTACAAACATTTCATGGGGAAATATACTGATTACTTGGCTGATAATATAGTTAGTTCTTCTTATTCAACTAAAGGAAGGGCAGCCTGGTGCACATTGCTTGCAACCCCTGCAAGGCAAGGGTCTGGAGAAGGGTCCACCACAAGGGTGTATAAGAGCAAGGTTTCCCTTGTTATTTTCACAAAAGACCGCTCTCTAGGCTTGAACCCGTGAACTCTCGTTCACACAACACACCATACTTAACCAGTGCTCTAAGACTCCCTTTCAACTGTTCTTATTCAAGCAAATATTAATAATTACTTATTTAGAAAATCTGAAGGGAACCCGGATTGAAGTCAAATGAGACAGAAAACTTACAAAAACATTCAAAACATTTTATTGCTGATCATAAAGTCATCTTTGAAATGTATGTTCAATTCCTAACGGGTCTTTGGCTCTTTGCTAATGATGTTTGAGAAACTCTAGTAATTAAAAGTATTGATATTATTGAAAAATGGCCATAAAATGGATTTATTGGTCTAAGATTTGCAGGAAAGTAGAAATGAAAGTAAAAAAATGTTCCAGGGAAGGCTTGTCCCTATACTGGCGGGACCCTTAGCTTCCACCAGTCTACCTTTAAATGTTTAGAAAGTATACAAAAATTCTGTTGAGCCTTACAAGCAGAATCCGAATATGGTCAAGAATTAGCTAGAAAAAGATGAGATTAATGAAGAGTTAAGATAACTCCATGAATAGGGTCTAAGAACTTTCACCTGAAAAGAATGGAGTAGCAGTTTATTTACCTTATCCTTTGCCCCTTTGTTTTTCTTGGAAGAAGATGACCCCTTGAGCTGCTTCTTATTGACCTTCATCTTCTCAAGCTGCTAGCATGCCAAAAATGAAAACAGAACAAATGGATTTAGGCCCCAACTATTCTGTCCTTAAACATTAACAAAGTTAGAGGAACAACTCAACAACATGGCCAGCTACAAAACGAAAAAAACGCGGGTATTGAGATATCTTCTTTTTTACACGAAACAGAAATATACAAAAATAAAATTGACCTTCCCTCAAGTTCTACGAGAAAAAGGTCAAGGGAGAAGGAGAGTTGATGAGCGTTTTTTACTGGGAACCATTGGCGAGGTGGCCATGCCGTGGAAGAAAATACTACTAATATAGAATGCCTGGGAACCATCAAGCTGTTTTGAAAATGAATGAATGAAAACTGTAGAATGCCCGGGAGAAACACCTTTTGGTTATTGGAAGGGGTAAAAGGCAAACATTAATCCCGGATGGAAAAACAAAGATAATTTGGAGCTTTTGAAGTATATAAATTTCTATAAATATAATGGCTTATTTGGAGCTTTTGAAGTAGAGTTTTGCTAGGGGTACACAAAAAGTGTATACATGTCTATCTTTCACAGAAATTTTGTCTGTCACAGACAACTCATTTTGAATTGTTTGTGACAGACAAAATTTCTGTGAAGGACAGACATGTGTACACATTTTGTGTACACATTTTGTGTACCTCAAGCATTTTTCTTTGAAGTATATAAATATAATGGAAATTTTCGAGTAATTTCAGAAGTTGGAGTTTCTCTCTCTAGGGTTGCCTCTCGCAACCCCTAGTTCGTCTGCCCTCGATATCTTCGAGGAGCGTGTTGGATTGGTTGGGACGAGCGGCGATCGGATTGAACAAGGGTCGTGGTGGATTGGTGGATTAGGGCGGTGACGAGTCTGCTAATTAGCGGGCAAGAGCGATGGCTGGGTTATTTATCCAGGAGCTTGGAGGGATAGGCAGACAGGGAGTTGGCGAGCTGTACTCAGCGCTTGAAACCGAAGTAGCGACGGTGCGACGAATTAGTGTGGCGAATGGGATCTTTTGTCGATAGATATAAGCAGATGGCGATCGGAGAAGACACGGAGGAGTTGGATCTCGATGAGCTTGACGCTGAGGAAATTCCGGGGGAGACATGTTCGAAAGGATTCCTGGTGATCGGCCAGGTTTTGACCGATAGGAAAGTCAAATTTCCGGATCTTAAGGAGTTGATGTTATCTCTGTGGAGACCGGGGAAGGGTATGGCGGTTAAGGAAATTGGTGAAAAGAGGTATCTATTTACTTTTTTCATCGTTTTGATATGATGCGTGTGCTTGAGGGAGGACCATGGCAATTTGAACGTAGTCTTTTGATGCTAAAAGAGGTTAAGCCTGATGATATACCACACAAAATTATTTTAAATGAGACTGAGTTTTGGGTTCAGATTCATAGTGTTCCCTATAGCTTAGTTAATCTGGGTACTGCCAGGCGTGTGGGAAATTTCATTGGGGAATTCATAAAATATGATAGGCCTGGGATCGGTTCGGTTCTTGTTAAAATTCGATGGAACCGTATAAAAATCATAGACATTAAATTCGGTTCGGTTCTAGTTAAAAATGTAGTTGTTAAATTCGGTTCGGTTCTAGTTAAATTCGGTTCGGTTCGGTTCTTTTTTCGGTTCCTAACAAAAATTTATTATCCTCCCAAAATCAACACACTTCAGTTACGTAAAAAAATTCAAATTTTAAATCACGAAATTATGACCATTACATTATACATGCATGATATCTCAATGTTCAAATATCCAAGTGCAACATTAAATTTAAACATAACAAAAATCTCAATTTAAAATAGGCATTAACTGTCAAGCAAAAAGGTTCAATAGCCCAAAGTACACATCCAATAGCAGGTAGTTCAACCCCAAAATAATATTCTTTTTCTAGTAATGCACAATAAGTAAAAACTACGTAGTAATAAACAGCGCAATGAACAGAATGTTAATTGTTTTTTGTAGTAAACTCCAATAACAAATTCAATTACAAACAAACAATAAATATAAAAATGGTCTACATGAAATGTTTTTCCCGGAACACCGAGGTGCTTCCGTGAAGAATTTTTTGATAAAGTTTTGTGAGCATGTTCTACATGAAATGTAGATTACATATACCAAATTTGAGCTTAAAATTCAATCGGGAAGTGAGTTAAATAAAATATTGAAAAAATTGCGTTTTTTATATATTTTGGCGTAGTGTTTTTCAATAATTTATTTAACTAACTTCCCGATTACATATTAAGCTTAAATTTAGTGGACATAATCTTTATTTAATAGAAAACAACCTCACAAAATTTCATCGAAAAATTCCACCCGGAAACACCTCAAATGAAGATTACTCATGCAACGTATGAGAAGTTCAGTTCCTGGCTAGGAACCGGAACCGAATTGGAACCGAACCGGAACCGAACCGATGAAAGACTATAGGAACCGAACCGAAAAAAACTGAAGTCCAAAATTATAGGAACCGAACCAAACCGGAAATTTCGGTTCGGTTCGGGTCGGTTTTCCCGGTTTTCCGTTCTATGTCCCAGCCCTAAAATACGATGACAATAAAAAAAGTGAAAAGTTGGAGCCATACATGCAGGTTAGAGTACTAATGAAGGTAGATAAATCGTTGAAAAAGGGGACAAATCTGAAAAAAGATGGTAAAAGTTTTTGGGTAGATTTCAAATATGAAAGACTGTCCAACTTTTGTTTCATATGTGGTTTCATTGGACATTCAAATAATTTTTGTCCCCTAAATTATGAAGAAGGCCTAGTTTTAGGAAAAAGATTTGGAATCCATCTTAGAGCAGGAAGTGGAGTGAAGACCAGCCCTACAGGAGGTAATAAATGGTTCTTGGAGGATTCATCGAGCTCTGGCAGAACGGGGGATAACAGGGGCATATAAAATCGGAAGAAAAGTCAGGTGAAAAAGAGAAAGAGGCAATGACAGAATCAGCCCAAAGCATTACCAAAGGAGCAGGGGAGGAATCAAAGGAAGAGGTTTCGAAGAGAAGGAAGATCTGGGAGACTCGGACAGAGAAGGTTCAAGGAGAGGACAACATAGCTTTGGATGGGACAAAAAACGGGGAGAAGGCGGGCTTTGCTCTTTAAGCCCGCCGAAGCTTCTGACGAGAGCAGGGAGGCAGCAAGTTCGAGGGTCTGTTCGAGTTAGCAGGCTGGGACATAAGACTTACATTTTTTGTTTTGTTTGTTATTCCAGTGATTGTTATTTCTGTTTTGCTATTTGTTTTTTCTTTATTGTTCCTGCTTGTAAGACGTTGGATTTGGATGTGGGAGATAAGAGGAATACGGTAACCGTTTTTTACTATGATTTTCTCATTTATGGATCAACGAATTATATTGCTTCTCTAGAGGTCATTAATTTCGAGTCTGGTTCGCGGGACGACGGTTGTCAGATTTCTTTTTGTCATTTTACCCATACTCTGAATTATGTGTTATCAATATAAGCCGAATTCTTCCAAAAAAAATATAATGGAAATTTTCATTAAAATGATTAAAATTTTAAAATAGAAGCACAATATTTTCCCATGCAATCAAAGTGTCATAATTTGATAGTATCATACGACATTAATATCATGACAGTATAAATACCATAACTAGCTTTTTAAAATACCATAATTAACTTTTTTGACTGGACAATAATAGTTCTTGATTAGGGCATCCCCATTCTTTAGATTATTTAGAGTTTAATTGGATGATGTGTAAGATTATTTTGAATATTATCATTGTGAGTGAGAGATTATTTAGAGAGATTATTGAAAAAGATAATCCAGTATCAAGATTTGAATCCCATATTATTTTAGGTTGTAGTTAAATTGCATTTAATGCATGGTCTAGAAAAACTAATTATTTGAGTATCATGTTTGATGGAGAGTTTTAAAATTTGAGATTATTTAAAATTTATTTAATAAATGTGATGTGACAATGATGTGTCATAAAAAAATCATTTATTTTAAGATCATGAATGGAGATGCTCTTAGAGGAAAAAAATAAAGTATTATTCCCAGTTTCTCCAACTTTTAGATGCGATGTTTTTAATTTGATAGGATTTTTTTGATCTGATTTGGTTTGATCTGGTCTGATCTGATTTGAACCTGTCTGGTCTGATTTAGTAAGATAAATATCCGGTCTCCATGTATTTTATAACTATGCAAGTCTGATTTAATTTGGTCTGGACGGAAAATAGTCCGAAAAACACCCTTAAAGTTTTTTCTTTATTTCCAATTTTTTGGTTTCCTAGATTTCTACTCAAATAAAAATTATAGACAAAAATATGTCTACAGTTACTAATCAATATAAGTCACTAACATAGTAACTTTATATATGATGTCACTTTGTATATCAATATTAAAGTTTCCCAATATGTGTTATATTTTGGGACATAATGACACATACTTCCTAAATAGGTAAAACTAGGGTAGAAATAAAAAAATATGACTTCTTATGTTTTTAATCCAAAATAGGACCATATTACTCCTATTTTAAAACAAACGTATTTTTTCTTTCCATTCTTAACTCTCCTTTAGATAGGAGTAAAAGGTAGTCAAGGGTCATAATGAAATGTTTTAATTCATAATAAAATCGTAAAAATTAATAAAAATTGTAGAAAAATGCGTAGTAATAAAGAATTAATAAAAATATTTATAAAATAATCTTTTTTTTTTTAAATATGGATGTCTTCCTGCTGCCTATATTGTCTCCCTGCACCACCACCTCTTATCGGTGTAAAAAATGTCATTTTTTCTGAAAATGCCAAAAATGACATATTACTCTTTGGTAATGCCAAAATTTTATTTGAAATTGCCATTAATATGACATTGCTAATGCATGTAGCATTTTTTACCGATGACTGGAGGTAGAGGTGCTAGGAGAGGCAGAGGCAACAGTGATTTTTTTACGTTATTTTTTAAAAATTTAATAATTGTTTTTAAAATTTTTATTCTATAATTTTTTTTATTTTTTTATTATTTGTTTATGATTTTATTATGAACTAAAATATTTCAATTGCTACAAGGGTATATTTGTCCACGTCCACACACACATAATTGGTCCTATTAGTGAGTTAAAAAACAATGTAGTCTTATTTGTGGTTATTGACTATCTTTTACTCATATTTAGGTAAATGATCCAAAATTTAATTGAAATCTCGATATTGGGATTATCAAACTGTCCTTAGTCTTTTAATGTTTTTTATTTCTCAAATATCAATTGCAAAATCAAAAGCAATTTTTTTGCAACTTTGCACAATGACCATATGTGGCAAAATCATATTTTTTTGTTTCTATACAAATAAATGTTTTGGCAAAACCGATGTGTAGTACGAAGTACGAAAATAGAGAAGGGGCCGCAGTGCTCTGGGTTTGACCTATGTTTAAAAAACCGACCCAACCCGGCCGGGTTGACCCGGAACCCGGTGACCCGGACAAAAAACCGGTTCGGTTTTTTCAAAACCCGGAAATGGTCAAAAACCGGAAAAACTCGGCTGACCCGGGAAAATCCGGTCAAGACCCGGACCCAACCCGAAAAACCCGGTAAAACTCAGTTTTTGGGTGTTTTTACCAAAAAAAAAGTAATTTCTTTTTTATTTTTAATGCATTTTTTATACCAATAAAATTGCAATTTCAATACCTTAAAAAGAAAAACTACGTAATATATTTATATATTTATTTAAGAATGAACATCATGCCAAATTATAATATAGATGTACAATAAAAATAGAAAATATCATTATATACTTTTATAAGATCAAAATATACATTGAAATATTATGAGAGTGTATTAAATGCTTAATAAGTAGTATTGTTAGTTGATTATTATGAATAATAACTAATTTTTATTATAATTTTATATATAATTATATGTTTACTATTATTATATAGACGTATAATCATTGACCGGTTTTCCGGCGTTGACCGGGTTGACCTACCGGGTCCGGGTTGATCCGTGACCCAGTCATGTGGCCGGGTCACTCTCCGGTCCGGTTTTTACAACATAGGGTTTGACCAAGCAGGAGAGAAGAAACGGAGAGAATTTTAGGATTTTCAATTCTATTTATTCTACGGGTATTTGAGTCTCTTCACTTATAATTATTCTTTTTTTTTGTTTCGATTAAGAACTAGTCACATTTTTAAAGGAAAAATCTGGTAGTATTAATTTTTTTCATTTTTTTATATCACCCTAATGATTTTTTCTAAGATTGTAGTATAAACTTATATTAATAGAATGAATGCCAAACGTTTTTAGTGCTTTACCCAATGAGGAAATTCTTATAAATGAAGTTTTCACTCTATTTTGATAGGACCTCACAAATAGATACTAGATTCAGGGTGTCTCTTTCTCAAGAATATATGTGCTTGTTGATCTACTTCTCCAAATTCTATTGGTCATTCCCTATTTCACTTTTCCCATTTCAGACCGCCCCATATTGGATTTCTAATTTATAATTAACATGTTTATCAAATTTTCTATGTTTTTCATATTTCATATTCTAAATCATATAATATTTCCCGTGTTTGTTATATTTGTTCAACTATCTACATTTTAAGTGATAAACGACGATTTAAATTTAATATTCAGATCAAGCCTCAAATCAAACAGATCAATTTCTTAAGGCTAACCGCAACCCAGCCTGTCAATAACTCTAGTCTTACACCAATTTATACGTATTCACTCAGTCAATTCAGCTTTTTCTCTGCAACTCATAACTGATATGTTCATTCAACACATATTTTTCTCAGGTAAATGCATTTATCCTTACTTTTTTTTATTACATTTCATTTATGTGACAACTTTATTTATGCCAATAATTTTGATTTAAAAAGTCAAACATTTCGAAGTAAAAAAATAAAACATGTGAATTGATTTTTTTGTAAGTATTAAAAATTCACATATGAATTCAATTTGAAATAAATTTCAATAAAATGCACAAATATAAAATGAATTGTTTTTTTAGTATTAATTAGTATATTACATTGTTTTTTCTATTACTATATTATTGATTTTTCATTGTTTAATACCATGCAATTTGTTGATTACTACGATAATGAATTGAAACTATATTAGACATTTTTACTGCGTAGCATACTTGCATGTAAATATATCAAAGTGGGTACTAATATATTTCTACAACTAAATAAATTGAGAAATGCTAGGGTACACAAGTTGTACTCACAACATGTGCACAAAATGTCGGTCACAGACATTTGGTACGGAGATGCCTGTGAACACAGACAAACACAGACAATTTTGTCTTTGTTCACAGCCATTTACTTTTGTGTAAAAAATACACTAACAGCCGTCTGACACTGACACCAACTTGCAAATCAATCAATATATGTGCAGTGCCTGTGCACATACAATATTTTCATGTTGCACAAACAATTATTTATCACAATATTTATCACACAGACAGTAATTGTGTGGCTCACAAACAGTAGTTGTATGTGTGATCAACTTCAATTGTCTGGGTGAACACAAAATTTAATTGTCTACATGCATCCAAATGAATGATGTAATTGTATGTGTAATCAATTTACATGTAATTTGAAAAAATAGGAAAATAATAAAAATAGATGAAATAAGATGAATAAACTTAATTTGTGCAAATAATGAAAAAAATGATAAAAGAAAAGGTAGAGAAAAGAGGATGAAGATTGAAGAAGGAAAGAGGAGGATGGAGGGAGAGAGAGAGGGAAGAGAGGGGGGAGAGAGAACCGAGAGAAAAGAGGGAGAGGGAAATGAATTTTTTTGACTTTTATATCATGTACAGTACATGATGTATACACTAGACATTTTTGAAATACGGAGTAAATTACTCCCACATAGGAGGACAGCTTCACCCGCAAGAAGCATGCATTACATCCACGCGGCAACAAG
The DNA here is from genome assembly GCA_945859915.1 of Cuscuta epithymum. NCBI lineage: Eukaryota > Viridiplantae > Streptophyta > Magnoliopsida > Solanales > Convolvulaceae > Cuscuta > Cuscuta epithymum. The sequence continues at coordinate 2,821,197 of CAMAPF010000058.1, read as the reverse complement.
AGCCTTTCCTTAATTCCTTTCCTCATGCGCATGGCAGAGGGACCCGTTGCTTTCTTCTGTGCTGGTCAGTCAATGGGGCCAGGGTGAATGGGCCGGCCACAATACCTTCGCATCGATTCCCCCTATAGACTTCGGTATACATTATTTGGTCTGGGTTGCAATTGTTTTTAGGATGAAAACCTCATATTTGGGGTTTCCACCCCTCCATTGCACTCAGTCTAACCACCTTCTTACCTTCTTTTGTTTTGTACGTAGTTCTTTTTTATTTCTCTTTCCTCATTTTCTTAACCACCTTTTGTATTGAATTCAATTTATGATGAATATTTAATGTGTTAATGTTTTATTTTTCTAATTTTAATTTAACATGAATATTTGTTAGTTTATTAAATATTATGTGCAAATTAATAACATGAGTTTTGTGTTATACTGAAATGAGTAAGGTGTAAAATAAATATGCATGGATAAACATTATAAAAAGAACCCGATTATATTTGTAATTCTAGAATGAAACACTATAAGTCATTTTTAATATAAAATTAAGATTTGTCATTACTATATTTGTCATTATGATATATGTGCACAAATGAATATTTAAAGGGTTTTTTACAAGAATATTACTAAAATAAAACTTACTTACATAAATATGACTATTCATTACTACAACGTGGTGTTGTGGTAACTTAAGTTAAAAACTTGAACATGAATTACTATGATTTCATTACTACTCTAGTAACTAGTCATATTTTTGCAAACCATCTTTATTTTGGTCATATTTATGTAATTATTTCATATTTAAACACATTAGAGAATTCAAACGAGGTTTTGAATTTTTCAATACTCATTTTGTAAGTTATGTATGTTCATCTGGTACTAGTTTTATGCTCATTTTAAAATGTCATATTAATCCATATTTCAAAAGTATTATATTAGATTCGTATAAGAGATTATATACATGGGAGCAAAGACCATGATATTATACACAATTACATGCTTCTGATAATCAATAGAGGAAGTTTGATGTTCAATGAAAATGTCTTGATGATTAACTAACAAAGCTTATTATTTTCAATTGCTCGTTTGGTAAGTTATGTATACTCATTTGGTACATCTGTTATGCTCATTTTAAAATCTTATATCAATGTATATTTCAAAAGAATCATATTACATTAGATTGATGTAGGAATTGCTTATATATACTAGAGCACATACCATGATACTTAATTGCAGAGTTCCAATGTTCAACGGAGGAAAGTTGATGCCCAATGAAAATGTCCAGATGCTCAATTAAATGTCTTGATGCATATCCCAAAAGTTTAATACAAAGTATTAAATTAGTTTCGTATATTGGAATCCATAAGAGTCTATTATAGATATAATTTAAAAAATCCATATAAAAGAAAAAAATAAGAAAAAGAAAGTGAATCGGAACTTATGGAGTAGAATTCACGATGCTCAATAATACTCAACATAATAGGTTTGATGCTCATTAAAAGTTCATTAATGCTCATTTAACAGAAACCGTGATTTTCATCTCAATAGAGGTGGTTTGATGCTCAATGAAAATCATTATGTTAAAATAACAAACCTTAGGATTTTCATATCAATAAAAATTTTGTAATTTACGTAAGCTCATTTGATACTGATGTTATGCTCATTTTAAAATGTCATATCAATACATATTTCAAAGTATCATATTACATTAAATTCACATATTAAAATCATAGGAGTATATTATAGATATACATTAATATGTTTTTATAAAAGAAAAATAAGAAAAATATTAAATTAGAAGATATGAAGCAGAGATCATGATACTCATTGTTAGCCTCTAATACTCAATAAAATATGTTAGATGCTCACTAAAAGTACACTAATACTCATTTAGCATTAGCCGTGACTTTTTGCTTAAATTACAAAAATGCCACTGAAAAAAATTGGATTGTATGAGTTAATGGGTTCTCTTCGTCAACTGGGCTGGATGTACCTACACCCGGATGTAGGATATAAAGGCTTCCCTAATACATACTACGTATATATTTGATTAAAAAGAGCCCATTAAAGTAAAATCTAAAACTATTTGATGCAAGTTTGATGAAGTTACCTTTAAATTATTCAGAGAGCAAGAACCAACTGAAGACTGGTGAGTTCGGGATAGAGGCAGATTTTAAATTCTTGACCACGACAACCTTGAATTGTCTATGAGATGAGATTTACCAAATAGTGACTAAGTAGCAGAGTAGCCTCGATCACATGAAAAGACGAAGAAAGAGAGACAAAGCGATAACTATCATAAAAAAAGAAACAAATAGAAAATGCTTTTTATTGGAGCTTCACGTTACTTTATCATCACGTGTTTTCTATTTCTCTAATTTTAGATATTAGTGACATATTTCAATTGTTTTGATTTTAGATAGCTATAAGGTACATATTTTTATGAATATTCTATTTTCCCTTATAAAACAGAAGTCTGACTATTTTTAATTTGTAAAGCCTACAAACCAACATTAATGTTGTCATAAATAAGGAAATGTTCTAAAAGGCCATAATTAGATTTGTCTCTGACATGTTGAACACCTTATTTAAAACATAATTGTGGGCACTAATATAAAAAATGAAATTATCATATTAAATAATAAATTTAAATTGCATTTTTGTTCAAATAACTAATAAAGAAAAAGTAGTAATGAAAATACATACTATATAATGACCGCACACCCCAAGAAACTCTTTAGAGGATCACTCGTCCTAAGACTATTCCTGCGAAAGTGTGCTTAACAGCAGAACTATTAGTATATGAGCTCCTTAAAAAATGTATACAATGTTGATATCAGTACTACGTTTTACTCTTTTGAGATCACCACTTGGAATCACAACATCCCTGTTGCAACTACAAGCTGATCTCAACACAAGCCTTAGACCCCTCCCCCACTAAGCGCCTGAATTCTAATGTCGCGGTCTCCCGGATCAACACATTGTCGCAGGGTTGCTCATATACCACTTGTGACACCCGGCCACAAAGGGTCCAATGGCGTTACTCCTGTATGTGTTTTATACCTAGTACTGTCCTCACAAGTGCGCGCCGTGGAAAACATCACAGAGGATCACCAATCCTAAGACTACCCCCACGCAAGCACACTTAAGTGTAGAGTTCTTACTATATGAGGTCCATAAAAGAAAGTACACTTCATTGGCATGAGGAATACTTTTAATGCTTTTGAGATCTTCCTGATGTTATGGTGATTGTATAATTACCGACGACCATGGATGGAATTTAGTCAGAGTAAATATGGTTGAACTGTTAGAGGTTGTATATTACCTAGTGATCGTGGATGGGCTACAGTAAATTCCGATGAGAACTCGAGCGCGGCGACCATGCTTGAGCCAGGGAAGGAGATAAAGGAGTAGAGTACATGACCTTGGATGCAAGGTGGGAAACAAGCTTGAAGAAGGTTTTACGTGACGACTATGGATGTGGGTCAATAGGAGATTGTACATGACGACCATGGACACAAAGATATAAAAGACTGTACATGATGACCATGGACGCAAGTCAGTATAAGACTATAAGACTGTACTTGGCTCCCATGGGCGTAAGTCTATACAAGATTGTACATGGTGACCATGGACACAAAATAACAGAAGACCCTACGTGGCGACCATGGAGGCGTGATAGTGAAAGATTGTACACGGCTTCTTACTAGGCTTAACATGCAAGTATAAAAGTGTCGATTGTAGTAATAAATACTGGAACAATATTAGGCTAACCCATAAACGCATGCAATGTGATTTTCAAACAGATATGGCACCCTCAGCAAGAATTAAAGATTCAGCTTTGTCAATGGAAGATAATCAAATGGATTCTTCCTACTTCTGATAAACTTAGCAGATTCAGGATGGTACTTCAGCCCTTTATGTGTGTTTTGTGTATATATCATGGTGATGAACTCGAGCATTTATTTTTCAAATGTACAAAAACTAAGCCTATCTGGAATTATTTTGGGGGGATATTTGGTATTCCAGTTACATATATTGGGTCTCCTAACCAAATTTTCAGTGCTTGGTGGAAAAAGCTGGCTCGAAAAGCCTGGAGGATATTTTCAAACGTACATAACATGGCAGGAATCATATGTTGGCATATATGGATGTGTTACTCGAATATAATTTAGAGAGAGGGAAACCCCAATTTCTCAGTGGATAGCTTAATAATCATCCAGATTAAACACTATACACAAAATTGAATTATGACATTTCCTAAATTGAAGAAGAGTCCTATTAGTGACATCCTAAGTGAGGAGCATCTTATGCCTTATAATTTCAAGGCGATTGGAAGAAAGTTTCAGATTGTAAGTTGGAATAAGCCTAAAAGAAGAATTAAATTGAACATAGATGCTAGCTTCTTACCTAATAAAGCTTCTTACCTGATTAAGCGGATGGTGGAGCGGTTATCAGAAACCCAAATGGTGAGATGTTGAGAACTTTCAGTTTTCCAATTGAAGCATCGTCCTCCCTTGAGGCGGAGCTGGTAGCTATAGCGACGTGCGTTCGATGGGCGGTCAGGGAAGGTTTGAATGATTTTCAGGTAGGATCTGTTTCAGCTATGGCGATTAATTACGTGCAGAATGAAGAGGTGTGCAGATGGTTTGGTGTTATTCAGAAAATCACGCTGATTGAAAAGAGGAAAGGTTTGACATTCGAACATGTTTTACGTGAAGGGAACTGGACAGCCCATTTTTTGGCTGTTAGTCATACGGGCCAGGAAAAGATTTTTTTTAGCTTGAGATCTTTGCCTATTTCGGCCCATCGGGCGTATTATATGTTTTTTAGATCTCTTATATCTTTACTTGATTAGTTTATTTGCTCTTTCTTCAGTAATTTTTGAGTCTATCAAACTCCCACACTCGAGCGTCTCTGGTCCTCAAGTGAATTCTTTGTAATGATTCACATTTAGAAAAGAAACTAAAGTAAGAAAATTATGTTTTTCTATAAGAGGAGAACAATTGGATATGAACTTTAGTTGTGTTGGGTGTGTTTCAGAAAATAAAGAAAATTAATTAAAAAAATTAATTAAAATGACGAAAGAAAACAGAAATAAGATGGAGCAGAAATTAGTCAAAGCTCGTGCTACGCACGATGTCCTTAAAACGTATTTGTTGCCTCCCACGGTGCTAGGAGCGTTGCAACAATAGTTTCCCAGGATACGATGACTACGAACTAATGTTGGAGCACACAAACAAAAGTTCCAGCAAACGATAACAAAGTATGAAGACACAGGAATTTTTCAAAGGACTGGAGGTGTTTTTAACCGAAGAAATACGTGAGGAATGTGTATGAACGTGTGTATCAACGTGTGTTGTTGCAAACCACCTGCCAGCCATTATATAGGAGGATTTGTTGTATATAAATGGTGAATTAATGGACCTGAACGTTGGACATCAATGACCAGTCTGTTGGGCATTGATTCGTCCATGAACTGTCCATTTAACTCTGCATTAAAAGATAAGAACATTGGGCATTTATTGGTGTAACGGTTCAGAACATCCAGCTGCGCGATCAGAAGACCCCTCAACAGAACACCCTACGAGGTGTTCTGTCAAAAGCCAGCCAACAGAACACCCCTACGAGGGGTTCTGTCCGAAGCCAGCTAATAGAACATCCCTACGAGGGGTTATGGTCGAAGCCTTCTGTCCGGAGCATTTCTGCCGCTAGGCACTCCTGTCACCGGGAAACAATAAACGTTTCGGGAAGAAAACAAAAATTAAACCGTATCTCTGGAGAGATAGATTTTTGGACGACATTCGTGTCCGCAGGTCGCCCGCGCTCGCAAGTCGCGGTTTTTCTTCTCCGATTTCGGGATTTGATTTGCACCCCTCCTGCGCGCGTGGAGAGAGCCTTTACCCAAAGGAATCTTTACTCCTTAAGGGGGGAGTCCCTTTATAAAGGGTTGCAAATCCCTTGGGTTTTCCGGTGTGGGAAACAACACACTAGAAACCCATCATTTTTCCCAGTTTTCTCATTCTAACGGGTAAACTTCGAGAATCAATTTCTCATTCACCCGTTATCCGTTTTGAGCGTACCACATGTCGAATTGTAGCCCTTAACAAGGACAATCCGAAACCACTTTGACACGACCCAAATCGGAAGTGGAACCCGCTCAAAAAATTGCCCCAAAATTACCATTTAATGCAATTTTAACACATTTTTCCAACAATCCCCCACATGAATGAAAATTGATTTTCGAGACTTACAAAAAGACACGAAGATAGGAGGACACGTTGTGTTCACTAGATGATCCTTGCATACGGAGAGGTGGGTTTAATCCTTTGAACCTTCCGCTGTAAAGACACGTTTATTTACTGGCTGTCTAGTAGACTCGATGTCCTTGAACTATAATGCTGTCGTGTAAACATTAACTTATCATTAACTCAACTTCGTTCCGTTCTCATGGGTGTGCCCGTTTTGGCCATGGGTCACCGTCCTGGTTCTGCAAGAGTTTCTAAAGAACTGAGCCTTTACAGTTCTCCGTTGAAGCGGCCCTCTTCTCTCTCACATAGGTGATTCTTTCACGAGTATCCCACATACTCTCCCAATGTTATCGAGTAGATCAACATTTTAGAATCACTAAAGCAAACGTTTTTGCTAACCTCATGCGGGAGTCACTGTTTCAACGAGGAGTGGGTAGGAGTCCGGGACCCCCACAGTGACCATCCTTCGCTCTATAATTTAGTTGTACCTTTTGAACCTAGGACCAACTACGTTGGGTATCCACTATAGAACTTTTCAATTCACGGGCTTTAATCTCATTCCTCGTGACAACTTCTCCAACAATTCTCTATCCAATGCCTTGGTTAGCGGATCCGCTATGTTATCCTTTGACTTCATGTAGTCAACAGTGAAGTTGTTTAATGGTGTTATGTCTACGACGAACGTGTCTAGACTTACCATTATAGAGATTGCTCCGTGCCCTTCCAATTGTCGCTTGACAGTCGCAATGTATGCATATTGGAGGGATAGGCTTCTCCCAACTTGGAATATCCTCGAGAAAATGGCGTAGTCATTCAGCCTCTTCAGTGCACTTATCCAAGGCTATTCCATCGTGGATCTAGCTATTAATGTTTGTTTCGAGAATTTCCACGACACGGCTGCACCTCCAAAGTGAAAACATATCCACTTGTGGACTTTGAGTCCTTAATGTCCAATATCCAACTAGCGTCGCTATACCCTTAAAGTACAGCTGGATATCGTCCATAGTGCAGTCCAAGGTTTTGGATTTTTCGTAAATACCTCAAAACCCTTACTATTGACTTCCAGTGTTCATCACCGAGGTTGCTAGTATATCTACTAAGCTGACTAACCACAAAGGCAATATCATGCCTGGTACAACTCATTAGATAAATTAAACTGCCAATAATCCTAGCGTATTCTACTTGAGAAATACACTCTCCACGATTTTTGGTCAGGTGTACGTTTTTATCTAATGGCGTCCTTGCCTCTTGATAATCATCCTTATTAAATTTATTAAGGATTTTATCAACGTAATGGGATTGGCTTAGCATCAGACCGTCAAGTCCTCTAATTATTTTAATCCCAAGGATTAAATCGGCCAGCCCCATATCCTTCATGTCAAATTTAGAATTTAACATGCTTTTGGTAGAATTAATCATAAGATTATTGCTACCCACGATGAGTATATCATCCACGTATAAACATAAAATGACATAACCGTCTACCGTGCTCTTCACATAGACGCATTTGTCACTTTCGTTTATCCTAAACTCATTAATTAACATTGCATGATCAAACTTTTCGTGCCACTGTTTAGGGGCTTGTTTCAATCCGTACAATGATTTAATTAATTTACACACTTTCCTTTCTTGGCCAGGAACACGAAAACCCTTGGGTTGTTCCATATAGATTTCTTCGTCTATATCGCCATTTAGAAAAGCGGTTTTTACGTCCATTTGATGAACTTCCAAATTCCGCAAAGCGGCAATTGCTAGTATCATTCTAATGGAATTTATTCTCATCACAGGAGAATACGTGTCAAAGTAATCATGGCCTTCACGTTTGCTACGTCGGGGTTCGGCTTCTTCACCGGATCCCTCGCTAGTATTTTCCATAGCGACGTCAAACGTTCGTTTTGACGTGCTAGGTCCATCGTTGGACTTGCATGGAAATACGTCTTCAAAGAATGATGCATTCCTTGACTCAATTATTGTGTTTTTATGTACATCCGGATTATTCGAATTGCACACTAAAAACCGATAAGCACTACTATTTTGTGCATACCCAATAAAAATACAATCCACCGTTTTTGGACCTATTTTTATTTTCTTAGGTGTTGGTACAAGCACCTTAGCAAGACACCTCCACACTTTTAAATATTGATAGGAAGGCTGTCTGCCTTTCCACAACTCGTATGGAGTTTTATCATATTTTTTCCGGGGAACCTTATTTAAAAGGTAATTGCTTGTCAAGATTGCTTCGCCCCACATATTTTGTGGCAGGCCCGAACTTACTAGCATCGCATTCATCATATCTTTCAATGTGCGATTCTTCCGTTCGGCAACACCGTTTGATTGAGGTGAATAGGGTGCGGTATGTTCGTGTACTATACCCACGTTCGCGCAAAAGTCACCAATTGATGCTTCATACTCACCACCTCGATCACTCCTAACTGTTTTAATCTGTCGATTAAGTTGGTTTTCCACTTCATTCTTATAAAGAATGAATTTATCGATTGCTTCATGTCTATTTTTCAACAAATAAACATAGCTATAGCGAGTGCTATCATCGATAAAAGTAATAAAATATTTATTACCGCCACCGCCACATGTTTGTATTGATTTAAAATCACAAACATCACTATGAATTAATTCTAGTGGTTCCGTTTTTCTTTTAACCGATTTGAAAGACGTTTTCGTTAGTTTTGCCTCAACACAAATATCACATTTGTGCTTCACATCAATTGTGAATTTAGGAATGTGTTCCATGTTAATTAATCTATGTATATAATTAAAATTAACATGTCCTAGTCTACCATGCCACACATTGGAAGACTCAAGCAAGTAAGTAGAAGGGATTTTATTATTATTATTATTATTATTATTATTATTATTATTATTATTATTATTATTATTATTATTATTATTATTATTATTATTATTATTATTATTATTATTATTATTATTATTATTATTATTATTATTATTATTATTATTATTATTATTATTATTATTATTATTATTATTATTATTATTATTATTATTATTATTATTATTATTATTATTATTATTATTATTATTATTATTATTATTATTATTATTATTATTATTATTATTATTATTATTATTATTATTATTATTATTATTATTATTATTATTATTATTATTATTATTATTATTATTATTATTATTATTATTATTATTATTATTATTATTATTATTATTATTATTATTATTATTATTATTATTATTATTATTATTATTATTATTATTATTATTATTATTATTATTATTATTATTATTATTATTATTATTATTATTATTATTATTATTATTATTATTATTATTATTATTATTAGTCATTACATTGAGCTTAAACAGCCCGTCACATGCATACCCTTTGCCCACATACATTCTCGATTTGGACAAAACTAATTTATCCGACTCAAAGACCATGCGGAAGCCATGCTTGTTCAACAACGAACCGGAGATCAGGTTTTTGCGTATCTCCGGATCGAACAGCACTTGGTTAAGAGTCAGCTCTTTTCCCGAAGTCATCTTCAGGACCACCTTGCCCACGCCTTCAACCGCGGAATGAGTCGAGTTTCCCATCCACACCTTCTCATCATTTGATGGCTCAAAAGTTGTGAATAACTCCCGGTTTGAGCAAATATGTCGGGTAGCACCGATGTCCACAAACCACTTCTTGGAATTGGATCCAACGAGGTTGACTTCCGTCACCACGGCCGCAAGGATGATGTCTTCATCCTTTTGCCCACCTTTCACCAAGTTGACGACCTCTTTGGTGCCTTGCAATCCGAGGACTTGTGTCCATTTTTGTTGCAATTGAAGCATTTTCCGTTGAACTTCGTCTTGTAAATGCCTCCCTTGGGACCGAGCTTCCTCTTCCCATTATTCTTGGTTTTGGAGTCTTTTGCATGCTCCACCACGTTTGCCTTGGGCCATGAACGATTGGGAGTTTCCCATCATTCTTCCGGTTATCCTCTTCAATCCGAAGACGGAGGATGAGTTGCTCCAAGTTCATTTCCTTTTGCTTATGCTTAAGGTAGTTTTTGAAATCCTTCCAAGCCGGCGGCAACAAATGTATAATTGACGCCACTTGGAAAGACTCGCTAACTGTCACTCCTTCATCTCGAATTTCGTTGGAGATCATTTGCATCTCCTCAACTTGACTCAAGACCGTCTTCGAATCCACCATTTTAAAATCAAGGAATCGACCAACAACAAATTTCTTTGCTCCGGCATCCTCGCTTTTATATTTGTGGTCCAAAGCATTCCATAGCTCCTTAGCCGTAGCTAATTTGCTATATACGTCGTACAAAGCATCATGCAGCCCGTTCAACACATAGTTTCGACATAGGAAGTCAGAATGCTTCCAAGCCTCCACCGCGCTGAGAGATTGCACATCCACCTCACTCCCAGTTACAACCGGAGCGTCCTCGGTCAAGAACCTCGCAAGACCGAGAGTAGTGAGGTAAAAGAGCATCTTTTGCTGCCACCTCTTGAAGTTTAACCCATTAAAATTTTCAGGTTTCTCCACAGAGTTGCTTGGCACGGTAATCATACGAATTGCCCCTTGGTTGCCCAGAGCAGATGCACCGCGTTGTGAACTATTGTTCACCAGAGCTCCGCTTTCAGAGTGAGTGTCGTTCGGCACATTCTGCCCACTAACATTCTGGTTTTCTTGAGAAGCCATTTTCGTTTCTTAACGTTTTCCCGAAAACACAAGAAAAAGATTTAAGTTTGTTCACAGAAGCGACAAGCAACGTTTTTAAGATTGTATCCATGTGATACAAACTTAGCAACCAAATACGTTTTAAGATTGTTGGGTGTGTTTCGGAAAATAAAGAAAATTAATTAAAATAAATTAATTAAAATGACGAAAGAAAACAGAAATAAGATGGAGCAGAAATTAGTCAAAGCTTGTGCTACGCATGATGTCCTTAAAACGTATTTGTTGCCTCCCACGGTGCTAGGAGCGTTGCAACAATCGTTTCCCATGATACGATGACTTCGAACTAATGTTTGAGCACACAAACAAGAGTTCCAGCGAACGAGAACACAGTATGAACACTTAGGAAATTTTCGGAATGCTGGAGGTGTTTTAGAGCTCAGAAATACGTGAGGAATGTGTATGAACGTGTGTATCAACGTGTGTTGTTGCAAACCACCTGCCAGCCATTATATAGGAGGATTTGTTGTATATAAATGGTGAATTAATGTACCTGAACGTTGGACATCAATGACCAGTCCATTGGGCATTGATTCGTCCATGAACTATCCATTTAACGCTGCATTAAAAGATAAGAACGTTGGGCATTTATTGTTGTAACGGTTCAGAACGTCCAGCTGTGCGATCAGAAGACCCCTCAACAGAACACCCTACGAGGTGTTCTGTCCGAAGCCAGCCAACAGAACACCCCTACGAGGGGTTCTGTCCGAAGCCAACCAACAGAACACCCCTACGAGGGGTTCTGGTCGAGGCCTTCTGTCCGGAGCATTTCTGCCGCTAGGCACTCATGTCACTGGGGAAAAATAAACGTTTCGGGAAGAAAACAAAAATTAAACCGTATCTCTGGAGAGATAGATTTTTGGACGACATTCGTGTCCGCAGGTTGCCCGCGCTCGCAAGTCGCGGTTTTTCTTCTCTGATTTGCACCCCCCCCCCCCCCCCGCGCGCGTGGAGAGAGCCTTTACCCTAAGGAATCTTAACTCCTTAAGGGGGGAGTTCCTTTATAAAGGGTTGCAAATCTCTTGAGTTTTCCGGTGTGGGAAATAACACACTAGAAACCCATCATTTTTCCCAGTTTTCTCATTCTAACGGGTAAACTTCGAGAATCAATTTCACATTCACTCGTTATCCGTTTTGAGCGTACCACATGTCGAATTGTAGCCCTTAACAAGGACAATCTGAAACCACTTTGACCCGACCCAAATCGAAAGTGGACTCCACTCAAAACAATTGCCCCAAAATTACCATTTAATGCAATTTTAACACATTTTTTCAACAAGTTGTTCCCAGACCAGTTTTCTTACTACAAATGATAGATGCATTAAGATTAAGTAAAATACTTTCACACTTGAGGTGACAAGTTGATTTCCTAGAGGGTGGTTTTTAGACCATGAGTTTCTTTCTTTCATTTTTTTTAAATGGAAAAGAGATTTCATTAATAATAAGCAAAAGAAAGTACAAAGACGAGGAAGGGAAAAGAATGAACTAAAAGCAAGCAAGCAAAAACAAATAAACTTAAGGCCCAACCCAATTCAACACAAGTAAAACCCGCCCAGGAGATCTCTAAGCCCTTGATTCGATTTTCACAACTCCGCTCGTGTTTGAGATTTGGTCCTCATAAATGTGATCTCTGATTTTTTTTCTTGTACATTATTCTTTGAGTATTCAAATTCTGCGTAGGCAAACAGTTTTCATGTGTGATGAGTAAGGCTTTGTAACAAATATCTTGATTAGTCTCAAAGTCTCATAGATCCCCCACTTTTGAGATAGGCACCCTCTTCTCATTTTCAGATACATGACCAAGAAATTCATCCCCCGAAAATGAATCACATGAATCACCATAAAAACCATCCCTCTCCAAAGTTTCTGATTGAATACCCACACCACCTAACTCGAAAGCAATCGATAGGATATACAAAATGTTGGGATCCCTCCTTAATTGGAGAGGTTCTAGAAAATTCTAGAGCTTTCTGGAGAAGTATAGAATTTTCTAGAAAGTTCTGGAGAATCCTAGAGAAGTCTAGAACTCTCTAGAAGTATGTGGAATAGTGTGGAATCCTCTAGAATATTCTAGAGATGTGTGGAACCTTCTGGAAGCTTATGGAAGAGTATGGAAGGATATGGAAGAGAGTGGAAGAGTATAGAGACTCCTAGAGTGTGTGGAGCATTCTAGAAAATCAATCTCCATCCTTAGATAGAAATCATCCCCACCATCATAGTTAGCTTTTTTCCGTTTTAAACGCGTTTTAAACACGTACCGTTTTTTTGAGTAAAAAAACACGTTTAAAACGAAAAATAATGTCGGTCCGTTTAAAAAGGAAAAAAACTCCTACTTCCCGTATAAAACGTATTTTTCCCGTATTTTACAAAAAACAGAAACATGAATTGATCAATTAAACGAATGCAGTAAATGCATAGGAGATCAACAATACTTTAAAAGTAGAAATGAAAATGCCCTCCTCGTGATCCCGTGTTTTTGTATTGTTACAATACAATTATTAATCACTAAAATTAATTGCATGATGGTTAAAGCTAGCATCCTAAAGACTAAAACTTAAAATACTACTCCCTCCGTCCCTAATAGTTCTTTCATAGTACAAATGACACACATATTAAGAAAGTGAGTATTGTGTTGTGGAGAGTTGTGCAAAAGATAAAGAAATGTGTAAGAAATGTTGTAAACCACTAATTCATTACCAAAAAAGGAAAGTCGAAGTTCTTTTGATATGAATGAAAAAGGAAAGTTGAAAGTTCTTTCAGGGACGGAGGGAGTACTAGATTTCTGATGTTTTTTCAAACAAGCTTATCAAAATTAAGGTTTTTCTAAACCAGACATTTTTAGTATAAATTTTTACACAAACAATAATAAGCGTAGCAATTGCACAACTTTTCTCATATGTCATCCGTCGTCTTGATGAAAATTATGAGTTTGACTTGAGTGTTATTTGATGATAATAGAAAGATAATGATTTTAACTTAGTCTCATTCTATTGTTATTATGCCTTATTTTTTTGACGTCATTTTACAAAATTATGTCTTGGACTTGCGCCAAGAGGCTCTCCAGTAGAATTACGAATTATTTTTAGGTAGCAATGGAATTTGCCTCCTTGTCTTGGAGGCTCTCCAGTAGAATTACGAATTATTTTTATGCAGTAATGGAATTTGCTACATGAATATGTGTGTACTTTTATTTCTTTTTACTATATATGTTGTTTTGTTTAGAGTATATATTCTTTAAATGTTCAAAATAATGCCCCGTATTTTTTGTCCGAATTTTTGTAACCGATAACGTATTATACGCGTATACGTATTTACACGTTTTATAAAAGTCAACGTTTTTTTCAACGAATTTTTGACCGTTTTTTTCATTCATGTTACCGAATAAAACACGAACGTATTAAACCTCGTTTAATTCCCGTACCGTATTTAACTAACTAGGCCCACCATTCAGTGTGAAGGTGGAGTAGTATAAATAGGAGTAGAGGCCTCCATTCATAACCATCCTAGCCAAGAGTGAATCCACTTCTAAAATGAGAAAGTTAGAGAGCCTCTTTGAGAGAGAAGAGAGATAGTTGGGAAGACATCATCCTCAAGCTTGAGTGAGCCACCATTGAGTGAGACAATTTTGGAACATCCTTGTATACCCTACTATTCTTTTGTATAGTTGAAGAATCTCCATATTAAAGAATTTAAATCCTGTGTTGTCATTGCTACCTTATTTCCTAAGTGCCTATCTTAACTTCACGAAGCGGGAAAGTCCGGAGTGTTTTTTCCAACACAAAAATATACCACATCAAGTATACACAAAAACTAATATGATACATGGGTACACATAATAGTACACAAGCTTCCCAGCAACTATCAGCTATCTAATACTGCAAGGGAGGGGTCAAAATGAGAAGCCATTCCTAACCAAAAATATACACTACCAAGAAAGACATCACACAGAGACAGAGAATCACCATGGAGCAGTGGCCACATCTCTGAACATCGTCTCTACCCTATCTTTCTGGCTGTACAGCTCTATCTCATCATCCAAACTCTGCATTGCCTCTTTCATCTTTGACATCTTGCTTCTGAGATCCTTCAGCTCATCTTTTAAGACAGTGCGTCGTTCTCTTCTCTTCGACGCGGCATTCTCTGACGACTCATATGATAAACTAATGAGCTTTTGTAGTCTCTCGCGCAAGAACTGGACTCCCATGCCTAAACACTCAAACCCTTTGAGGGTAGTGTCCCATGCTTCCAAATGCTGGCAGCCAGGAGCCGTGAGCTTGGAAGCTCTAATAGCATCTGCTATGTTTACGGTCTCTGAGATGATGCCAGCAATGAGCTTATAGTTGAGGCCTTCTATGAGGTGTTGATGAAGATATGAATTTTGGGTTCGGCAGAGCTGATAGTACTTGGCCCTCAGGTCTCGTGGGATCTCTGAATCAATTATCAAACCATTGGCAAAGATGCAGAAGCTCTTGAAATCTTTTGCCTGAGAAAAGTCGGGAGCAGAGTCTGCCAATCTGAGACCTTCATCTTCATCTTCATCGGAGGCGTTAGCAGATACATGTGATGGTGTAGGGCCATGTTCTGACATTGATGACTCCTGATTCACTTTGGTCTCGCCTTGCCTTGTCAGTTCCGGAAATGGCTGCTGCTTTTCTGTAATACCAATCATGTATAAAAAAGTTCAAGTCTCTTTTAATCATCATATTGCTGTGTCTTATGTCAGTTAGCTAACTGCCATGTTCAGGGCATTATCCTTTTAGCCTGTTTTTGTTCTATGAAGTGATTAGTCTGTGTTTAATGGAACTGCTTTTCAGGGAAAGAAAAAGTATAAAAATGTTCATGTTCTATTATCTGGACGTCATGGTTGTTAATGATACAAACACATAGAAATGACTGCTGTTTTTCTGGAATATCAATCATGCACAAAAAAGTTCAAGTCTCTTTTAATCATCATATCGCTGAGTCTTATGTGTATGGAAGGATTTAGCTAACTGCCATGTTCAGGGCGTTATCCTTTTAGCCTGTTTTTGTTCTATGAAGTGATTAGTCTGTTTATTGGAACTGCTTTTCAGGAAAAAAGAAATATAAAAAAGTTCAAGTTCTTATTATCTGGACGTCATGCTGGCTTATGATACATTTGTACATGTTTTTTATTCACATAACAAGACTTCTGGGCAGTATCATTTTATGTCTGTGAGTACAAAAAGTAACGCAGAGAAATCTTCACAACTACACAAGCAATATTTTTGTTCACATGGGCATAAGATCATACTAACAAAGTCTTGTCTCATTGAACAAAAATACTTGTACAAATTAGTTGTACTTGCACACTGTTCTTTAAGTAAATATGAATTGTATGTGGGACCCAGCATTTTGTGAAAAGCCGGAGTTTGAAAAATGACAACTAGGTTGATGGTGAGTGTGAATGGCATCTTTTTACTAATAAGAAAGACACATTGAAAGGAGGAAGTTGCTATATTGTCACAGTTCTGTTCATAGCACTGCAATGTTACATCTTTTAAGGGAATTGATCTAGAAAGACAATATTAGCATGGAATCTGGAAATGCATTAGCTATAACCTAACAAAAGGTGCAATAAAAATGGTTGGAGAAAGTTAGCCAGAGATGTTATTGAAATTGTACAGTATGAATGTTTTTTAGCTGCCCAAGTGTAACCAAATATGCTACTACCTCCGTCCCTTAAAATTTTGCCAAGTTTGACCGGCACGTAGATTAATAAAGTAAAAACTGTGTGGTTGAGATTTGTGCAGAGGAGAGAGAATTAACTGGAATCACAAATTGTTTACTTAAAATAGAAAGTGGCAAAGTTATTGGAACAACCAAAAAAGGAAAGTTGGCAAAGTTTTAAGGGATGGAGGGAGTACTGGATAAATATATTGAGACAGAATCCAAAAGGAGGAAAAACAATTTGGGGGATGAAGAGAGTATAGGTAAAGTCACTTTAAATGGAAGAGATGTACCTGTTGCAAGTGGTTGATGTCTTAGATTCAAAAGACTAATGGCAGCGAAGTCATCGTCAGTTGAGTCATTTTCCCTGACAATGTATACCTGAAACAGGTAGACGGAGTAATACAAAAACTAAATGTCTGGATCAAGAGGGATTCACTCATCACAAATTTATGGCAATAAGTTTTGAGACTTTGATATAACAATACATAGGTAAAAAATACAAAGAGGGGGAGGGGTGACCTGAAACTTGCAAGACTCTACAAGTTGATAAATTAAGACATCCCCGGGAATCAAATTGTGGGCAATGGAGAAGCCTCTCCATCCACCGCTGAAGCCTGACTTTTCAACGAGGTACTTAATCTCCCATTCTTTGTCATCCCCATCCACCAAAATAATAGTAGCATCATGCTTTGGCAAATGAGTACAGAATGATTTTGGCAAGCCCTATCACATTCATCATTTGACAAACCACACTCTCACAATTCCACACACCAACAAAAATGCTTAAATTGCTCTTGACTTGATGCCATACTGAAAAATATTTCTTACCAGCCAATATCCTCCAGTAACATGAGAACGCAGCATGAACTTGACTAGACTAGGAAATCCAGGTGCAAGCTGTGCTTGAATCTTTTGTGCTCTCCTCATCGCCAACGTATTCTTGTCAACTAAGGAATACTCCATCTTTACACCTCCGCCTTTAGCCTTCTTCCTGATTAGCGCCAAACAACCCTACAAACATTTCATGGGGAAATATACTGATTACTTGGCTGATAATATAGTTAGCTCTTCTTATTTAACTAAAGGGCAGCCTGGTGCACATTGCTTGACACCCCCAAGGCAATGGTCTGGATAAGGGTCCACCACAAGGGTGTATATGAGCAAGTTTTCCCTAGTCATTTTCACAAAAGACTGCTCTCTAGGCTTGAACCCCTGAATTCTCAGTCACACTGCAACACCGTACATAACCGGTGCACCACGACTCGCATTCAACTCTTCTTATTCAAGCAAATATTAATAATTACTTATTTAGAAAGTCTGAAGGGAACCTCAGAATCATGTCTTGGGAGCGGCATAGATCCAAATGGTCAAATGAGAGGGAGAGCTTACAAGAACATTTAAAACATTTTATTGCTGAGCATAAAATCATCTTTGAAATGTATGTTCAATTCCTAAAGGATCTTTGGCTCTTTGCAAATGATGTTTGAGAAACTTTAGTAATTATCAGTATTGATATTATTGAAAAAATGGCCATAAAATGGTTTTATTGGTCTAAGGTTAGCAGGAAAGTAGAATAAAAGTAAAAAATGTATCCGGCTACCTTTTTATGTTTAGAAAGTATATAAAACTTTAAACTTCTGTTGAGCCTAACAAGCAGGATCCGAATATGATAAAGAATTAGCTAGTAAAAGATGAGATTAATAAAGAGTTAAGGGAACTCCATGAATGGTGTCTAGGAACTTTGACTTGGAAAGAATGGAGTAGCAGTTTATTTACTACCTTATCCTTTGCCCCTTTGTTTTTCTTGGAAGAAGATGACCCCTTGAGCTGCTTCTTATTGACCTTCATCTTCTCAAGCTGCTAGCATGCCAAAAATGAAAACAGAACAAATGGATTTAGGCCCCAACTATTCTGTCCTTAAACATTAACAACGTTAAATAAACAACATGACCAGCTACTAAACGAAAAAACGTGGGTATTGAAATATCTGCTTTTTTACACGAAGCAAAAATATAGAAATTTAAAATTGACCTTCCATCAAGTTCGATGAGAAAAAGGTAAAGGGAGAATATATTATACTCCGGGGTATATATGTATAACCTTGGAAGAAGGAGAGTTTGATGAGCGTTTTTTACTGGAAACCATTGGCGAGATCGCCATGCCGTGGAAGAAAATATCAACTGGTTTGAAAATGAATGAATAGTGTAGAATGCCCGGGAGAAACACCGTTTGGTTATTGGAAGGGGTGAAAGGCACACAGTAATCTCGGATGGAAAACAAAGAGTCATGGATTTTTTTTTTTTTTGGTTTTTTTTGGTCTTTTTTTTTGTTTTTTTTTTGTTTTTTTTTTGTCCGGCCCGCTGGTCTCGATCCAGCGACCTATGGGATTGTTCACAATTAAAGTATATAAATATAATGGAAAATTTCATAAAAAAAGAATGAAATTTCTTTACACAAAATTATAAACGTGAATGAGGGTTACAGCCCTTTTAGGAATAAAAATTTGTTGGTGGTACATTCAAAGCATAAAGTAGTTGTACATTACGCTTTTAGCATTGTCCACAATAAATATACCCTTTTGTTAACATCCTCATCCCGTTAACCTGAGGATGTGTCCCTCCGTCCACCTGCTCAATTAAGCGTAGCGCATATCTATCGGCTACACACGAAAGACAGGCCGTCCGCTACCTTCAGTCGCGATCGGCAAAAGGGGTAAATGACATGTTCTCTACGGTTATGTTGGTCCCAAAATAAGGATGTATTGAACAGCAGAATACGATCTATGACAATATAGGTAAGGTCTAGATAATGATATGATTAATCTGAGAGCAATAGAGCCTTACGCTATACTATCGAGAAGTATGAAAATAGTACTGTATTGATGATTGTTCTCGGTCCTGTACCACAAGTACGCGTATTTATAGGCGCAGGTACAGGTACCGAGAATGGTAACCTAGAATTCTGGGCCTAGGCCTTTTTGGGCCTTAAACCCTTAGTTGGATTTATTTCATCATAAATACATTAAAACGTTAATCTATTCTAGATAAATAATCAAGACATCAGACAAGCTTGATCACAATTAATATTTTTCCTCAACAATCTCCCCCTTTGTGATCAAGTGCCGTCTTGCTTCTTCTTCTCTTCACTTTTGAGCTTTATAATAATTCTTTCTGAGATTAAGTGCGTGCTCATAGTTTCTGAGTGAATTTCTTCTATCAAGTTGCTTTTCGATGGCCTGTAGGATATTGTCAATTCTGTGTGGTTCCTTCTGGTCTCCTTCAGTGGCTTCAGTCGATTTCTGTCCAAGTTCTTTTTTCTTTGATCGGAGCTGCTCCTGGATGATCTTCAACGTTCCGTCACAATACTTGTTAATTTCATCCACGAACATTAGACGCTTTTCGTTGTTATGATTCAGATAGATGACTGATACTGGATTATCATGTTGGATATTCATATATATATCAACAAAACTCCGTATGCGATATATATATAAATATATAATAGCTAAATCCATATAAATCCATGAAATCAAATATGTATGAACTAAGATTAGAACAATACCTTGAGAATTCATTTGCATTAACACTTTAAGAAGACCCGGAATCCAACACGATTGATCGGCCTAACCTTCCAGTGCTATGTACCGTATGAGATGTTGATTTTTTTTAGTCCTACCTATTGATGGGATATATATAGGACTAGTGGAATATTGTAACGGTTGGCCCTTAGTATTCTAATAACTCCTTTATTATTATTACAATAATGATATTATTTAGAATAATTTATTAGGCCATTTTCCGTTACAATATCTTTACTGTTATCTCTTAGTTTACACGCACCGGGGGTCATAACCGTTGTATCACTTTAGTGTAATATATTTAATTTGACCCGTCACCAAAAGAAATATATTATCCTGGTATCTACACTTTTATTATTTCATGAATAGCCACTGTATTATTTATTTGATGGTAAACACATTTTAATTAATTACATATTAGGCCCCTTTTATTGTTTTCCAACAATCTCCCACTGGGCCTTATATGTAATTCTTAACAAAATGTGTTATCTTTATGAGCTCAAAAATACCATCATATAAAATAACATCCTTAAACAATCTGGTCCATCAGTAATACTAATATAGAACCATTGCAGCATTTTGTTATGTTAAACATAACTATACCACCAATGATCACTAGTATCAATATTACATAATGACATAGATCAATCATGAAATGTGTAGCATGAAAATTACATGAAATGTGGCATGTACATGTAAATTTTCAACTGACCCTTCTTTAATAAACTTTAAACTTTAATATCTTAATTGTTCAGAATACACCAAATGTCAAACTTTATTCTGATCAGAAGATAAATTCATAAAGCAATAGAACATAACTTATAAACTCCCACTAAACTTGAGGTTCCTTAAAATCAATGACTCCCAAGTGAGCAGTATGCTCATGAAAAACTTTTGGCGGGAGACCCTTGGTTAAAGGATCCGCTAACATGGAGTTTGTACTTATATGTTCAATAACGACTCTTTTATTCTGAACCCTTTCTTTAATAGCTCGATATTTCACTTCAATGTGTTTTGTCTTGCTCGAGCTCTTGTTGTTGTTAGAGTAAAGCACCGTAGAATTGTTGTCACAAAATATCTTGATAGGCTTTGAAACATCATGTAATATTTTCAGCCCATCAATGAAATTGCGCATCCATATTCCATGGTTTGAAGCTTCAAAACAGGCCAACAACTCTGCCTCCATAGTTGAGGTAGCTATCATATCTTGCTTAACACTTTTCCAAGATACAGCACCACACGCTAGTAGATAAACATAGCCTGAAGTAGATCTACTAGTGTCTTTGCAACCGGCAAAATCAGAGTCGGAGTATCCAACGACCTCCAAATGATCTGATTTTCTATATGTAAGCATATAGTCTCTTGTCCTCTTTAAGTATCTCATAACTCTTTTGGCCGCCGCCCAATGAGCCATTCCTAGATTACTGAGATATCTGCCTAGCATCCCAACAATATACGCAATATCCGGACGCGTACAAACTTGGGCATACATAAGACTTCCTACAACAGATGCGTAGGGAATCTTTTTCATTTCTTGAATTTCCAAATTTGTTTTAGGGCACTGATCGAGACTAAACTTGTCTCCTTTAGAGATAGGGATATCACACGGTCTACAATCTTCCATGCCAAA
The DNA here is from genome assembly GCA_945859915.1 of Cuscuta epithymum. Classification (NCBI taxonomy): domain Eukaryota; kingdom Viridiplantae; phylum Streptophyta; class Magnoliopsida; order Solanales; family Convolvulaceae; genus Cuscuta; species Cuscuta epithymum. Next base: position 2,799,325 of record CAMAPF010000058.1, on the reverse strand, counting down.
TCTTTTAAGGACCTTATCGACATAGTTCCTTTGTGATAACCTTAAGATTCCTTGTGATCTCTCACGAAGGATTTCAATTCCTAATACAAAGGAGGCTTCACCAAGATCTTTCATTTCAAAATGTTTTGATAGAAATCTCTTGGTTTCATGCAACATGCCTATGTCATTAGTGGCAAGAAGAATGTCATCAACATATAAGACCAGGAAAAATATTTTACTCCCACTGAACTTATGATATACACAATCATCTACATCATTCATCTTAAAACCGAAGGATAAAATGACTTGATGAAATTTGTGATACCATTGACGAGAAGCCTGTTTTAGCCCATGGATGGATTTTGTTAATTTGCAAACCATTTGTTTTGGATCTCCAATCACAAAATTTTCTGGTTGCACCATATAAATAGTTTCATCAATGTCACCATTGAGAAACGCCGTCTTAACATCCATCTGATGAAGCTCTAAATTAAAATGTGCAACTAAAGCCATAATGATTCTAAAAGAGTCCTTTGATGAAACCGGAGAAAAGGTCTCTTTATAATCAATTCCTTCTTTTTTAGTATAACCTTTAGCTACAAGACGAGCTTTATATCTCTCCACATTACCCTTTGAATCCCTTTTGGTTTTAAATATCCATTTACAACCAATGGGTTTACAACCTTCGGGTAATGGGACGAGTTCCCAAACTTTATTGTCTTGCATAGATTTATACTCCTCATTCATTGCCACAATCCACTTTTGAGAATTTGAACTTTTCATGGCTTGACGGAAGTTGATTGGATCATCTTCCATAACACCACTTTCTTCCTCATGTTCTTGAATAAACACAAGGACATCGTTCTCTGTATCCATGCTTGACACATGTTCTTGGAGATATACAACATAATCATCCGGAATTGCGTATCTCCTCTCTCTAGTGGATCGCCGCAATGACACATTTTCTTGTTGCACTTGCTCTAGAGGAAGTTGAGTTTGTTCATTTTGAACAATTTCTTCAGTTTGGAAAGGAGATGATGAAATAATGCCTTGTTGAGTTTCCTCATTAGTTTCAAAAGAAACATCCGTATGAATTGGTTCAGGTATTGAAATCAATTCTTCCTCAAAGACAATATCCCTAACTTTATTCTTCCCCCCAAACTCAACATCCTCGAAAAATATGGCAGTTCCCGTCTCAAAAATATTTTTATCCTTGGGATTATAAAATTTATATCCCCTAGATCGCTCCGAGTAACCAATAAAGTAACTACTAACTGTTTTGGGTTCCAGTTTCTTTTCATGTGGCCTATACGGCTTTGCCTCAGCTGGACAACCCCAAATATGAAAATGCTTTAAACTAGGTTTTTTACCCGTCCAAAGCTCATAAGGTGTTTTAGTAGTTGCTTTAGTTGGAACTCGATTAAGAATGTAAGCTGTGGTCTTTAATGCCTCACCCCAGAGGGATTCCGGTAAGATAGAATGAGAAATCATACTTCTTACCATTTCTTTAAGGGTTCTATTACGTCTCTCGGCTACACCATTCATGCTAGGTGAACCCGGCATGGTGTATTGAGGGACAATCCCATATTCCTCTAGAAATTTGGCAAAAGGCCCTGGACGTTGTTCACCTGAGCCGTCATACCTCCCATAGTATTCACCACCACGGTCGGATTTGGCTTTCTTTATGCGTTTGTTGAGTTGATTCTCAACTTCCGCTTTGTAAGATTTAAACACGTCCAAGACTTGAGATTTTTCATGTATAAGAAATAAGTATGCATATCTAGAGTAATCGTCTATGAATGACACAAAATATTGTTGACCATTCCATGAAGGAGTAGGAAATGGCCCACAAATATCCGTGTGTATTAATTCTAAGACATCTGTAGCTCTATATGCACCTTTTTTCTTATTTTTGGTTTGTTTCCCTTTAATGCACTCAATACAAGTATTGAAATCAGAAAAATCAATGGGATTAAGTGTTCCATCGGACACAAGACGTTCAACTCTATTTTTAGAGATGTCACCTAATCGTTTGTGCCATAAAAACCCAGATTGTGCATTATCAGCCTTTCGCTTAGTGCCTCGGGTGTCAACATTCAAAGCATTATTATATGAAGTTATTGTTTCAAGCATGTAAAGATTGTCATATGACATAAAAGAACCAGTCCCCACAGTATTTGAATTTAAAGACAAATTAAACCGGAAGTTTCCAAAGGAACAATGATAACCTAATTTGTCCAAATAAGAAACAGAAACCAAATTCCGCCTAAATGACGGAACAATAAAAGTGTCTTTTAAATCCAAATAGAAACCAGTAGATAATAACAATCTAAAATGCCCAATAGCCTCCACATGCACCGCTTTGCCATCTCCCACATAGACGCATCTTTCAGCATCATTTGGCTTGCGGTGGCTCAGACAACCCTGCATAGAAATACTGATGTTAGATGTTGAACCGGAGTCTAACCACCAAGTATTTCTAGGCACTGAAGCCAAATTGTTTTCAGTACAAACCAAGGCAAGGACCGTACCTTTCTTCACTTTCCAAGCATGATACTTGGTACAATCCTTCTTCACGTGTCCAGACTTCTTACAGAAGAAACAGGTTGTTTCACCTTCCTTATGTTTCATCTGTACTGGACCCTTAGCAGCTTCATTCTTAATGAGAGTTTTCTTCCTCTTTTTACCCTTATCCTTAGAGGTACTAGCCAAGTGAGTACTTTCTATCTTATTTTGTTTCATCCTCTCTTCCTCTTGCACGCAATATGAAATGAGCTCATTAAGAGACCACTTCTCTTTTTGGCAGTTATAACTGACCTTACAAGAATCAAATGCAATAGGAAGAGAGTTCAAGACTATGTGTACGAGAACATCTTCCGATATCTCAATCTTAAGTGTCTTGAGCCTAGAAACAATATAAGACATTTCCATAATATACTCCCTTATATTTGCTTTTCCTGAATACCTTTTGGAAGTAAAGTCTTTTAACAACATGCTTATTTCCGCCTTATCGCTTTTAACAAAACGTTTCTCAATTTCAGAAAGGAAATCCTTGGCATTAGTAACTCATCGGATACAGCACCCCTAAAAGATTCTGGAATTCCACGCTTTATGATCATAAGACTTAAGCGATTCGAGCGATCCCACTTCTCATAGTACCTTTTTTCATCTTGGGTACTAGCATCCGTAAGAGAAGCGGGTTGCTCTACCCTTAATGCTAAGTCAAGATCCATGCAACCCAAAGTTATTAGAATATTTTCTTTCCATTCCTTAAAGTTAGTACCATTTAGGACAGCGATGGAGTTGAGATTGGCAGATATGCTCGAAAAATTAACTGTAGAAAGAACAAGATAATAAACATATATTTTAGTGAAATTGTAAAATAATTTTTAACCCATCACAAGATACCAAATGCACCATTAGTATTTCATCTTTGGACAATAATACTAATTGCTAGTGGTACTCTTGTTGTAACAATAAAATATAACAATAATACATATAAAAGAAAAATCCACCTTTGGGTTGACTTTTTCTTTTAAAGTGCAACCTTATAATTGTTATATATTTATTATTACCAAAATGTATATATATAACTTGATAAAATATTAATCTTCCTTTGGGCCGATTAATATTTACTTGACATATATACGAAGTATATACTATGTTTAATATTTTAAATGAGCAACTTACACAATAGGATCACTTTGGTGACATATTGTTTCTATATACTCATTTCAAATACTAAACTTCCTTTTATTTTACAATTTCCCTTCAAAAATTTACCACATTTCTACTTTTTTTTTTATAAAAAAAAGTATGTGCGGTAATCAGCTTCTAATGGATTTGAGCATGAACAGCGACAATTTGCTCACGAAGTTTGATAATAAAAATAGCATGAAATCAAACTTAAAAGACAAATTGTCAGTTCGTTCAAAAAACTCAATGGATTAACGGCAATTTAATTCATGATATTATTTGATCCAAATTAGAAAATAAAACGTTCCATCCAGGCACATAAACAACGGCAATTGACGTTTGAAGGAATTAACTTGACTCATAAAATTATTTCATTAATTACAATGAAAGAAAATGTTAAAATCAATGAAACGTTGCCTAATGTTGTATTTTATCAATTAAATACAACTTTGCATAATTGTTCCAAAATAAAACGGCTGGTGGGTAGGGAGATTCCACTTGAAGAAGAAAAAAAAAAATAGCCTTCTAGCACCATATTTACATGCATGCTAACCTTTTATTCAAATCACAATCATACGGAGTAATGTAATATAATATCTATACTTGAGACTTAAAGAAAAAACATGCAATCAAAGCTTAAGAAATGAATCGGCAAGTGGGAAACCATAAGCCTACAGCGGAAACGATTCAAACATGAATTGGCAATAAAATGAAATTCCACGCAATTCATCACTTAACATAGGCACATGATCGAATCGATTCAGCCAAAATAAAATATTCGGACATCAACAAATTATAACGAATTCCAGACATCACGATGAACTCATATGCGGATTCAAACAATTTCATGGATCTAAGTGGTAGTCTCTGATACCAATTGTTGGATATTCATATATATATCAACAAAACTCCGTATGCGATATATATATAAATATATAATAGCTAAATCCATATAAATCCATGAAATCAAATATGTATGAACTAAGATTAGAACAATACCTTGAGAATTCATTTGCATTAACACTTTAAGAAGACCCGGAATCCAACACGATTGATCGGCCTAACCTTCCAGTGCTATGTACCGTATGAGATGTTGATTTTTTTTAGTCCTACCTATTGATGGGATATATATAGGACTAGTGGAATATTGTAACGGTTGGCCCTTAGTATTCTAATAACTCCTTTATTATTATTACAATAATGATATTATTTAGAATAATTTATTAGGCCATTTTCCGTTACAATATCTTTACTGTTATCTCTTAGTTTACACGCACCGGGGGTCATAACCGTTGTATCACTTTAGTGTAATATATTTAATTTGACCCGTCACCAAAAGAAATATATTATCCTGGTATCTACACTTTTATTATTTCATGAATAGCCACTGTATTATTTATTTGATGGTAAACACATTTTAATTAATTACATATTAGGCCCCTTTTATTGTTTTCCAACATATCAAAGATATGATATGCTTCAAAGAATTCAAGGCCAGGTCTACTCAAGTCCGGTCTAGTAAGATTCACCTTTGAATAGTTGTGCTCTATGGTCATCTGGAGATCATGAGAGGCGTAGAACCGAACTTGTCTTGTCATGAATCTTTTTATCGCATCGAAGCCTTCTTTAGCGAGTCTGTCTTTGTGAACTGGAAGCTCCCTGCACCTCATGAACATTTGATAAATATCATCCATGTGCAGTAGAAAGAAGTCATTCTCTTGACAGGTGAACTCCGAGCCATCAGTACGTTGTAGACGAAAAATCATGAACTTAATTGTCTCTAGGTAATCTTCTGTGATTTCCAAGATTTTCAATATGGGACATCCACTTGTTGCAAGATTGTGATTTAGAACTTGTCGACGTTGCCCTGTGGATCTATGTCCTAGCATATACAGATTTCCTCCTCTGTATTTTCCTTTCAAGTGATTGATTCCTCGCATTTTTAATTCACTGAACTGCTTGACTTTTTCTGGTTGTCTCCAAATCTTCTCTCGAATTTCTTCAAGAAAGGGGGCTTTGATCCTTATAATTTCCCATTTTTCTTTAGCTGGTTTTGGTTCCTTGGGGTTTTCTTTTTGATTCTCCCCTTCCTTGAGTTCGTCTTTATCGAGTCCAATCATCATTGCATGGTATTTATTGAGAAACTCTCTGAGATGCCAGCTTCGACACATTTCGTATTGATCGGCTTCCACTCTAAGGTCATCCCACTCTGTCCATTTGCGGGGCCATTGATCATGAACTAGAAGATCTTCAAGCTCATCTTGTATTGGATTGTCAGAGGGTTCAGGGGGAGCTTGCTGCTGTGTCGAAGGTGACTCGTCGTGTGAAACACCGGGATCCTCAGGATTGCCCGTTGACATCAGTTTCGAACTAGGTTCTAACTGATGGCCTGAGTAGGAAGATGTACTCGTGGTAGCATCATCAGGACTTCCATTCCGTCCTTGGTTAACATCTATAGGAGATGCACCTCCGGATGTTATGTCTAGCTCGACCATGCTAGAAAGAGTGGCTAGGGATTTATGGCTAGCTGAAGTAGTGGGTTGCTCATTGGTAGAGGTGGAGGGTTGGTTTGGCTTTGAGGGTTGGCTAGTAGAAGCAACATGCTCAAGTATCCGTTGGCGCTTGTTCTCCCCCTCATGAGAATCCGAATCATCGGGATCCTCATGTGAACGTTTAGTGCCACGGAGACTGTCACGGCATGTGTTCTGTGTATCTAGAGCATGGAGAAGGGCTTTTTGAAGAGGGGTGAGGTTGCCTTCTTCCACGTCTAGTATACGGTCGTAGATCTCAGCTACAAGATCCTCGAAGGGTACAGTTGTTAGGTTGGGTTTGGTCGTTGTAGGGGAGAATACTAGTTCTGTATCCTGGGTTCCCCTTGATGTGGATGGTTGTTGGTTTTCTATGGCTAAAGGTTTGGAAATAGGTATGGAAATGGTTGGGGGCTGTGTTGTTTGAGGTTTGGGTGGTATATCCTGAACAACTGGGGTACTTCCAGAGTCTTGTGCATTAGCGGTTATTGCTTCATGCACCCATGGCTTAATGGTAGACTCTAGAAAGCTATTCAGATATACGAGAATGTCTTCGGGGATAATGGTACCAGTTACAGGGGTTGTAACTGTTGTCACAGCATCAGTGAAGATAGCTGATGTGTGGCCTGCGTTCAATGATCGAGGCATTGTTGGCGTAGCAGGGCTTCCGACCATCATAGTTTGCACTCCGGTCGTTGCATTCAGGGTGAGTGCACCTGTATGTGCAGTGAATAGTGTAGGTGTCCTAGAAAAATGTGAAAATGTAGGAATGGTGACACCTAGACTCGATGTGATAGAACGGATGGGGGTAGTGGTCCGGGGCTGTTGACCACTAAGTCTCTCAGCAGATTCGGAAGGAATCAGTGAGGTCGGTGTAAATTCCCCTTGAGTTATTGAAACTTCAGCCTGTTGGGAGACTGGAGAGTGGTTGGGAGAGGGCTGTGCATGCGCAGTTGAACCGGATGCTGCGACTTCTACCTGGGAACTGACAAGGTCAGCTCCTGCTCCTAGGGGCGTGGTTCGGTCTATAGTGACGAAGGTGTCACAGTCATCGTGCAGTGCCAGCTCCTCTTCCACTGCACTCTTCTTTCTGAGCCTCTTCATAGGCTTGGATGATGCAGACTTATCGTTGCGTTTCTTGGAGCGCTGCTCACTAATGATAATCCCTTTGAGTGGCCGGGGTGTGAATGCAGCCTCAAAATCTTCCGATGAGGAGTTGGAGTCTATTGGAATGGCCTGTTTGCCAGCTCTCTTCCTGTTGCTTATCAAGACTCCCTCCATATCATCATCATCATCTGCATCATCATTATCTTCATCATTCCTCTTCTTTCCCTTGGCCATGCTATCGGAGGCCTCACCACCAGCCTTATTAGAAGGGGCCTGGCTAGATGGTTCATCGGCAGTGTCCTCAGCATTAGGGTGGCCCTCAGCAGTCTGGGTCCTCTCGGAAGAGTTAGCAGACTGATCATCATTAGGCCGGGTTGCCACTGGGTTCTGTGGCGGGGCTCTCTTCTTCTTACTACCCTCACTTGGCTTGGTCCCCTGGGAAGGTCCAGCTGGGTTTTGCTGAACCATAGGAACCGTTCTCTTCAGCGACTCTTTGTAGTCAATGACTGCTTTATTCCTCGGGTTTGCTAGATCAAGCAGTGAGTCCGGGATAGGCAGTGCTTCAGCCTTATTGCTGTCCCTCTGGAAGTATTTGAGCTTGGGAGCGGTGAAGTGATCATCTCCCTTACGCTTTGGAATAGTAGGGGTGGCCTCGATCATGTTATGGATCATCAATGCCAACCACCTAGCGTAAGGGATTGTACTACCCTTGTTGTTCTCCTTTATCTTCACCTGGTCCATCAGCTCTGTCCAGAAGAGCTGGGCCATGTCGTACTGTTTGTCATATGCGATCCCATGGAAGATTTGTAGAATCTGCTTGTTGCACTTGTCATGTCCGGCGTGCTTAGGAGATAGACACTTGTTCACCAGGCCGAACAGACTCTTCCATGGGTGGGGCAGATTTGAGATGGTAAAGTTTGACAGCAGGGGCAGTGGGCTGTCGTATCCAAGATCTTTCATCCCCTTGATCAACTCTTCGTTTGAGGGGAGTGATGCATAGTTTTGGTGCACAGGGAGTCTCAGAGTTTCCCTGATTGTAGAAGGTGTTAGCACCACTCTCTTGTCAGCTAGTTTGGTCATGATCTTTGACCGATCCTTCTTACTCTCAGTTCGCATGCAGCCCCAGAATTGCTGCAGGTATACCTCTGGTACCGGTTTGGCCTCATTGAATGCAAACCAGAGGTAGTGCTTCTGTAGAATGGAGAGAATGACCGGGTCCTGACATTTGAAGAGCTTAAGGTCCAATTGAAAGTTGTTGTCATAAAGCGGGACCCAGTTCTCTTTTGGGTACAGTTCATCGCTTGATTGTGCATTCCTGTCTGTTCCTGACATGATTGACTGAAAGAAATGGGTCAGCACAATTGTACATATGAAAAGTTTTATTTTTGTTCTGTTCTAGCAATTTTTCAGATTGGATGTGTACAGGTTGGACCTCGAGAAAATTTCTGAGTGTAAACCACGAGAACCAACTTTTCGAGTTTTGAATATCGAGAAGTAGGTTCTCGAGGTTTAAATACCGAGAAGCTCTTCTCGATATTCAAACACCGAGAACTTGGTTCTCGATGTGAGAATATCGAAAAGTCCTTCTCGAGATCTAAACTTCGAGAATTTCCTTTCTCGATGTTTAACTATCGAGAACTGCTTCTCGGTATTTCAAACTTCGAGAAGTAGGTTCTCGGTATTTAAACATCGAAAAGACTTTTTCGAGGTTCAAATATCGAGAACTGACTTACGAGATTTGAAATATCGAGAAACAATTCCTCGAATTCAAATATCGAGAAAGATGTATTCTCGAGTTCGTACTCAGAAGAAATGTCGAGAACCACCTGCAATAACACATAATCACAAAGATAATATCCAAAACTTTTCGATTTTCAAGTTTTCAGTTTTCGAGAAATATATAGTTCTCGATATTCCATTTCGAGAAATTTCTTTCAAGTTTTGGATTCGAGAACTTGCCATTGTGTGCGAAAACCATTTTATTGATGTTGTTGATGATAACAAAACCTAGAATTCTACCTTAAGATTGATTCGAGAAGATTGCGAGAAAATGTTTTAAACTTCGAGAACTCTGGACTTCGAGAAAGCTTATGCGAGAAAGTGAATAATGCGAAAAGAAGTTCTCGAAGTCATCTTTTATATGCGAGAAATTGGGTTTGGGCCTTGCGAGAAAATGTCCTTGGCCCAAAGGTTTGGGCCCAGTTTCCCTTTTGTTTTAAAATGTATGGGGCCCAAAAGCACTTGTGCTCTTGAAGATGAACAAAACTCCCCCTCAAATTGTTCATGGGGAAAAAATGAAAAACACACACACACTCTTTTTCTTTCTTTTCTGATTTTCTGACACACACACACACTCTTTTTCTTTCTTTTCTGATTTTCTGACACACACACACACTCTTTTTCTTTCTTTTCTGATTTTCTGACACACACACACACTCTTTTTCTTTCTTTTCTGATTTTCTGACACACACACACTCTTTTTCTTTCTTTTCTGATTTTCTGACACACACACACACTCTTTTTCTTTCTTTTCTGATTCTCTGACACACACACACACTCTTTTTCTGATTTTCTTCTTTTTCTCCCCCTCAAAGTATTCCTCTCTCTCTCTTATTTTCTCCCTTTTTCTCCCTTTTTCTCCCTTTTTCTCCCCTTTTCACCCTTTTTCTCCCTTTTTCTCCCCCTCAACACATGCAACGCACACCACCCACACACACACATTTTATTCAGACCATGGAAATAACACAATTACATAGGATCGAAGTTCAACATGCCTAACTTAGATACTAGGAACTGGAATCTCTTTTCATCCAATGCCTTAGTAAATATGTCAGCCAGTTGAAGCTCGGTGCTAACAAAGTATAAATCAACATCTCCCTTCTCCACATGGTCCTTGATGAAGTGATACCGCAGGTCGATGTGCTTGGTGCGCGAGTGATGAACGGGGTTGCTGGTTATGGCGATTGCACTTTGGGAGTCACTGTAGATGGGAATATGGTTGAATAGGAAGCCATAGTCTCTGAGTTGTGTCCTCATCCATAGAATTTGTGAACAACAACTAGCAGCCGCAACGTATTCTGCCTCGGCTGTAGAAGTTGACACACAGTTCTGCTTCTTGGAGGACCAGCAGACTAGCTTCTCTCCTAAGAATTGAGCACTTCCCGACGTGCTCTTTCGATCCATCCGACAACCAGCAAAGTCAGCATCAGTATATCCAATTAGGTCAAAACCTGAGTTCTTGGGATACCACAGACCCAGATTGACTGTGCCTTTTAGGTATCTCAAGATTCTTTTCACAGCAGAGAGGTGGGAATCTTTGGGATTAGCTTGAAAACGCGCACATAAACATGTTGAGAACATAATGTCAGGTCTGCTTGAGGTAAGATATAGCAGCGATCCAATGATAGCCCGATAATGAGTAGCGTCAACTGGTTTCCCTGTGGGGTCTGAGTCAAGCTTATTGTTGGGGGACATAGGCGTTTTCATGGATGTAGTACTTTCAACATTGAATCTCTTCAACATGTCCAAGATGTATTTAGATTGATTGATGAAGATTCCATCCGGCAGCTGTCTCACTTGCAGACCGAGAAAGAAATTTAACTCTCCCATCATGCTCATTTCAAACTTAGTTCTCATCAATTCTTCAAATTGTTTGCATAGTTCAGGATTGGAGGAGGCAAAGATGATATCATCAACGTAGATTTGAATTAAAAGAATATCATTCTCTTGACGCTTGATGAACAGTGTTGTATCAATCCTTCCTTTTGAGAAGCCTGATTCTGTTAAGAAATCTGTCAAGGCATCATACCAGGCTCTCGGTGCTTGCTTCAATCCGTACAGTGCTTTATTCAGTTTATACACATGATCAGGAAATCTTGGATCTATAAATCCTTCAGGCTGAGCGACATAGACATCTTCAGCAAGAATACCATTCAGAAAAGCCGTCTTCACATCCATTTGGTAGACTGTGAAGTTCTTGTGTGCTGCGTAAGCAAGAAAGAGGCGGATAGCTTCAATTCTTGCTACGGGTGCAAAAGTCTCATCGTAGTCTATGCCCTCTTGTTGATTGTATCCCTTGGCAACCAACCTTGCCTTGTTCCTCACAATGATTCCATCTTTATCTTGCTTGTTTTTGAATACCCACTTTGTGCCAATAATGGTTTTCTTCTGTGGTTTAGGCACAAGTGTCCATACGTTCATTCTGCTGAATTGATTGAGCTCATCTTGCATAGCAATCACCCAATCAGGATCAGTCAATGCGTCAGCAACTTTCGTTGGTTCAGACTGACTGATAAAGCAGGAGAAGAGACATTCATTGGCTGTTGCAGTTCTGGTGCATACTCCACGACACGGATCTCCAATTATTTGTTCAACAGGATGTGCCTTCGTCCACTTCCGCTCATGTGTTAGAGGGATTGGAGTTATGATGGGGTGATCTGGGTCCTCAAAGATATTAGATGTTGTTTGTTGAGGTGTAGAGTGCACTGGTTCAGCAGGAGTTGTTGTTTGTGTTTCTGGTGAGATTTGTGTTGATGCTGTTGCTTGTGTTGCTTCTGTGTGATGATCTTCTGGATCTTCATGATCGGATTGAGAGAAAGCATCTTCCTCATTTTCAGTAAGATCAAGCAAAAATGGCATCTTTGCTGTAGGTTCTGTTGTTGGTGCAATCCTTTGCTGTGGATTTGTGTTACGTGGATTCTCATAGAAGTGTTCAAAAAGAGAATCAAGAATCGCACGTTCAGTAGATGTTTGCTCAGTTGCTTCAGCTCCATCAGAATTTTGATGTTCAGAAAGAGTGGGTTCTGTCAAGAAGTGTTCAGATGCAAAATCTGCCATTTCATAAAATGCAACATGTACACTCTCTATGACAGTTCGTCGATCCCTCAAGTAGATTCTATAAGCTTTGGATTGCGTTGAGTAGCCAATAAACACACCTTCTTTGGCCTTTGGATCGAGCTTGCTTCTTTCACTTCTATCATTCAGAACAAAGCACTTGCAGCCAAAAACTCTGAAAAATGATATGTCAGGAGTTCTGTTGAAAAGAATTTCATAGGGGGTCTTGTTGAAGCGCCTGTGAATAGTGGTTCGATTTTGAGTGAAGCACGCAGTATTGATGGCTTCTGCCCACATGAAGTGAGGAAGTTTGGATTGTATGAGCATAGTGCGTGCTGCTTCAACAAGAGTTCTGTTCTTTCTTTCAACTACTCCGTTCTGTTGAGGAGTTTTTGCCGCAGAAAACTGTTGAGTAATACCCTGAGATTCAAAGAAATCAGTAAGGCACTGATTTTTGAACTCGGTTCCATTATCTGTTCTCACCACTTGAACACTCTTCTGAAGGAAATTTTGAATTGTCCTGATGAAGGTTATGATGATTTTTGTTGCTTCATCTTTTGTCCTCAAGAATTTGGTCCATGTGTATCGAGAGTAATCATCCACAATGACTAAAGTGTATTTTCGTCCATTGATACTTTGTACTCTCATTGGTCCACACAGATCCATGTGTATCAGTTGTAATGCTTGAGAGGAGGATGGAATTTGTTTTGACTTGTGAGAGCTCCTTGCCATTTTGCCTAATTTGCAGGCACCACAGTGGTTGTCAGCGGAAGTCTTCAGAGTAGGCAGCCCTTTCACAAGTTTCTTCTTGGACAGAAAGATCAGTTGTTTGAAGTTCAGATGAGATAGCCGTCTGTGCCACAGGCTGTTCTGCTCAGAGGAAGCTTTGGACAACAGGCAGATGGAAGAAGTTGATTGAACACTTTTCAGATCAATAGTGTACAGGTTTGATATCCTGTTACATGTTAATAATGTGTCACCATAGCTGTCTATCACACAACATTGTCTAGATTTGAACTTCACTTCCATCCCGCTATCACAAAACTGTCCAATGCTTAACAAATTGTGCTTCAGTCCTTTCACGTAGGAGACAGCCCTTATGGTGACACTCGGACAGATGACATCTCCGTATCCAAGAATAGGAGACGATGCATTGTTGCCGAATCTCACATTTCCTCCGTAGCATGAAGTGTAGTTGCTCAGCAGGTGTTTTATTCCGGTCATGTGGGTTGAGCAGCCAGAATCCAAGTGCCACACATGACCGTTCTGCAAAACAATTAAGTTTTCTTAGGTACCCACCGTAGGATGGGTCCTTCCTTATTAATCAAAAACATCTTTTTAAATTTTTCTTTGAGCTGTGATCCAAGGTCAACAGCTTTTTCAGTCAATGTTTGAGCTTTTCCTTTTTCAGATTCAGATTTGGGTAACCATTTCTGCTTAATTGAAGGAGGAGATGAGACATGATCATAGTGAGTGAATGGATGTTGATTAAGATATGGCTTAAAAATTTCTTCTTTGGAGAGTCTTTTCAGATGTTTCTTTGAATGAATTCGGAGGGGGTATTTTAAATGCAAAAAGTCATAATAACCCTCAACAAATTCATTCTCAGATTTCTTTCGTGATCTTTGTTCATTGTTTCTTCTCCATCTCACATCATTCATATCACTATCAAAATCAGAACTTGATAAACTACCATCATATCCATAAACATTATCAGAAGATACAAAGGGTTCAACATTTGATCTAGAAACATTCAGCTTGGGACTCAAGACTGAACTTTGACTACTAGACTGCTTAACAGAGCCAGAGCTACAATTATTTTTGGAATAGAACATCGCACTTGAACTAGAATTTTTATTTTTCAAAAACACTTTCTTCTTTCCTTCAGCAATCTCTCTTCTTCTTGACTTCCACTCCTCTCTCTTCTCCCATCTCCGACTCACTTTGGTTCCTGTAACCGAAGGAGACTTGGAGTGAGTAGGTGGACTTTCAAAAATGTTCTTAATTTTGTTGTTATGATCAATGGTTGAGTCAGTACTACTTGTAGATTGGGAAGCTGTGTTGGACTGGGATTGTTCTTTTAAAAGAGTAAGTTCATTTAACAGTCTGTCACGCTCACTCTCAAAACTCTTCCTCTCTTCTTCAAAACTTTTTCTTTGATTTTCAAGAGAAATGTGTAAGTTTTCAAATTTCTTTATTAGAGGAGGAATATAGGGTTCATCTACATCAGACTGTGAGTTCGAGGAAGATTCCAGATCAGACACAGCTTCCTTTTCAGAAGGATAAAGACTCACACATTCATCAGAAGAGAAGACAGGTTCAGTTGTAGCATAACTTTTGTTCAAAGCAGAATAATCAAAAGAGATTTGAGCTTTTGTGCTGTTTGTTCTTTTCTCAGCCTCAAGTTCTTCCGTTTCTTTTGCCGCAGTGAAATGCATGAGCTTGGTCAGACCGAACCCCATATAGTTGACATCATATAATTGTTTACATTTAACCTTTTTCAGGTTGCAGGGATTCGATAGACCAAGTCCTTCTTTGGAGTTATAGAAACGGGTATCCTTGGGCTGATTTAAGAAAATCGTTTGTTCAGTTTGATCACGTTTAGCTAACAGATCCTCAAGCTCCTTAATCTTCCTATAAAGAGCACTTCTTTGATCATGCAAAACCTTTTTCAATCCATTTGTTTGATTAAGCTCTGTCTTGGTGTCACGCAGCTCACGAGTCAAGTCTGTGGTCTTAAGTGTCAACTTCTCAGTTTCTAAGGTCAGTTTTTCAACCTTTTTCGTAGATTCATCAATTTTTAAGGATAGGCAGGCATTCTTATGCAAGTTCTTAAGTAAAACTTTGTGATTGTTATCAAGTCTCGCCTCGAGCTCCCTAATGGTTTTGTCCTTTTCAGTTAAAGAATGATTTTTGCATTTGCAAGAACATGAGTTTTTAGAAGGACTTACAATGCTGTTTGAGCTTTCACCTTCATCATCTCTGGGGATCGCAGCATCACCCTTTCTTTCATCCTTTTCCACTATCGCCATTAAAGCTAAGTTTTCTTCTTCCTCATCTGAAGAATCATCCTCCATCCAATGGTCCTTCTCAGCGAGCAGTGCTGCATTTTCATCTTCTTGCTTTGCCATGAACATCTTTTGCTTATTCAGGAGCATTTTCTGCTTGTAGTAATTGAAGTCCCTCCTTCTTGGTAGGCGACAGTCTTTGATCAGATGTCCTGGCTTTCCGCAATTAAAGCATTTAGGAGGTTCTTCTGCTGCAACAACTCCTTCTGAGGAATTCTGCTCAAACCGCTTTGGTTTGTAGTTGGATGAGGAGGTTCTCAGCTTGTTGGATGAAGTGTTCTTCTTAATAAACCTTCTGTTGTATTGTTTGGTCAAGAGTGCCATTTTCTTCTGCAACTCTGCCATTTCAGACTCCATGTCTATCTCTTCATCACTTCCTTCATCTTCTTCTGACATCACTACAGCTTTCTTCTTCTTTTGCGTTTTAGTGGTACTCCTCGTCTGAGTTTCCATCACTAGAGCAAATGGATCAGCAATTTCGGGTTCTGCAGTGTCGTTTACAAACTGTTGTAGATGATCATGAATGGTGTAAAGATCAACTTCATCAAGATCTAGACTCTGTCTCACATTCTTCACTGTTCTCTTCCATTCAGGGCTCAGACTAGAAAGGAATCGTATGTTCAGCTCCATGTTGGCTTTGTTCACATTAATCTTTCGCAAGTCATTCACAAGCTTGCCAAATCTGTTGTAAGTCTCATGCAGTGGTTCACCAGGTCTAGCCTTGAAAGAGTCATATGCAGTTAGAGTACTTGCTTTCTTGGTTTTCAGACCCAGATTGGTTCCTTCCATCAGCTTTCTAATCTCGTCCCACATCTCCTTTGCAGAATCCATACTATCTATCAGGATATAGATGTCGTTTGGAATTGCTTGGAGCAGATACGTTTTTGCCATCAGATCAGCCTTGACTCTCAATCTATCTTCTTCAGTATACTCTTCGACAGCTTTAGGTATCCTTACTGGTTCAACGGGGGGCTCATTATCATTGTCACCTCTAAGTATCATCCAAATCTGAGCTGGTCCCTCCGTCAGTGATTCAAGCATGGCTGAAGAGTTGTCTTTGCTTTCGAGAAAATTGAGAAACCTGTTCTTCCACATTACGTACTCATCTCTCCGCAAGATCGGGGGTCTATTATCATTTCCTATTGAAAGAGCGTCCATTTCTGCTATTCTTAAACAATGACCGTTCGAGTGATTGATCTGTCACAAAAAAAATCTAAGTATAGATTATCGAGAAGTGAAAACTTCGAAAAGAATGTTCGAGAACTAAGAGTTCGAGAAAGATTATCGAGAAGTGAGTTTCGATATCAAAACTTCGAAAAGAATGTTTCCGATATATTGATTTCGAGAAGCCGATTGTCGAGAAGTCAAACTTCGAGAAGTTCAGTTCGAGAACTGTCTTTTCGAGATTTGAGTGTCGAGAACCGATGTCGAGAACCTGCAATATCGAAAAACAAGTAATTCGAAGGATAAATATCGAAAAATACTAATACGAGAAGCTAGTATCGAAAACTAAGTTTTCGAGTTCAATATCGAGATCATCCTATCGAAATCCTGTACTTAAAAAATTTCAGAATTTTAAAAATGAAGACTGCTGCTGAGTTGTTTTCGATGTCGAGAAGCTTCCTGTTTTGATCAAACTTCGAAAAACCTGCTTAAAGTATCGAGAACATGCTTCTCGATATAGCAATACCGAGAACTTCCAAAAGTGAAAATTACAGGTATCGAAAATGAAGATATACTACTGGTTTGTTTTTGAAAGACGAATCCAACAGTATAACTTTTACACAGAATTGTCCAAAAACAGATTTACACAGACAGATTCAATAAAATATCGAAAACATAAAACAGAGCATTCTTCGCAGTTTTTCTTCGATGCAGATCAGTACTCGATCGGCTCTGATACCAATTGTTGGTCCCAAAATAAGGATGTATTGAACAGCAGAATACGATCTATGACAATATAGGTAAGGTCTAGATAATGATATGATTAATCTGAGAGCAATAGAGCCTTACGCTATACTATCGAGAAGTATGAAAATAGTACTGTATTGATGATTGTTCTCGGTCCTGTACCACAAGTACGCGTATTTATAGGCGCAGGTACAGGTACCGAGAATGGTAACCTAGAATTCTGGGCCTAGGCCTTTTTGGGCCTTAAACCCTTAGTTGGATTTATTTCATCATAAATACATTAAAACATTAATCTATTCTAGATAAATAATCAAGACATCAGACAAGCTTGATCACAATTAATATTTTTCCTCAACAGGTTAATTATCCTCTCCTTATGTGACTGTAATTCAAGAGTGTGATCTAATTCTTCATTTGGTGCTTTATCCTTGTTATTCACCATTCATCCAATTGATAGTCAGGAATTGATCCCTGGTGGTGTTGAAGGGGAAGCCTTGTCTGGGTTTTATGGTATAAATATATTCAGAGCCCTTCGCCGGTATAGTCAAGGTACATATTTTTTCTATCAGCGCCCCTGAAGATTTTTTCCCTTTCTGCCTGCGGAAAACCCGTCTTCTTCCTCTGATCTGCCCCCCTCGTTAGGTTGTTAAGTATTTCAATTCGCTTTTCCCAAAAATCGAAGTGGGGAAACCGGTTAGATGGGTGCTTTGAAGTTCTGTTGCCGCTGCCAGCCAGTGTCTTGTTGGATTGCTCTTTCTGGAAGAGTTTGGGACGAAGGGAAGCCTAAGAAATTGAGGTTTGGGACGAAGAGAAGCCTGAGGGCATCTCCAACAAGCACCAACTTTTACACCAAAATGGTGCATTTGTAAAAAAATTGCTCCAATAGCCACACCATCTTCAACACCATTTCACCATTTTGGTGGAGTGCCTTTGGCTTTACGCCATATATGGCGTACACCAAATCCAACACCATCTTCTTTTTCTATTTTTTTTATTTCAAATGTGACCCAAAGTTTTGATTATTATAGTTTTGACCCATTTTTAAAACAACAAATTAGGATGTTTTTACTTGGACTAAAATTTGTTGGTCTGATCTGGTCGGATTTGGTCTGGTTTGTTCTGAACTGATTTGGTCTGGTCTGATTTCTTTGTATTTTTATAACTATTCAAGTCTGGTCTAATCCGGTCTGATCTGATCTGAGACAAATTACAGTCCAAGTAAAAACATCTATATAGAACAACAAATTAAAATTATTAATTTGATAGAAAATAACAAAAATATAATAAAATTTAAATCGCACAATATTATAAATAAAGTTTCAAATCGAAACAACATAGTAACAGAATACAAATGATACTTGAGAAAATAACATAGTTAAAATTACAATTAATAACACCATTATAATTAGTGAAATATTGATTATTGTATTTTAATTAGTGAAATGCGTGAAAATACATATTAAAATGGTGTATTTTAGTTTGTATGTGTGAAATAATGTGTGAAATGTCAAAATATTAAATGAGGGGCTAATGTATAAATATATGATAATTAGATTCTTAAATAGAAAAATGGTAAAAAGTTAGTAAAAAGAATAAAAAGAGAATATTCTTTTTTGGTGATGAAAATGGTGTAAACTGTTGGAGATAAAATACTGTTTGATGTGATGTTGAGACCATTTTAGTGTAAAAAATGGTGTAAAATGTGTAAAATACTGTAAAATGATGTTTACACAAAAATACAGAATACTAAAAAGTCCAATATATGAGAAAATGAAGTCTGGGACAAAGGGAAGCTTGAGAAAATGAAATCTAGGACGAAGGGAAGCCTGAGAAAATGAAGTCTGGGACGAAGTGAAGCCTGAGAAAATTGTGAGTCGGTGGCTTATTTTTACTTTATGGTCATATGGAGTATTTGTTTAGGCAATTATGTGAGTATTAGTTTAATTATTATAATGAATGGATTGATACAAATCCTATTGAAGTCTCAGATTTGTCTGCTCTAATTCCAATTGGAATCAAAATCATAAGATCACTGGAAGAATATTAATCAAGTAGAGACCAAGAGTAGAAATATCGATTCCATCCTTCTAAGAAGGAATTAGAGATAGCCGATAAGAAACAACAATTAGAGATCTATGAGGATAACAAAGAATTGGAGCTAGAGATAGCCCCTCAAAGATGAACCATGTTTCCTCATTAGGATTATCAATGATATACCAATGAAGATATGGAGAACTTTTAAAAGACTGAGACAGAAGCCTATAATATTAAAAAGAGAATAGAGGACTTCTGTGTTTTTGTATTCTGTTTTTGCATGTATAATATTAAACAATATATCAGTAGTAAAAACATGGAAATATAACAAAAATACAGAATACTAAAAAGTTCAATATCTCCTTAGCATGTGTTTTGTTAATAAGGTATACCTTTAGTATAGCTGTTGCCCAACTTTGAATGTTGGTATAAATTTGAATGTTTTATGTTTTGCTTCCTTAAAAAAACATTGGGCACATCCGAAATTTGTACTTTAGCGTGTTCCATACATGTTTCATCCTATAAAGATTTTACAATTTTATTAAAGACGAATGATTGCATCAGATACTTCGTGTGAGAACGAGACACTTCATTTATGGTCATAACTATCTGACCACCTCCTATTTTTTTATTTTAGTGTGAATAATTTTATAAAAAGTAGCACTAAGGGAAAAATATGAAACTTAGAGTAGCAAACTCTCGTTATTCAAATAGCATCTGGTGTTGTAATTTCACCAACTAAATTAGATTTATAATTATTGGCCACATCGATTTGGCCATATGCTGTTAGGATTTGGCCATATGACATTGGCCATAACCTTTATTATTTGGCCATATAATTTCACCAACTCATGCTGTTATAATTGTTTATAATTATTCAAATAGCATCTGGTGTGAATATAAGGGCATCTGGTGTAAAAATGTACTATTGTATATTTTCAATCCTGCTTTTATTTTTCTTTTACAGCGTGTGAAATGGGATGGAAACAGTTAAGTAAGGTAAATTGCAATGAATTTAGACTATAGGCCCTGTTTGTATTTCAGCGGGTTGGAACCAATCTGCTACAAAATGTAGCGTTTTGCTTTGACAAAAACAGCGGTTTGGAGGTAAATCCGCTGCTACCCAAACATACCCATAGTCTCTTACAAATTTATAACAAACAATTTGTGTAAAGAATCACATTGGGCATTTAGCTATCGCGCAACGCGCGTAGAAAAACTAGTTAAAATAGAAGCACAAAATTTTCCCATGCAATCAAAGTGTCATAGTTTGATAGTATCATCGGGCATTAATATGATGACAGAACAAATACCATAAGTAGCTTTTTAAAATACCATAATTAGCTTTTTTGACAGGAAAATAATAGTTCTTAATTAGAGTAAAAACAAAGTATCACTACTCAAATAAATACTATAGGACAAAAATATGACAGCAGTTACTAATTAGTAAAAGTCATTAAGAGCATCTTCAATGCTACCATGTATACGGTGTACCTGTGATATGAAAGAAACATACACAAAAAATTAAAATTTATGATATTTTTTCATACTATATCCACAATATTATTTGTTTTTGGTAATAAAAAAATCAATAATGTCAACCACAATATCTACTTCTAGACATTGTGTTTGACATTATGGAGAAAAACTTATCAAAAATATATAAGACCGTTTAAATAAAGAGAATGATATTTTGTTTGTTGTTTTTAATTGACTATTTGTCATATCTATCATATCACGTATGTATCATTCACATTTTTGGATTGGACATGCTCTAACATAGCCACTTTGTAATGATGTCACATTTTTGTTTTTCATATTTATTTTGGTTATGGAGGAAGTATGTGTCATTATGTCTTTTGTAATGTAACACATACCTAGTATTAGAAAACTTTAATATTTTATTTTCTAGATTTTTATAATATCATCTTCTCTTTCATATTTTTTTCGTTTATCCTCCCTTATTTTTTATTTTTTGTACATGCACCCACTCATTACCTCTATTTTATAGGTGGTTAATTCAACCAAAAAAAAGGAAGATGAAAATATAGCTAAGACATTCATCTTTAGCGCAATTCGAGATAATTTTATTTAGAAGAGTGATTTTTACCTTACTAATTAACACATGTCAACGCGTGAAATAAAAAATTAATTGTTTAGTGAAAAAGCTCATTGAAAAGTGAATGTTGGGATTATAAAACTATCCTTATTCTTCCAATACCTTTTTATTAATCAAATATTAATTGCACCATAGAAATCAAATGCTTTTTTTCAACTTTGCACAATGACCATAAGTGACAAGTTTCCATATAAAGATTTTGACAAAAAAATGCTCCCTCTGTTCCAAATTAATTTACAAAATTGACCTTTTTTGAGTTAAACATATTCATTTTATTCACTAAATTAGAGTATCAATTCTTAATTTAATTTAAATTTGGATTTTGCAACGTTATAAAGATTTTTATGTAGTTTTTGAATATGTAAATTTTAATAGGGAGGATTTAACTTTAACATTGATTGTCAAAAAAATGTTGATTTCCTAAAACAATTTGGAATAAAGGTAGTACTAAAATAGAATGTTTGGAGGAGGAGGAGGAGGAGGAGACCGTTAAGTAAAGGTTGTCAGGGAGAGGAGAACTACGGTGGCGGCGATTGCAAATAGGCAACATCGAGGAGAAGAGGCCGTAGAGCTCTGGGTCTGACCGAGAGAAGAAGCGGGAAGAATTTTAGGGGTTTTCTATTCTATTTATTCTAGAGGTATATGAGTCTCTTCTAATTAGTCTTTTTTTGTTTCAATTAAGAACTAGTCATATTTTTGTTTAAGGAGAAACTAGTAATATTAGTTTTTTCATTATTTCTTCTATATATTACCCTAATTATTTTTGCTAAGATCGTAGACTCGTAGTATAACCTTATATTAATAAAATAAATACCAAACTTTTTCAGTGATTTACCCAATGAGGCCATTCCTATAATTGAAGTTTTCACTCTATGGAAGTTGTATTTTGATAGGACCTCACACACAGATACCAGATTTGAGGTGTCTCTGTCTCAAGAACATATCCGCTTGTTTATCCATTTCTAAATTCTATTATCCATTTTCCATTTTTCTTTTCCTGTTTCAGACTTTCCAGTTTCCATATTGGATTTCTAATTTCTAATTAGAGCATGTGTTTATAAAAAAAATTATGTTTTTCATGTTTCAAATTCTAAATCATATAATATTGCACATGATTGTTATATGTGTTCAACTATCTACATTTTAAGGGATATCACAGTAAATGACGATAAAATTTAATAGATCGAATAAATCATAAACCTGAGAGCTTTGATGAATATTCAGATCAAGCCTCAAATCAAACAGATCTAGCGATTCAAATTACTAATACATATACATATACATATATATATATATATGATTAAAATGAGCCCATTAAATTAAACTCTCAAAATATTTGATGCAGGTTTGATGAAGTTACCTTTAAATTATTCACAAAGCAAGAATCAACTAAGACTAGTGAGTTCGGTGAGGATAGAGGCAGATCTTAAAATCCTGATCACGACAACCTTGAATTGTCTATGAGATGAGATTTGCCAAAGAATGAGTAAGTAGCAGAGTAGCCTCGATCACACGAAAAGACGAAGAAAGAGAGACAAAGCGTTATTTGGAATCGGACTCCTCCACGGCGCTGTGTTATTTGGAAGATAAGAGGTGCGACGATGGAAAGATCTCATTCAAGAAACCATGCTTGTTGCGATTAGGAAAGCGATTAATATGAGGCATACATTGAGGGAATGGAATATGGTCGCTCATTGCTTAGCTGAGGCTTATTTGGGCCAATTGATTTTTTATACAAGCCCATTCTCCCTTCCTATTGGTGCTAAACGGACCTTCTTTATGGATTACTATTGTTGAGGTTTATTCCTTCAACCCTCGGGTCCATCACGTAAGCCCAAGGATTTCGAGTGGAGTATGTATGAATATCTAGCCCAACTAGCAAGTGAGATGGATTACGAAACAATAAATAGAAAGCAAGTGATTAGGTATTATTATCTGTTAATAACTCCCTAATATAATACTTTCGCTAAGGCTCGTCGGTCGTTCGTCTTACAAGGCAGTAGAAGTGCTGCGAGTAAGGGTGCTATAGCTAGAGTGCTAAGAATAGAAAGTTGCCAACCCCTTACAATGAAATAAATGCTTCTATTTATACCCATCAATGGGCAGATAGCTATGCTGACGTGGAAGACTGCGGTTGGCTGGTGTCCCAACCACCAAATCTTCAGCATTAAATGCACTTCCCGCCAGAATCTATGTTTCCCGCCTAACCGGTGGGGACGTTCGTCCGGCGGGGGGGTGAGCTGCTCCAGGTGGCTTGCAAAGGGTATTGGGCCGTTCGTCCCTGGCCCTTGGTGATTTTCGCCATGTAGACTGGATTGCCCCCAACGGCAATGGGCTTGCTTCTGACGACGTTCGTCGTCATTCTGATGGCCTGTGGGTCTGCTCCCTGTTGATAGCATAGACGTTCGTCGAATGGGCCGCTGAACCTGAGGCTCTTCTTCAGACGTTCGTCCATACTGAGTAAGTGGGCCTGCCAGGTTGGCCTAGTGGTCTTATCTGGACGTACGTCTGGATTAAGGGGTAAATGGGCCAAACCTCAATTTGGGCCATTAACCCAACACAAGTCCCCCACTTCTGATGTTCTGAGCATGCACAGGACATAAGGAAGTATAATGTCCCTCGAGGGTAAGACGCCCGTGGCATGGTACTTGTGTTTGTTGTATCTGGTGAAGGCGTTCGCTCGTGGTCATGGTGCTTAACAGCTGTCGATGGTTCAGGAATCGAGGTGACGGCTGCTATAGCGACGGTGCATTTTCCGAGGAAATGTCATCATTATGCTTCCATCCCACGCACAACGCGTGAGCCGGAGTACGCCCCTTGCTACGTGTCAACCCCTCGTTGGTTCCCCCATCGGTGCTTCTCCTATAAATGCCGGGTTTTCCCCTTGAACTAGGGTTCCCGATTTTTGCTCTCTTGCTCTAGAATCTCCGCTGCTCTTCGAGTTTTTTTTTTCCCGCTTCCGAGTTCGGCTAATCTCCTTGTAAGGTAATTTTCCCTCCTCTGCTTCTTCTCTTTGCTGGTTGTGTGGAATCCCCTTCGGGGCCTTGTTGTACTTTGATCTTTTGAGATATAGTTAAAGTCCGCGAGGACGTTCATATCAATCCTCCACTTTTGTTTAGCGCAATGTCCGTTCCTTTGCCACGTTTCTGTGTCCACTCGAATGCGCGGGCGTACTGCGAAAGCTTGGCGCTGGATGGTGACGTCCGGCGCTGATGCCTGCTTCGTTGGCAAGGAGTGGATCTCATAAGCGCGAGCATATTACTAATTGCTGTGCGTACTCAATTCCAACGCCGTAGGGCGACGTTCGTCGGTAGCTGCCTCTTTGGTAAGTAGCAAATCTCCCAAGTATGGAGATACGAACGTACTCCTTAGAGTCAACACATTGATAGAGACGTTCGTCACGTAGGTGTAAGCATAACTATCCATGCTGCGCGTGCTCAACCCAGACTTCGTAGGGTGACGTTCGTCTGGCCCCAATGCTTGTGGTGGTGCGAAGTATGGAAATACGAACGTATCCTGTGGACACGCACGTCTCCCGTTAGTTGCCGATATTGAGCCCAGCTGGTGGATGCAGTCTCTGTAAACCTCTAGATCCTCGGCAGGACGTTCGTGGCACCGATCCAGGTTCCCTTGCCGTGATTATGAGGCGATAAAATCGAGGCACCTTTAATACCGTGGTAGGTACCGGTATTTAGGTGCCATGTGTTCCACTGCGGTTGGCATGATCCCACAGTGCTGTCTATAAGTACCCAGAACCATGTGATTCACTCACACTTCTCCTTACGTTGCGCAATTGCTTTCTCTCTCTAGACTTCCTACGGACCGTGTTGAGCCTCAAAATCCTAAGGTACCGCTCGTTGCCATGTCTTCTGAAACTCGTTTTGACGATGGGTGTTCCTCTGGTGATGACTTGGAATATTATGAGCGGGGAATGCCGCCTCGGCCTCCCCGTTACAGCCTTAACTTCTCATACGTTCGGCATCAAAGCCAACGTTTGACGAATGCTGATAGGCGTCTGATCAGCCAGTGGTTTTATCCCCCGAGGGCCTACGATGATCGGCGCCTGCGCAACCCCATGCGCCATCTGCCAGGTCATGTGGTGGTCCACTTGGACTCGGTGATGGCCGGGCTTCTCTTCCCCCTGCACAGCTTTCATTTGGAGCTTTTTAGGATCCTTAAGATAGTGCCTGCGCAGTTTGTCCCTGCCGCCTATCGGATAATCGCTGGCTTCATAATTAGATGCCATAGCGTCGGCGTGACCCCCACCGTGGATCTGCTTCACCATTTCTTCCAGCTGTCCCCCTTCGGACGTACGGGGTATTTGACTCTGATCGCCCGTCCGTCCATGGTCCTGTTCTCGAACAACGCTGGGAATCCGGACGGCTGGGAAGAGCGTTTCTTCTTGGCCAGAGTAGGCTCACCGATGCCATTCCCCGACCGGTGGAATGCCTACCCGGTGAAGACGATTCCGCCGCCCATGACGGACGAGGAGCTTGGGTATGCCAAGCGCATAGCTGGACTCGGCATCCAGAACCTCAGGTTGCTGGTGGCCGAGCCTTTTTAAAGCTCGGGCTGGGTTAGGTGCGTCTTCGTTGTTACGGCTCTGAACGTCTTGGTTCCTTTTGTGCAGGAGTTTTCCCATCTACGTTAACCATGGGGCGTACCAACGATGCTTCGACTGCCCCCCTTCGTGAAAACAAGGATCAAGACAAGGGCAAAAAGCCGCTCGTCCCCAAGACCGAATTTCGGGCGAGTAAGGGGCGGGCTGATGATGGATCGGAGGCCGGGGCTTCAAAGAGGCCGCGTCTTGATGGTACCGCCTCTAAGGCCATCATAGTGGCTGATGACTCCGATGGCGAGCCTGGGAGTCCCCTCAAGTGGAAGTCCACTTCGCGGAGTAAACCCCCTCCTTCTCCGTCAAGGAATTCTGACGTCCGTCGTCTCCGGGATGAGGATGTTCAGACCGTCAAAGTCTCTGACGACGCTCGTCCTCCTTCGCCCCCAGAAACCAACGGGTCCTCCCTTGGCCTTATCGAATTCTCCGGGGTTGGTCCCCGCAAGGAGTCGATGATGCTCTTCGGCCAGACCGCGTCTTCTATCTGGTGCGGCCTCAATCTCAAGGTTCCTCAGGACTTCGCCGCTCAGGAAGCCCCCGAAGACCTTTTGGAGTGTGGTCAGAGCACTCTGGATAAGGCCGGGCTCTACTTCCACAGGGCTCGGATGGCTTTTGAGCAGCAGGGTAGGGAGATGGCCCAGGTACGGGCTGAGTGCGATGCCCTCCTCAAGAATGCCAAAGGCAGGGTTGGAACTCTCCAAGAGAAAGCCGATGCTTATGACAAGCTTGTCCAGGAGAATGCTTCCCAGAGGGAGCTCCTTAGGAAACAGGAGGCCGAGCTCGTGGACCTCCGTAGCCGGATGTGGGCCGTAGAGCAGGCCAAGGTGGAAATCCGCCGTACGGGCGTGGATAATCATGTTCCCATCTATGAGGCCGATGTTGCCAAGATCAAGGAGTCTGGCTCTATTGAGTTTCATAAATCCAAAGCTTATACTGGCGCCATTCATACCATGGCCATGAGGTTCCTCCCGAGGCTCGTCGGTGAGTTCTTGGCAACCTGCCCGGACCCTTATCTGGATGGGATTAAGCTGCTTCAAGCCACCCCCACCGGAAAGCGTTTCCTTGCCGATCTCGCCGACGACACCTACCTCAAGGGTATGGTTGGACTGGTGGCAGAGAATCTTCCGGCTTTTGAGCGTCACTTTGGGGCTCCCTTCGATCCGGTGGCGGCCGGTTTTGATTCGCTGATGGTGGATGCCCACGCAGGGGCCCTTGAGCTGCTAAAGGAGCATAGGGAGCAAGAGGAAGCCGAAGCCAGGGAGAAGGCCAAGCAGGTTCCCTTCAAGGCTCCAACTCCGGACGTTGATCAAGATTGATTCTCCGCTCGTTGTCTTGTACTTGTACAATTTTTCATCGTTTACATTATCCCTTACATTTGTATTTTTCCGGTCATCAGTACCGAAGAATAAAAATCATTCTTGCTCCATGTTCGTCTAGCATATCTTGCTTTTTTTTTGGAGTCTTCTTTCGGTCTTTGTTCTTCCCAAGTCTCGTGATTACTGGTCTCCTGGTTTCGCAGGAGACGTTCGTCATCCCAACTATGAGAAAAAACAGGTTTATCCACGTCGGGATTCCCTATCTCTGTTTGTCCCCAGTCGTGAGTTACTAGTCTTCTAGCTTCGCAGAGAACGTTCGTCATCCGTCCATCAAGGGGGAGGAACTGGTATACCCTGTCAGGGTTCCCGTTTCTTCGTTCGTCCCTGTCGTGATCCTACTGATCTTCTTACTTCGAAGAAGATGTTCGGCATCCACCGATCGCAAGGAGGAACTGGTTTACCCTATCGCGGGTTCCCTGCTTCGTCGCCCCACGCTCGTGGCCCTATTAGCCCTCTGCATCGGCAGAAGGTGTTCGTCGATCCACGGGTAATGGGAGGAACTGGTTTATCTTGCCGAGGTTCCCTTGGTTCGTCTAGCCCCCCCCCCCCCCCGTTCTGACTAACCTCCGTGTCAGGAGTCGTTCGTCTTTCGCGGGTAGTGGGAAGATCTGGCATACCTCGTCAAGACTCCCTCTCTCATAGGAGTTTATATCCCCTTCTCCTCTTTTTTTTTTGAGGAGGAAATCATTTCAATAGCACTTCGGCTTTCATTTCTGTAGGAAGTAAAAGACGGGAAAGGAATCTTTTAGTATAGAGAGGACGATCGGTAATGTTACACGGTGCTCCGACCGAAAAAAATGATCTATCTCTAACTATTGGTAGAATTTCTTCAGGTGTTCTACGTTCCAGATTCCAGCGTGGTTCCCTTCCAAGGTGTGGAGGAGGAACGTCCCCTGGTTGTATCTTCGTATGACCCTGTACGGCCCTTCCCAATTCTTGGCCATCTTGCCACTTTCGAGCGGTTTGCTCTTCTCTCTCTTTCTGAGTACGAGGTCCCCGGCTTCAATTTCGCGGATCCTCACCGCCTTGTTGAAGTATCTTTGGGTGGCTCGGTGGTATTCTTCCATGCGACGGGCTGCTAGGTCCCTTCGTTCCTCAATGAAATGGAGCTCCGCTCGTAAGTTGGCCTCGTTATCTTCTGGTTGGAAATGCTTCGTGCGATGCGTGGGCACTAGCACCTCCGTTGGCACTTTAGCCTGAAAACCGTATGCCAAGGCAAAAGGTGTTTCGCCGGTCGCCGTTCTTGGGATCGTTCTGTACGTCCAAAGGACGTAGTTGAGCTGCTCCGGCCAGGTGGATGCGCAATCTTCTAATTTCTTCTTGATCCCATCCATGATGGTCCGGTTCATATTCTCCACCTGGCCGTTGGCCTGCGGGTAGGCCACCGAGGCCTTGGAATGCCTGATCCCCCACTTAGTCAAGTATGCTTCAAATCCTCGGCCGACGAACTACCGGCCATTGTCCGTGATGACCTGTTCTGGGATCCCGAAGCGGCATATGATGTAACACTTGAGATTTAATATAAACGGATTAATAGTACTACTCATACCAACAGAGGTGCATCTCCTTTTAAGGGAGCTCATTACCTAAGAACTCCAAAGTTAAGCGTGCTTGCTCGGGAGTAGTCTTGGGATGGGTGACCCCCTGGGAAGTTTCTCAGGGCGCGCATGAGTGAGGACAAAGTGCGCGGTAAAGGCTTGTGGTGGTTTGTGGAGACAGTACTATTGGTCCGGAGTAACTACCTCGGGTCCCACGGGGTCGGGGTGTTACAGGTGGTATCAAAGCAACCTTGCGACAGTGTGCTGATCCGTTGGATATCGGGCAGACACTTAGCAGGGGAAAAAGATTCTGGGGTTTGATTGAGATTGGTTTAAGGGCGCAACAAGGACGTTGCGATCCTAAGTGGGGGTGATTGTAACACTTGAGATTTAATATAAACGGATTAATAGTACTACTCATACCAACAGAGGTGCATCTCCTTTTAAGGGAGCTCATTACCTAAGAACTCCAAAGTTAAGCGTGCTTGCTCGGGAGTAGTCTTGGGATGGGTGACCCCCTGGGAAGTTTCTCAGGGCGCGCATGAGTGAGGACAAAGTGCGCGGTAAAGGCTTGTGGTGGTTTGTGGGGACAGTACTATTGGTCCGGAGTAACTACCTCGGGTCCCACGGGGTCGGGGTGTTACATATGATATTCTGCCAGACGAACCTTTGGCATTGGTATTCAGTGATGGAGGCCAGTGACTCGGCTTCTACCCACTTTGTGAAGTAGTCGATCGCCACGATAACAAATTTTCTTCCACCAGTCGTCGTCGGTAGAGGGCCCAACAGGTCTATACCCCACCTAGCAAAGGGCAATGCGACCGTCATTGGAGTGTAGAAACTTGCTGGGCGCCTAGGTACAGGAGCGTACTGCTGGCAAACCGCACATTTCCGAGTGTGATTGAAGCAATCTTGTTGGATGGTCGGCCAGTAGTACCCCTGCAGGATAATTTTTCGTGCCAAGGTATGGGGACCCTGGTGGCTGGAACAAATGCCTTCATGTATCTCTTCAATAACGGCCGCTGCCAAGCTCGGCGGGAGGCATCTCAAGTATGGCCCGCCGAACGTCTTCTTGTAAAGTTGACTGTCAATGAGTTCGAAATTGGGGGCACGTCTCTTCACCCAAGCTGCCCTTCCGGAACTGCCATCATCTTCTGGCTCGGGGAGCGTCCCATCCCTGAGGTAGTCGGCGATTTCCTTTGACCAATTTGGTTCGGCGATGGAGATGGCCTCTACCTGGATAACGTCCGTCGATGGTGCTGGGAGCGTCTCCTTCCTGACGAAGCCCCTAATGTGGCGGGGGATGCTCGTCGTTGGGTCATCCGTCGGGGGATTGCCTAGCTTAGATAATATGTCAGCCTCGGCATTCTCCACCCGAGACACCTGTTCGATTACCACTTGTTCGAACTGCGCGGTTTGCTCCTCCGCGAGTTCCTTGCAGACCTTCATTCTTTCTTCTCTGGTTTCAGCCGTCCCATTCATCTGGGTCACCGCCAGCTGGCTGTCCATCCTCACCTTCAGACGAGCTGCTCCGAGCGCCTTTGCACATTTCAATCCTGCAATCAGTGCCTCGTATTCAGCCTCGTTGTTGGTGACTTTGAACTCGAACTTCATGGAGTAATAGGCCTTGAAACCCTCAGGGGAGGTAATCACTGCTCCTCCGCCACAACCCCGCGCACTCGAGGCCCCATCGGTGTACATCTCCCACCAATTGTTAAAATCATTGTTGTCTTAGGGATCGTCCTCGGTGCGCGCGGTACATTCGGCAATGAAATCCGCGAGCGCTTGCCCCTTGATCGTTGGCCTCGGCTTGAACTCTATGTTGTACTGGCCGATCATCAGGGACCATTTAGTTATTCTCCCGCTGGCCATGGGGTTCCTGAGGATGGTGGCGAGCAGTTGCGTGGTGTATACTGTCACTGGGTGTGCTTGGAAATACGGTGCCAGGCGTTTGATGGATGCTATCAAGGCGAGGACCGTCTTCTCCATCAGTGTATATCTGGTCTCTGGGCCGTTCAGCACCTTGCTCACAAAGTATATTGGTCGTTGAACGCCCTCTGACTCTTTTAGCAGCACGGAACTCACGGCTAGTTCTGCTACCACCAGGTACATGTACAATTGCTCCCCTGGGTCCGCTTTGGTGAGGACGAGCGGAGATGAGAGGTATACTTTGAAATCTTCGAAGGCAGCCTGGCAGTCCAGTGTCCACTCAAAGGGATTTGCCTTCTTCATGATCTGAAAGAAGGGGATCGCCTTGTCTGCTAGTTTGGACATGAATCGGCTTAGGGCTGCCAGCCATCCGGTGAGCCGATGTACGTCCTTCAGGCTCTTCGGGGCTTCCATGTCAACTATTGCCTTCACCTTCTCCGGGTTAGGCTCGATCCCGCGCTCACTCATCATGTAGCCGAGGAACTTGCCTCCCTTGACGGCAAAGGCACATTTCTTCGGATTGAGCCTCATGCTAGCCCCTTCCATGATAGTGAAAACCCTCTCCATATCCCGGACGTGGTTTTGTTTCTTCTTGCTCTTGATCAGGATGTCATCCACGTAAGCCTCCATGGTCTTGTCGAGCACGTCTTTGGACAACATCCCGATCATCCTTTGGAAAGTAGCCATGACGTTCCTCAGGCCGAACAGCATGACTATGTAACAATACACGCCGTCCGCTGTGACGAACTCCGTTTTCTCCGCATCGTCCGGGTGCATGAACACCTGGTGATATCCTCTGAATGTGTCCATGAAGCTCAGCAGCTCGCAGCCTGCTGTTTCGTCCACCAGTAGGTCGATCCTCGGCACCGGATATGGATCCATTGGACACGCCTTGTTGAGGTCCGAGTAATCGACGCACATCCGCCATGTGTCGCCCTTCGGGGCTAATACCACATTGGCCAACCACTCCACGTGGATGACCGGCCGGATGTGCCTGATGTTAAGGACCGTTGCAGCCTCCTTCTTGATGAAGTCTCGCCGGTCAGCCGCCATGTACCTCTTCTTCTGCTGGACGGGCTTGACATCCGGCCGCACGGCAAGTCTGTGGCATATGAGGTTTGGATCAATGCCCGGCATGTCCTTCGTCCCTCTGGCAAATAGGATTTTGAACTTCCGAAGGACGGCTATGACCCCCTCCTTGATCTCTGGTTCAAGATCGGCACCGATGGACACCTTCCTGTCCGAAGGGTCATCCAGTTCCACCTCCTCGAGCAAGGCAGCTGGCTCCAGTCGAGCGTCGAAATCGGCCTGTCTGGCCTTCTCGGAGATGCTGTTGACCCGGGCCTCTCGCTCGCTGAACCTCTCCATGGACTTGGTGTAGCAGGCCCTGGCCATATGGGGATCCGTGCGGGCTACCTCCACGCCCGTCTCAGTGGGGAATTTGATGCATGAGTGCCGCACGGAGCATATGGCCTCCAAATCCTCCAAGCCGGGCCGGCCCAAAATTGCGTTGTGAGCACATTTTAGGCGGACCACGACGAACGTCATCCGGATGCGAGCTGTGTGAGGCCCATCCCCGATTTCCACGGGGAGGTCGATGGTGCCCTCCGCATCGATGCAGTCCCCTGTGAAGCCGGAGAGCGGGGTGCGCAGGGGGGCCAGCTGATCCTTCCTCAGCTTCATTCCTTCGAATGCCTCCCAGTAGAGGATGTTCACGCTGCTCTCGGTGTCAACAAGGACGCGGCGGACGATCGCATTGTTGATGTCCATGCTGATCACCAACTCATCTCTGTGCGGGGCCGGTGACATTGGCAGGTCGGCCGGGCCAAAGGTGATGGCCTCCACCTTGCTTCTTTTGGTGGGGGGAGCCGATACGGATCCCACATAGAGGGACCTCTCAAACTTCTTCCGTTCAGCGGGTGTGTCTCCAGTCTCAGCGCCCCCGAAGATCACCTTGATCTCCAACTTCTTCTTCCCGCCGTTCGGGCCGAGGGACCCCTCCGGACGTTTATCAGCACTTCGATAATCCACGTCCTTTGGTTCGGCCTCGCGCCGATCATCGCGGCGCCATGTTCGTGGCCTCGGATTCGGCTGCCTTTGGCTATTCTTCTTCAGCAGTTGGGTGAACTCGCCCAGGTAACCCTGCCGGACCAGCTCGTCGATGGCCATCCTCAGCTGCTTGCAGTTGTCGGTGAGATGGCCGACCCTCTGGTGGTATTCGCAGTATGCGGTTTCATCAAGGCCCATGAGTGCCTTCTTGTCTTGGGGCTCCCTCAGGAGGCCCTTGTCCTTGATAGCATCAAAGATCTGGCCTACGGGGTAAGCCAAGGGGACGTGGTAATCCCCTGGACGTACGTGGCTTGCCTCGGGATGGGCCTTCCAAGGAACAGTGCTCCCGTCCATCTTCTTCTTTTTGTTCTTTGGGGATGGGTCACCTCCGGGGCCGAGCCTGTCGGATAATTTCCGGGAAGGGGCCGCGGGCGCGCCGTCCCTCAATCTGATCTCCTCTTCAATAGAGGCATACTTCTGTGCCCGAGCTAGCACCTCGGTGTAGCTGGTGCTGGGGTTCCTCCGGAGGTCCCGGTATAAATCCCCCGTCGCCAGAGCACTGGTGAACATGTTCACTCCCAGCCGCTCGTCCAGGTCGTCCACCTGAAGCACTTCGTCTCTCCACCTGACCAGAAATTGGGCCAGAGGTTCGTCCTTCCCCTGCTTCACACTAGTGAGCGATGTGAAGCTCTTCTTGGGGGTGGTGCTGGCGGCGAATTGCGCCATGAACTGTTGAGACAGCTGTTCGTAGTTGTCAATGGATCCCGGTCTCAGCTGCTCGAACCACTCCTGCGCCGGACCCCTCAAGGTGCTGAAGAGGAGCCGGTAAATGGCCTCATTGGACGCTCCCAGCATGGAGAGGTTCCCCTGGAAGCTAATCAAGTGATCCTTGGGATCTCCGGTCCCATTGTATACGATCCCTCCGGGCGGTCTGCAGTCCCGCAGGATCTCTGCGTTCATGACCCTCGGAGTAAACGGTGAGGTGAGGGAGAATCGAGGCATAGTTGGGGTGGCCTCCGTCCGTCTGTCCATCTCGGCTATTCGATGTTCCATTGCCTCTAGTCGGGCCTCCTGTGCGGCCCTTCTGGGGGACACAGGAGGGGCAGCCTCGAGCACAATGTTCCTTCGTGGGGCAACCGCGTCGGGTTGCCTTCGGGTAATATGGGCACCTCGCCTCTGGAAGCGTCGTCCAATATTACTGGCAGCGGGGGTGACTGCCGTACTCTGATGTTCTGAGGGAACATCCGGCGTGCGCCCCCCGATGATCGTCCTGCCAACCATAGCGGGGGGTACTGACGCTGGTGTGCCCCCTGGCTCCGTGGGAGGACGGATTTTGGCCCAACCTTGCGTGGACGGGCGTCCGACGCTCAGCTGATTCCGCCGTTCCATCTAGGGATTGCATGTGGTGGATCGGGGAGATGGGTGTCCAGATTGTGTTAGTTGAGTACACCTCCTCATCTGCCTCCTGTTCGTCCGCCATTCGGCGCATAGTTTCCGCCAGCTCCCTCATGAGTCGAGGGTCGCGTCTGGCCTCGTGGGGGATGAGGCTGGTGAGGCCACCATCACCCCCAGTAGTCCCCAACGTCTCCGAGCGTTCCGTGGTTTGCCCGCGGCTCCTTCGTCCGCGAGACAGTTGCTCGGAAAGGTCGCGTTGTTGATTGTTCCTTGCCATCGTGCTTGCTGTGGGTAGATTTAGTAGCTGTTTTGGGAGAGTTTGGAAACTTTTAGTTCAGCTTCCCACAGACGGCGCCGGTGTTGAGGTTTATTCCTTCAACCCTCGGGTCCAACACGTAAGCCCAAGGATTTCGAGTGGAGTGTGTATGAATATCTAGCCCAACTAGCAAGTGAGATGGATTACGAAACAATAAGTAGCAAGCAAGTGATTAGGTATTATTATTATCTGTTAATAACTCCCTAATACAATATTTGTCTTACAAGGCAGTAGAAGTGCTGCGAGTAAGGGTGCTATAGCTAGAGTGCTAAGAATAGAAAGTTGTCAACCCCTTACAATGAAATAAATGCTTCTATTTATACCCACCAATGGGCAGTTAGCTATGCTGGCGTGGAAGACTGCGGTTGGCTGGTGTCCCAACCACCAAATCTTCAGCATTAAATGCACTTCCCGCCAGAATCTATGTTTCCCGCCTAACCGGTGGGGACGTTCGTCCGGCGGGGGGGGGGGGGGGGGGGGGGGGGGGTGAGCTGCTCCAGGTGGCTTGCAAAGGGTATTGGGTCGTTCGTCCCCTGACCCTTGGTGATTTTCGCCATGTAGACTGGATTGCCCCCAACGGCTATGGGCTTGCTTCTGACGACGTTCGTCGTCATTCTGATGGCCTGTGGGCCTGCTCCCTGTTGATAGAATAGACGTTCGTCGAATGGGCCGCTGAACCTGAGGCTCTTCTTCAGACGTTCGTCCATATTGAGTAAGTGGGCCTGCCAGGTTGGCCTAGTGGTCTTATCTGGACGTACGTCTGGATTAAGGGGTAAATGGGCCGAACCTCAATTTGGGCCATTAACCCAACAACTATGGTATTCCATCTTTCAGATTTTAGTTTTTTTATGTATTTTTCCAGGTCAGGTCTAGCCCCCCTGGATTTTTTCTTTAGCTTTATTTGGCATTATATTGTATTTCTCCAAGGGAATGCCCTTGTTGAAGATGTTTTGGCCTAGTCCACCTCTCCATTGTGTACTTCTGTTTTTTCATCAATAAAACATGGCAAACGCTCCCCGGCGTTTGCCCTTCTGATTTGGTGATTTGCCTTCTGTGTAAAAAAAAGAGAGACAAACCGATAACCATCATAAAAAAGAAATACATAGAAGACGTTTTTTATATTGCACCTTCACGTTACTTTATCACCGGCACCGCATGTTTTCTATTTCTCTAATTTTAGATATTAGAGACATGTTTCAATTGATTTGATTTTATATAGCTATAAGGTAAACATGTTTATGAATATTCTATTTTCCCTTACTAAATAGAAGTCAAACTATTTTTAATTGGTATACCCTACAAACCAACATTAATGTTGTCATAAATAAGGAAATGTTTTAAAAGACCATAATTAGATCCCAATATGACATGTTGAACACCATATTGAAAGCATAATTGTGGGCACTAATATAAAAAATGAAATTATCATAACATAAGAAACATCATATTAAACAATAAATCCAAATTACACTTCTGTTAAATTAAAATAACTGATAAAGAAAAGTAGTAATGAAAATCCATACTATATAATTAAGACTGCGCGCCCCAAAAAGCTCTTCAGAGGGTCATTGATCCTAAGACTATTCTCACCAAGCGCGCTAAACTGTAAAGCTCTTAGTAGATGAGCTTCTTAAGAAAATATGCATGATGCTGATTAGTACAACATTTAATCCTTTTCAGATCACCACTTAGAATCCCAACGTTCCCATCACAACTACAAGTTGATCCCAACACAAGCCTTAGACCCCTCCCCCCAACTAAGGGCCTGAATTCTAATGTCCTAGATCAACACATTGTCGCGGGGTTGCTCATATATCACTTGTAACACCCAGCCACAAAGGGTCCAAGGTCGTTACTCCTGGATGTGTTTCATACATCGTATTGTCCTCATAAACTAAACAAGACTTTTCTAGCACATTTTGTCCTCACTCATGCGCGTCATGGAAAACTTCCCAGAGGATCAACAATACTAAGATAGTAAGATTACCCCATGCAAACATATTTAATTGTGGAGTTCTTAGTATATGAGGTCCTTAAAAGAAAGTGCAATTTGTTAGCATGAGCAGTATTTTTAATGCTTGTGGGTACTTTTAATGCTTGTGAGTTCTTCCTGGTGTTAAAGTGATTGTAGCATTACCAATGACCATGGATATTATTTAGTCAAGATAAATATGGTGGAATTGTTAGAAGCTTGTGTGTATACATAATGACCGCAGATGGGTTATGGTAAATTCCGATGAGAACTAAGCTAGTGCGTGGCGGCCATGCATGAGCTAGGGAAGGGGATCAAGGAATATTATGAGTACATCTGTACATGGTGACCTTGGTCACAAGCTGGGAAAGAAGCTTGAAGAAGACTATATGCGATGACTATGGACATGGGTCAATGACTCAATAGAGGATTACCAAATTAGCCACACACACACATGTGGGCATGTGGCAATACATACACACACACATTAAGTGATAAAGGTACCAATTCATAAGAAAAAGCGATCTCAAATTCCGTTTCCCATACACGAGGAAAAATGTTCCACACAAGGAGACTTTTTTTAGTGTACACCAAACATAAAAAAATGTTTATTTAGGTATTTAATAGAAAATGAAAGTAAAATCCCTAGATACTACCAAACAAGCCGCCCTTCAATACAATGGTTTTTTATCAGCCAATTGTTCTGAACATGTTGAAGCTCAAATAGTCAAATGAGACTTTCAATCTTTCATACAATGGTGCATGAGTAAGATTTTCATGAGGGATTATCACCACAGCAACAACAAAAAACTACTCAGACACAGCTCCTCCATATCTATTCAAAATCATAGGTTTTTCAGTAAGAATAATTACACTATCCAACCAATGTCATATGAGATTTAGGGATTCGACTCATGGAGATTGAAATTTTTAGTATGCCGGTTATGATTCCACAAATCTCCTGTGTGTGTACTCATTCAGATGGTTGTGTTGCCAAACATCTCTTTCATGGGAGTGTTGCTCTTACTTCTTTCCTGTCTGCTCCGAAAGACTGTTCATATTAGGAAAAATTAGCTTTAAAATTAATACAAGCCACAATAAAGGCAAGTGTACACAATATTTTGGCTACATTTTTGTGTGGCATGCATTTTTCGAGATGCTGAAAATTTATTTTCATTCAATACATGCATGCAACACAAGAATGTGCCAAAAAATGTAGCAATACATTGTACAGAGTATATTTAAACAATGAGTAGCACAATGATTCAAGCTACAATCTGTAAGGATGTTTTTACTTGCACAAGATCAGAACAGACTACACTTAAATAGACCAAACCAGACCAGGCTTTAACAATTGTAAAATACATATAGAACAAACATCTACCAGATCAGACCAAAACGAGATCAGACCTCAAAATTAAAATCCAAGTAAAAACATCATAAGTTTACAATTCAGTGAAAATATACCAGCCACACTCTTTGATAAGTGATGCCAGCTAACATATCTAGCGAGGATTAGCGAAGGAAAATGTATTATCAGATCTTAAAACTAGCATGCGTAATTGCGTGGTCGCACCATGTACTCCCTTTGTGCCACAAAGCTTGGCCAAATTGAGTGACACGTGGCATGGCCCGTGGAATAAGAAAGTAAACATTGTGTGTTTGAAGTTTACGGTGACAGTATTATGCAGATACTTTCACATGTCATCAACGTGATTCACAAGGATTTATGAAAAGGGTAATATGGTGACGCTATGTAGCCAATACGTCATTTCAGTGCTGGAGCAGATTCACCAAGGACGGTCACTTCGTTGTGGAGGTTGTTAAGCTTCACATAGCGCGTACTACGCAACATCCACACTAGGGCAGACTCACATACCTGGCCCAATTTTTAGGGCTTGATCCTAAAATTTTCACAAAGAACATTAATAACAATTATGGTATATTGTGTTTGCCCTTCTCGTCATTTCAGTCATAGAGCAGAGAAGAGCCACGTCAAACCCCAGAAATCTCTTTTCACCGCTGCTTTTCACAACACGTCATTGCTACCCAATAACAGGTAGCCTCTGCATGCCACTGCTAGCTGCCAGTACGCCTCCTGGGCAAGTGTGGGATATTTTGATGTTTTATCAGTTATATTTTTTATTAGATTTTTATTTTTATTCATTTCATACTTCTTTATCTGAATTTTTATCAGTTTATTTTCCTTTTCCCATTTCGCATCTGATCTCCCTTACCTCTTAGAACAAAATAAGAGGTAAGAGACTTAAAAACAATGCATACCTCAGTTCCTAACCCTTTTGAATATACATTGGTGAAGAGCTCAGAAGGATCTGGCATGGGGCTCTCCTGTAAAGATAAAATGATCACTTAGTGTTGTTACGCTAAACTATCATGTCACACCAACAAATAAAACTGCAATTTTAAATTGTGCTTCACCTTTGCCTTTGTTATGGCTTCATCTACCTCTTTCCTCACTTCCTTCTCAATATCCTGGTGGAGAATCACAAAAGTTGAGAATTAGAACTAAAGAATTCTACACCACATGAAGCGTGCTAAGAATAACAAACCTCATTGCAAAAACATCTTATAGGGGTTCACGTTTAAAAAGTTGTCATCATTACCTTCAGCTCCTTTTCCGTTGCTAAATCATGAGCTAATATTAACTTTCTGACTCTTTCTATTGGATCACGCTCCTGAAAAGTAGAAACATGTCCAAAATAAAGATGACCAAAGCAACAGTCTTTATACGTAGAAGTGGTCTAGTATGTCCTAACACTCAATTTACCTGTCTGACTCCGCTGATTTCATCACGTGTGCGATAGGTGCTTCCAGGATCAGACATGGAGTGCCCATGGTACCTATAGGTGTCCATTTCAAGAATCTGATCGAAGTTAATGGATGTGCGTTAAAATGTGTAAAAGCCACATCACACTATAATTCCCATTTCATTCCATTATATATTTCAAATTGGAAATAATCTGTCTACTGCTGGCTCACAGAGATCACAACCATTTAATTAAGTAAAGATAGATTGAAGTTTTTAAAACTAATTCTAACTTAAAGAGATGTTCACAGTCATAACTCCTAAGTTCAGGATTACTTGTAGACAAACAATAACTAAAGAGTTCAGAAATTATGGTTTATATAGCAGTTACGTACCAAGTATGGCAATTGATACTCCATCAGAATTACTTTGTTTCCTATTATTTAGAGCTTATTGTGCCGATTCCATCAGAATTTCTCCGTTTCCTATTATTTAGAGCTTATTGTGCCGATCTTGTTGCTCAGTGGAATAGAGGCCGTCTAGAACAACTTATTTATAAACAAGGATCAACATATACCTTTTTTAGATATATGACTTCTCTTCTTATCTACCCATTAAAGCCTGCTTATGTTTTAGTATGTGAGCTTTCATCTACTTTTTGGAAAAGATAAGCCCTGGAAAGAGCTGTGCTTAACACACATTTAATCATATGATCCAATAATCACACTCATCACTATTTAGTTTAATGTAATACAGTGATTTAACTTTTGTAGACAAACTCCACTAACAGCTGGTCTAAACAAGCACTCAAATTATGATCCCATTCAAACATACTATCCATTAAACCAGATCAGATTGACAATTAAATAAACTTAAGATTCAATGGATACAATATTCTCATTATCACGGTTAAAAACTAGTAAAACCAATTAGAACCTTTATTCAGTATCAGCATATCCCTTTGTACTGCTAATGTAAATGGTAGTTGTTGCTGGATTATAATCTTTGTCATCAGCACCTTATTCTTAACTACGTCGGGTCGGTGACATGAAATCTATGACATAATGAATTGTTGCTAAATGATAGACTCCACAAAAGCAGCAGAAAATTAGTAGTATTGATGAAGATTTCAGAACTCTTAAGAGAAGTACAGGGGCAGAAAAACAGAAAGTAGCGAGAACAATACAGGTTGAGACACTTCGAGCAGTCTCCTTCGCCCAAGCCTATTTCCAATCCCAATTTCTGCACACCTTTCTTATTCCTCACTCCTCTTCTATTTATACTACTCCTTACTAATCGGCCCTCAACTCTTATTAATACTACTCTTATTATTATTATTATTATTATTAGCCTTATTAACCCAGGTCCCTATCATCACTCTCTCTTTGACAAACACCGTGTCCTCAAGGTGGATGATAGGAAACAACCCTGACCATCAGCTTCATCTTTGCGCCTCTCCCTTCCCAGATTGCTGAACCATGAGCTTCATTACTTGAACCAGCAAATTTCTAGCAAATTTCTGGTTTTTAAGATAAATTCACGAGGTGCTCCCTCATGGAGAAATCAATTACCGCAGCCTGACTAGTAGAGTCCAGATCCACACTGATTCTACCCAATGGGTATTCTGAAATAAATCCAAAAAACTCATCATGATTCTTAAAAATGATAACAGCATCAGGCTCCATTATTGCATAAATTTTTCTTTCAACAATGCTACCAAGAGCACACTATGGGTCATCCGGAAACAGTCTCTCTGTGTTTTAGTACAGGGGTAAGACTGCGTACATCCGACCCCCCCCCCCTACCCCACCATAGGTGGGAGCCTTTGCGGCACGGGGGGTAAATGAAAATGATGAATGCTACCAAGATTTGACATCTGAGTGGGTAGAACTGATCCTTCAATAGCCATCTGAAACAGGTGGTCAAAACCTACACCTCCCTCTTGAACAAGTATACAAACTACTGGCACCCCCCAAACATCTTCAACAACGATTATGGCATCTGGGGAGACCAGGAATGAGATCATTGACAAGCATCAAACACACATCAGCTTAAGCATCAGTAGCATATCCAACATATTCCTTATAATTCTCAGTAAATCCTACCCCCAACCCATTTTTGAATATATTTCATAGAAGTAACACCATCAAATCTGAAGCCATCAAACTTGTTCAGACCTTCCAAAATATTGTTTGATGACTGACGGTGCACAATATATATTAGAAGTTAGAACACCCAATCCAAGTTTTTGAACTCTACCAATCAAAGATTTAAAATCTTCTAGGTTTCAGTCTAGTGCACTAACATACCTCCGAGCATCATAGGTAAGGATATGCGGGTGAGAACAGCCCTCTTTATCACCTTCTATGACATTGTCGATCAGTTCCAAGGCATCACCAGGGTGCTCTGTATGATTGCTTTCCTGATGACCAGGAATGTAAACTTCGCCCAGTTTTGAACCTGATGGTGCAGCCGGCTTCAACTCAGTGTTCGTTGCCAGTGGTGGAGTCTCCATTGATCCCTTTCCTGATTCGACTAGGTTTATGGCTCTTGAAACGGGTGATTCCTATAGAAGTATTGAAGCTAGCGCACTGTGAGAAGCGGCTTGCGAAGCCATTTGCGAACTGACAGAAGTCGCTCACGACTGCGGACTGGGGAAAACCGGTTCAAGGTTGAGAACTGGGAGAAACGACGAACAACACTGCTGAGCCCTTGCTTCCAGAATTCCGATAACATTTCACGGTCCACGATCTCCCTCGTGAACGATGGTGTTCCTGACGCAGCATCCAGCTCCGCAGCTCTTCCATGCGTTTATCCTGGTTCTGCATTAAGCTTCACATCTCTTCCACAGCATTTCACACCTCCTGCACACTTCTCTCCACGGTCTCCACACGGTTTTCCATTCTCGCTCGCATCCAGGTCATTCACAGCTCTCCAGGTCATCGGCTCTGATACCAATGATAGAGACTCCACAAAAGCAGCAGAAAATTAGTAGTATTGATGAAGATTTCAGAACTCTTTGGAGAAGTACGGGGACGGAAAAACAGAAAGTAGCAAGAATAATATAGGATGAGACACTTCGAGCAGTTTCCCTCTCCCAAACCTATTTCCAATCCCAATTTCTGCCTACCTTTCTTATTCCTCACACCTCTTCTGTTTATACTACTCCTTACTAACCGACCCTCAACTCTTATTTATACTACTCTTATTATTATTAGACTAATTAACCCGGGTCCCTAACACTGAATCATCAATTAAATCCCAATTACTTTGTATATATTTACATAATTACATTCATATATATGCACAAAAATATTCAATCTTCTTATGCCTAAGAGGCTAAGAGACCAAAGCCCGACCCATGCTCGTGAGGTTGTATCTTTATACACCCCCCTATCCAATTCTTCCCTAAATAAGAACCATAAACCTGAATTTGCATTTCTACTTGGGCAAGCCTAATGGTGACAAACTAAATAAAACATAAAGGAAAGTCCACTGATTAAATAAGGTATTTAAATCTGCCACCAAATAATAATACTAATAAAAGTACACTTTTAGATTAATGGAACAGTATAGGTGGTTAATACAAGACAAGTAAAGAAGCAACATTTTATTATGTGGAAGACCATTTCAGCCTTTTTCAAGTCAGTCTACCCTGTTATCCATGACAATGTCACTACCAATGAACATTATCATAAGAATGGTATAATATCTATATAAAGTTTTGCCTGAGAACAATAAATTCTCATAGATCAAGGAACAAAATGTACTCAGAACTCACTATTGGTCCATTCTTCAGAGCATAGTCCTTGGCAAATTTGCATGCCTGTTTAACAGCAAGAACATCCATACCATCCACCTGTTGCACGAAGCAATTGTTCAGATATACATAACCATTCAGGACAGTAAAATCACTGAATATTAACAGAGACCTCTATGCAATATTACAATCCTTGATTTGGAAAATCATGGGGGCGCAGGGTATAGCAATACTCTAGTACTTTAGAAAAAGCTACATTGATGTGAATAAATGTTAAAAGAATGTGATGAACTTATGAAGTATTCCCTTAAGAACAGTGTCTTTACAAGGACAAAGCATTTGAGTTGGAACACTTGCTCATAAATATGGAATAAAAACTAAGATTAAGTGCACTTAAGTATTCATAAAGCCATACAATCTTTTTCTGTTGGGCTTTAAGAATTATCAAAACTCAACAGATTAACAAAGCATTGAGGCAAAACTCTCACACGTTGAAAGTTATGTCATCATCATAAACAGATTAAACAGATATCAAACTGCTTTCCAAAGTAAAGAAATGTAAGGTACACACTATATTTTCAAAATACCTTTAGACCAGGTACATAATCCCCTCTCTTATAGTAGGCAGGACTTTTTGCTGCCCTCCATTCTGCTGTCCCCATTCCATCTGTGCAATAACAGGGCCATCAAACAGATGGCAAGTTGCTCAATAAAAAAAGCTAGAGAATATTACTAGGTATATGACTAGAAGAGGTGGTGATTCCTAAAATATGACTAAACAGTTTTCTATTCCTAATTAATGGTGTTTTGCATGTATGGTATGTGTTTAGAGAATATTACTAGGTATATGACTAGAAGAGGTGGTGATTCCTAAAATATGACTAAACAGTTTTCTATTCCTAATGAATGGTGTTTTGCATGTATGGTATGTGTTTTGGTGTTACTTTTTCTCCATTCAATTCAAGTATTACGCATATAAGGCTAGTTTAAATTTGTTAGTCCTATATTAGGAATCTATAATTTTTTTAGTCACAGATAGAAAAACATTCGAGATATTCCCAAAAAAAAAACTACCCAGAAGTCCAGAACCCACCTCATTCCTTCAGTTCATTATACTATACAGTTTTACTTTCTGAATATAATTTTAGAAACTATAGCAGAACACATCAGAAAGAAAGTTGTTCCACCAAACAAACCATTAAGTTAGGTCAGCACCAAGAAATAATGAAAGAGGTCATGTTATATAAAGTCGTATATTCTGTTTAATAATATTGGATAACATAGCTATATGAAATGATTGGGAGTCATGAAGTTGGAAAAAAAAGAGGACGTGCACAATTTATGATAAAGATCATCCCGTTCTTACAGTGATTGTTCTCGCACACCAAGATAGCAGGCAAATCCCAAAGCGCCGCCATGTTCAAAGCTTCAAAGAGTTGACCTTGGTTGGCAGCACCATCTCCGTATAAAGAGAAACTGACATGATCCTCTTTTGAGTACTTCTGA
Organism: Cuscuta epithymum; assembly: GCA_945859915.1. Taxonomy (NCBI): domain Eukaryota; kingdom Viridiplantae; phylum Streptophyta; class Magnoliopsida; order Solanales; family Convolvulaceae; genus Cuscuta; species Cuscuta epithymum. Next base: position 2,754,827 of record CAMAPF010000058.1, on the reverse strand, counting down.
GCAAACGCCAATCCAATACCTAGCGGAACCTGAGCCCCTACAATCCCGTGGCCTCCGTAAAATCCATTATTCTTCTTGTAAAAGTGCATAGAGCCCCCTTTGCCCTTAGAACATCCATCTTTTCGTCCCATAAGCTCCGAAAAAGCTTCGTGTAGCGTCCCCCCGCGGGCAAGGTAGATGCAGTGGTCTCGGTATGCTGTGATGATGCAGTCCTTTCTGGTAATCGCGGACTCCATGCCGACGGCAACCGCTTCCTGACCGTCGTACAGGTGACAGAAGCCTCGAATGAGCTTGGCCTTGTAGAGCGAATCGGATGCGATCTCCATCCTACGCATCAGCGCCATTTCTCGGAAGAAGTCCAACAGCTCCTTATGGGTCGTCTCAACGGAGCGCGATGGAGGATCTATCCTGTGGGCGCTGAAGGGGAGGTTGGTCTCTACTGTGATGACTGCAGCGGAGTCGGTAGATAGGTGGCGGATAAAGGAGACAGCCGCTGACAACGGCTTCAGGAGAGCCGCACTATGCCGCGCCGGTAAAGCCATTTCCAACGATTTGATTAGAATCTGACGACTTTCTGACCCGAGGTCCCCCTGCTCAAGTTCTACACGGTTGCCAGGTTCGGAGATACGGGAATAGTTTAGGGAAAATTATTAGGGGGATTCACCTAAATGGGAGTAATTATAATATTAATTGCCAAGTTTAATAATTCCTTAAATAGGAGTTATAATTTGCATTTGGACAAAAATATCCCCAAGCTTGACAAAACGGTTGCCCTTGACAGACCACCTGACCGGCCGCCTCCAGCCGACTCCGGCCGCCGTCATCCGCCACCGACCACCGCGGGCAGTCGCCAGAGCTTGAAAAATAGCCGCTTCTGCATATCTGATCAGCGCCACCGTAGATCCGGCTGCCACCTTTCTAGACCAAGCCAGATCTAGCCTCTGTGGACCGCCACTCCTGCAGATCCAGCCGCCGCCACTGCAGATCCGGCCGCCGCCGTCACAGATCCGGCCACTGGTAATGTAGATCTGGTTGTTACCACCACAGATGCAAACCTTTATATCAGAATGCCAACATTAATCAGAGAATGCCATCTTAATGGCATTTATAAAGAAAGTTTTGAAATTCTTAAAGAATAAGAATGTCATTTTGTTGGCATTTAAAAAAAAAATTGGCAATTGTAAAACCAAATTCTTCGTAGTATTCACTCGAGCCATTAGGGAGAACAAGAAGCAGAGCAACTTGATTTCAGCCCTTGTGACAAACGCAGAGCAACTAAAAACCCAAAGAATAGGAAGAAGAAGAAGCAAAGAGACAGAAAAGAAGAGAGAAGAAGACCTCGATCAGTGCTTGGCACCATCACCGCCAAACCAGATTCACGAGGGAAAATTGAAGAAACAAAGGAGTGCAAGGAAGAGGCCGACTTGCTGCCACTGCTCGATCTCCAGTGCACGCTGCCGCTGCTCGCGGCGCTCTCTACTGCTACTCGCCGTCGCTCGGTGCAGTTTCGCCACCACTTGCCGTTGAAGCCAAGCTCGCTTGTGCACAAAGATGGAGAATGGTCATTCACGTGGGTCGGTTATGAGTTGCGGCTGGTTAAATGGATTAAAGGGGTAAAACTGGAAGAATGGTCCTATTTGGGGAATAAAACATATCTACTCTTATTTGGGAATTTCAACAACAATTTAGTCCTAATTGGGGCTATTAACTCAAATTATTACTCCTTGTTAATTACTACGGGTATGTTATAATTATTAATGCAATCTTGCATTTTAAAAAATCAATTGTTACCCCTGAGTTTTGATTATTCTCACTATATGACTATATGCTCCTTTCATGTTAATATTTGTTAAATTAAATTTAATATAATTCTTAAATTCAATGAAAATTATAACTGAAATTAATTTTTAAAGTAAAACACAATTTATTATCATAATTATGAGTCATTGTTTTTTATTGTTATTTTTTTGCTTAGCTACTCGATTGTGGAATAAATATTGATCAAAGTAGTTAAGGTAAAAGAGTCTTAATTGAGTAATATTCATGGGATACATAAAAAGAAATATTATTTGAAATATGTGTTATCAAAATTATATACACCTCTTCATCATCAATATAAAAGTCTTATTTGTAATTCATCCGGACGAATTAATCTCAATACCACTTCTTTCGTATGTAGCAAAGAACCAAGAAAAAATGAATTTTATCAATTCATGACCTAAAAGATTGATCTAGTATTGATAAGATATCTAAAAGACAAAAATGTATCGATATAAGGTTTGAATAAATGAAACATATCGATCTAAGAACTAAAATATACTCCATATATCATAGATTTTGATTTGTTTAATTTTTTATTAATTCTATTACTAATTTTGATGATTTCTTCTCAAAAAAAAGTTTATTAATTTAATAAGCTTAAATGATATTTATTTTTGTAAAACAAAAAATATAAATTCATAATATTTTATATCTTACTCGTGAGTCTTTTCCCATAACAGTAAAAAACAATGACTTATAATAATGATTGATGGAGTATATGGCCCAGGAACCCCCGGCCCACAGACTCCTACTTCTTCTACAAAGGCCCAACAGGCCCAGGAAGCATAGGAGGCCCAAAGCACAGCGTCCCAAGCCCGAGAAGCCCGCTGCACCCGAATAGGTGCCTTCGGCCTCCTTGGCCGAAGGCTCCAAATCTCACAGGGCTGCCGGTTTTCGAGCATACGAAGCTACTGGGAGAAAACAGCGTAAAACAGTGACCCTCGGCTACCAGGAGCCTTCGGCCAAACACACATGGTGCCTTCGGCATCAGGGAAGCCTTCGGCACTCCCATGCCTTCGGCTACACAAAGCCCTCGGCCGAAGGGGGAGCCTTCGACCAACAACTCAATCATCGAAGATTCCCTTTGGAGACAAGCAACCACCACATTTAATGCGACGTCACATCCACCCACCGCATTCAATGCGGTGCACATGCGATTGCCAGTGCCACCCGGTTGAGGTGACCCCTCGGCCGTTAGATTATCGCCACGTGTACTCTCATCGCATTTATTGCTGCTATAAATAGCAGCCCCTTTCCCCATTGTAAAGGACCAGAACATCTCGAGTTCATAAATATAATCGTCTCTCTCTCCTACTTGTTTGCTCTGACTTCTCTCTAGGTTATTCTCACAATAACCCCTCGGATAAGCTACCCCCCGGGTACACTGTCCATCATTTGGTGCTCTCGTTGAGAGGTCCGAACAATCAAGTAAGAAACCCTCCCCTTCGCCAAACACAAAAACACCTATCAAAATGGGAAGAACTCGTGGTCAGTCAAAAACCCTCGAGGAGAACCACGTAGCCCCCGGCGAAACCAACAGGACCGAAGCCTCCAACAGGCTCTTGGTACCCGAAGGCGGTATTATCGCCGAAATAGAGCAAGCCACCGCTGACCTCCGTCAGCAGCTCCAGAAGGCTGCCCCTGCCGCAGAAGGTTCCCCCTCCGGCCCCGGCCATCGATCTTCAGGCTGCCTTTGCGGCCTTTGTCCAGAACATGGCTCTCAACCCTGGAGCCTTCGTATCTCAGGCACCACTCCAACCTTACTTTGGGGGGAACACCGCTTGTCTGCCGCCCCCTCTTCTGTTCAACAATCCCATAATACGGATTGGCAACGCCGAGGGGGTCGTAGCACAAGACACCGCCTCCCAAGAGGTACAATCAAGGATAAACGTCACAAAGAGAAGCCCCGAACCTCTGCCCTCGAGAGGTTGGGCCAAACTCAAGAGCGCCGAGGGGTCCAGGACCGCCTCGGTGGGAAGGCAACCAGCAAACCGCAAGAAAGCGGAGGCTCCGTCTCGGGGGCCGAGGAGAGAACTCCCCCTCGGGACAAAGGCAAGCGCCCCCTCCATGCCGACGACGCCAGGCACCAAATTAATCAGGCTCAGTCCATCCGGGCCAACTCCGAAGGGATTGCCCCGAAGGATCCCAAAGACGAAATAATCGAGGCCCTCCTCCGCCAACTTGAGGAGACGCGTCAGGCGCTCCCAACGGCTTCCGCGCCGGAACCAGATCCGGAGTATGCCGCCCTCCGGGCGCAAGTGGAGGAGATGAAGCGCAAGTTCGCCGAAGGCTCCGACGAACCCCTCATCCAACTCCGCACTAGGACACCTTTCACCCCAAGGGTGCTGGCGGCTAAAATCCCCAACAAATATCGGGGACAACCCATCAAACCATACGAAGAGAAGACGGATCCCCAAGAACACTACAGCAAGTATCAAAATAGTATGATGATGATGGGGGCATCGGACGAATACTTGTGTCGTTGGTTCCTTTCCACCTTGGAGGGGCCGGCGTATGAGTGGTTCAACCGGTTGCCCGAGGGCAGCATAGATTCGTGGCAAGAACTTGGGCCAAACTCCGTAGAGTTTTTGGACAACAAATAAGTTAATGGCTCGTTTGGTAGTTTACACGTTAACTCTTTGCACGTGAAGTGATTGCATGCAAAGTATATGGAAGCAATCATTTTGCATGTAAAATAGATTACATTGTTTGGCTAGATGTGTAATTTATTTTTAAATTGCATGCTAAGGCGTTGCAGTGCTTCATAAAAGGCATGCAAAGTATTTTACCCCCCACGTAAAATACTTCACATGGTACAGTACGAAATGTTTTTAAAAAAATGTCCTACGATTTACATTAAATAATCAAACAAAACAGTGTAAACATTTTACGTCTTTATACTTCACATGCAAAATAATTATTTTACATTCTACCAAACGCCCCCTAAAAGTAAAGAAAAACTAAAACATTTTATTTTAACCCTTGGAAGTTAACAACTAAGGATGTCTTTACTTGGACTGTTTTCAGTCCCAAACCAAATCAAATCAGACTAGACTAGACCAGACCAGACTTGGATAGTTATAAAATATACAGGGACCATATATTTAACAGACCAGACCAAACCAGAAAATTCCAATCCATGAAAAAATCCTAACGCTCTAAAAACCCCTACCAGCAACCGATCTTAAGCGTCACCGATCTATGCTAGTAGTTAGTACTTAGTAGTGTGACTAGGATGAGTGGTAAAATACGATAGTACATCGTACACCCGGTTGTACGGTCCTCAACGTAAAACCGGATATTTTTGCCATTATTCCCAAGCGAGATGCAATTTACTCCTGTTTGCATCTGATTTTCCCAGGGCCAACCCCACCGCTACATCTTCGAACCATTCCCGCACTTCCTCTTGAAAAATCAACTGTTCAATAACTCAATCTGGATGCTTTTCATGGAATTAAATCGGGAGTTGCGTTAAAAATAGATGAATGGAATTATGATAATCTTACGTCGTCCATGAAGAGGGAGTAGCCCCTGCAGTCGATTCTGCTATGGATGACTACCGATGGAGATGTGGGAAATTCTAATGAATAGTACATTTCTCATGTCAATTTCCGTTTGAGACTTCGGCTTCTTCTTTTTCGTTTTTTCCCTCTAGGTTATGTTAGAACTTTAATTTGAATATAAATCTAATTTTTCAGAATTCTAAAATGAATTAATTTAGATGAAAACTTGATTAAAAAATAATTTGACCTTTATCAATTTGATTAATAAATACCCAATTACATGATTCTAATACTCAATCGAGGAGTTTTAATGCTCAATAAATATGTCTTGATGCTCAACTAACAAACTTTATGATTTTCATATCAATGCTCATTTCGTAATTTGTGCATGTTCATTTAGTATTGATGGTATACTCGTTTTAAAAATAAAAATGTTATACCTCCGTCCCGCTAAGATTGTCCCATTTTACCTTTTCAGTCCGTCCCACTAAGATTGTCCCATACTAAATTTGGTAAAATTTGTGTGGCTCTAAATCATTCTTACTATAAAGATTATAGCTGATCCCACATGCTAGATGCTACTACCACTTCTCAGAAAGAAGCAGCAACAGGGATTCATTTTTGCACTGATATTGCCGCAATGCCGCAGCTCACCTCCTTCCCGAAATCCTGAGTTTGGAGAGGTCGAGGCAATATGGCAGATCTTTAGCCTTTAGGGAAGTGTTCGTTCTTCCATGGATGGTCAAATCAAAACTTTTGTTACTTATTGGGAATTTGGGATGGTGAAACGAGCTTATATGTTTATTTCATTTCAAGAATTCAAGGTCTAGTTTTCATACGGAGTGTTTTTCTAGCTTCAATTATGATTTAATCATTTCAATAGCAGGAAGCCAGGAACAGTCTGCATCTGAGGTTACCGAACTGTCATATTGTTGGGTGATCTCTCATATATGTCTCACCCTATTATAGCTTTAGGCTATCTCATTGCTTTGTGCTTGTTATTATATCATTAAATAAGTAAACATTCAGAGGCACATAAATTATAGGGTGAGACTTATATGAGAACAAAAGAACAACTAGCTGCCACATAAATTATAAAGCGCCAAAGTCAAGAGGGCACAAAAGTTTCTGTAGAAAGCATGCAGAAATGCACATACTAAAAAGTGTCTGGCAAGAAGGCCCAAAAAAATTAAATGAATTACTCTCCTTTAATGTGCGGGTGATGGTAGTGGTTATGGAAGAGGATAAAACCCATGGAAACAGCCAGTCCTGCCAAGTACCCAGCAACAGCTCCATAGCTTACACAAATTGGCCATTCCTAAATAATAAAACTCACAGGCTTCAAACGAGGGTTAATTGGGGAAGAAAAAGACACAGGCTTTTAAAAGGCACAGAGAGATATTGATTCAAGACCCGAGATATAGATTATCTACCGATTCAAGATCTAAAAGATGAAAACGATTCATTTACTACACAAATGAATGAAACTATTAACCCAAGTTATTTTTAATCAATTCTTCATTGATGTAATCCAACAAGGAATTCTCATTGCAAATTACCATAACAAAAACTTAAATAAAAAGAGATTCAAGATTCATGAAATTTTAGTCTTTGATTGCTATATACACTAATTCTGGTTCTAAATTGATAGCTTTCATTTATTAGATCCTCTGAAATTCATATTTAACAAATCTATTAGGTCCCGAATCGTTAAACCCCCAAATAAAAAAGACACGAGAAAATGAGGAATGGCATGGACACTCTTGAGAAAGAGAATGTTCAAAACCTATTCACATGATTGGAAAAATATTGATTGGGTGATTAATAGGCATGTGGTTCAGAATATTTTCAAGGGTATTTTAACACAATTGTCTCAAAAGAGTGACATAGTTGCTTAGGGAGAAATATACCTGCCATGGCTTTTCCCAATCAAGTGGCATTGGCCAGGCACCAAACCATGCTCCAATAATGGCTCCGTGGGCAGGGAAGCAGATCATATAGTCTATGTTTTTATTTGGTCTACACGTCAATAAAATTACATATGAATAGTTGCCATAAAAAGATGTTGGTTTTTGTAGAGTTATGGAGGGAGCAGATACTTTTAATTTTTAAATGACCGAGACATTGAGTTTATAGTCTTGTACAAATTTACTATCATCAGGTAAAAGTAGTTTTTCCTTTTGATGAAAAAATAACTCCCCTCCTTTCCTCCTCCAAAACCAACTCCCAAAATAGCGTAATACAAATAAAATCAAAACAAATCAGGAAATGAAGTTGTGAGAACAAACTTTGTTTGAGCAAATATACGGTGCCAATCAGACAACGACAAACCAAACACAGAAGCTGCGGGAACAAACTGTCATCAGCATTGCAGGAGAAGAGTACAAGAGATTAGACCAAGACAGAGGACAAAGCTTCATATATGTACAAATTTATGCTAAGATTAGACCAAAAAACTCACTATTTTTTGGCTTGAGATAATGATGGAATAAAGCAAAATGACTCACTAAACTGTCTGCGCTTCTTTGTCATGAAGCAGCAGTCAGTCCATGCAATTTTCAACGCAATTTTCATAATGGGTCATCCGGAAACAGTCTCTTTGTGCTTTAGTACATGGGTAGGGTTGTGTACATCCGACCCCCCTACCTCACCATATGTGGGGAGCCTTTGCGGAACTGGGGTAATGTTGTTGTTGTATTAGACCAAAACAGAGGACAAATCATAATATATACACCTTCATGCTTTGTTTGTTCCATATATATAGAAAAGAAAGAAGGGGAGGGGGACGATCCGTATTTGGTTAGAAAATAGAAGACAAATTTGATGTGCAAAATTAATGAGGGATTCACATGTTCTTGTGAATCTAAATTGTCTGTGTTATTGTGCACAAAGAGAGGAACACTTCTTGATATTATGAAGCACAAAGAGGGGATGGTGGAGAAGATTGTATGATGGAAGATATAGCAGCACTTGAGTTAAAGATAATACTTGATTTTTTTTGTAGAATTATGAAAAGGTAAACTATTAAGCATCATTTTACTTTTGACATTGTTTTACTATTTCCGTTTGGATGTATATATTTGTTGCAATATTCTATAATAATTTCCTTTCAAATAAAAAATAAATAGTGAAATTATTGTTTACATAAATTATTTGTATGCATATAAAGTATTCTTGTATTATTCTACATATTAACAGATGAGTTTTTTAATATTTATAAATATACGCTAGTGTCAGTATCATGTATTTTAGAGGAATGCCATTTTTCCGTGTCCATCTTTTTGTGTCCCCGTATCTTCATATCTGTGCCGGTGCAACATAGCTAATAATTGTGCATTGAGTGGCCCAAGTATGAAAAGCATATCAAAGTTGAATTATGTATACACAGTTACCGTGAGGACTGACATAAGAAGAGACCAATACAATGTCACGCTGAAGTACCTGTTAATTAATATGATGAAAACATAGTTAAAACTAAACACTAACAAGTTAGTAAGCGCAGGAAAGAACGAGTGATTTTTGAGCCACTGACTTTCATACTTCTATTCATCAGTTCATATCAGAAGAGTAAATATTAAAGGATTTGTATTGCCACATACTGAAAGCCAACCGGTGCTCCCAAAATAATTGCTCCAGCTCCAATCAAAACAGCTCCTGTAAATATAAAAATATAAATTCCCACAGGGAAATACGCAAACCGTGTTGTTAACCAGATGGATAATGTGTAAATATGGAAAACAATAGAACAAGTTTGTTGGTTTTCTAAGGGTAGAACCGTAGAAGTATTCTAAAGATTTTAGTGTTTATCATTTCAGAGTAGAACTCAGTTGTAATGTATACTTGCAAACATGAGTTTAGTCTTCCCAATTCAAAACTTAAAGGCTCTTCATGTAGTATCATCATCAAGTCAACTTCAAAGTTAGAGACATTAAAGAACAAGGAATCATGAAAAGGCAATTACTTGTGTTCTGTAATTATCTAGCATTAACGATCACTTTTCAAACATCTACAGAAAGTCAGAAAGATTGAAATTCACAAATGATAATCAACCGTCAAAGCAATAGTCTGATGAGTACATTGATAACTGTTGAGTAACACATATCAATCGGGTTGACAAGCCATTGTCAAAAGTGTTCATTATGTCACTCCATGACCAATGTCATTGCGTGATTGCATCTTAGTAACGACATTTCATATATCTACCCCATCCAAGAAAGATACAGGTAAATCGATTCTCTTACCCACTTGATGAGAACTATCTTCCCCAGCATACCTGGAATCTAGGAGGCCTTGCATACATGTCTTGACATTGCTCGCTTTGTTTTATCCTATAGTTGTCTAGCCTTTCAGTGTAGTCTAATATACAAGTGTGAAGTAATCCTCACTTATTGAGGATCCAATTGAAGTGGGTAAAGCCCAATTTAGTGCATCAGAGTAATAATGGCTAGTAAACAACCTATTTTCCATTAGTCCACCCTTTAATATGTTAGTCCGACTTGGGTAAGAGGGTGTGAGTGTGTAGTGAGTTTGATTCTAGTATACATGTCTGCAACTTTGAGGTGTAACAAATTAATAATATCAAAGTATCCTTTTGAGGTGAGTTAGGCCTATTTAACACTAGATGTGTGAAATTCCCATATTCATTAGGATATTGGATGCAATAGAGTGATAGACATGAAATAAATATATAGCATGGAAAACAATAAGCAAAGATAACACATGCAATGAACTAGCAAGACTTTGCATTTACTTCGCATAATAAATCCAGTCGAGTGTGCATGCACCAGATCAGGGGGAAAAACACACACTAACACATATATAATACTCTGTTAATACACAAAATACATTATCTCTAATCAGAGTGTACGGATTAAGAAAATACTCTAGCACTTTCTTTAAGACTAACCAGTGGGAAGACCCAATAAACCTCGTCCCAGAGCTTTGAAGTACTGTTCAAATTCAAAAGGAAAGAATTGAAGCAAATTTCAAATTAAAAAAATGCATACTACTAGTTCATGTAAGCTTACAGAGCATTGATCTGGATCATGTCGAAAGAGACTATATAGCATAAGTACTACCGGAGACTCAGTTACCTGTGAAACCACATTCAATAATTAGATCAGTGAGGGAAATATGTATTGTAGTAAAAAGTTATGACATTAAAACGAATACCAAAATTAGACGGAGAGTTTGAACAGGATTTGAAACGATGTCGGTGGAGTATATACACTTTGCCACCCAGAATGCAGAAACTAAGCCCAATCCACAACTCAGATGTAGAAGAAATGCTTTTGCAGGGGTTATGATAGATGTGTCATCATTCCCACCTTTTGGATTATGTTTCATTGAAGAGAATGTCCGTTCAACACCAACCGTTGTAACTGGTAAAATCAATGCCAAATTTACATGCAAATACACCAACAGATTACTACTATGTATGCTTGATAGTTTTCTAGCCAAATCATTAATAGTAGAACAAAAATGCAAGCTGCCGTTCTTATTCCTAATTTTTAATAATCATGTTTAAATTTAAAATAACAGTAAAAGACTCTGATTTTAACTATCTCAAGCAACAATCGAACTAAATTGAAAAACACATGCAGAAACACAGATTAATGAATCAAAAATCGTACTGTGAATCTAACAACATCTTAACTGATACGCTACGACACCTTAGATAATTAATGTAATTAACAACACCTTCCCATTATTTAATTATACCTCATTGAAGATGAAGAGATGATATTCCAATCATGAAATTGATTTTTCAAGCTTTGAAACAAACAAAAATCTCTTGCGAATGAGTGTCTTACTCTGAAAGTCACATTAAACCGTGATTGAGAGCTAGAGTGGTGCGGGCGTGGTGCGGCAGAGTAACCATAAAGGAGGACTGGTATTGAGGCTTTTCCCTAACTAACTGGTGAACTGTGCGGAATGTGAACTGGTGAAATGGTACGCAGGTGAAATTACATACTACGTATTTAGGTTAGTTTTAAGAGATGAATGAGCAGAAAAAGTATGGATTTTAACTTTCATAAATGCTTCTTACTTTACATAAGTTATACACAACTTGTAAACAAATGTAGGTCACACACATTTGGTGTGCTGACACATGAGAGCTGTTTGTGAGCACTGCCAACTCTTAGACCATTTGTAGTGGTTAAAGATTGCCAACTCTTAGACCATTTGTAGTGGTTAAAGATTAGGAGTCAAAAAATTAAAAATGGAACTTTTAGACTCTTAATTGGGTGTAGTGGTGGATTAAAAGAGGAAGTAAAAGTGGAAAGGGGAGTGGAGGAGTGTAAAAATAGATGAGTGGGTTGACAGGGTAAAAAAAATGAAAAAGAAAAAGAAATTTGGGGGAGGGGCAGCTTGCAGCTTCGTACGCTGCTGCAAAGAAAGCAGGCTTCCATCATGGTGATGTCATTATTACCCAAAACTGTTTCAAACTTGTTATGTAACGGAAAAATAGAAATCAACGGAGTAAACCGTTGCCCAGATAATCAAAGATTAAAATACCGTTGCCCAGAGCCAGAAGGCTAAAACCAGATGATAGACTGAATCCCACAAGGGGTTTAAATAACCTACTAATGATAGACTCCGGGGAAACCCTAATTAAGCCCAAAATAAATACTACCTCCGTCCCGCTAAGATTGTCTCATTTTACCTTTTCAGTCCGTACCACTAAGATTGTCTCATACCAAATTTGGTAAAGTTGTTGTGGCTCTAAATCATTCTTACTTTATTCTTACTTTATCAATTCAATATCACTCAAATAAACCACTTTTTATTAATTTGCGTGTCACTTCCTCTTGTCCCATTGTTAGTGGGACGGAGGGAGTAACTCCTAATTAGGCCCATAATAACTCTACTAGATACTCTACTAATAATAGGCCCAAACTAAAACATAACATTAACTTAATAATATTAAATAAACTATGATGACAGCCCTAACCTGGCCCACGGAGGTGGGACCAAGACCGGTCCCGTCCCATGCTCTTCCCGCTCTCTATCAAAACTCTTATAAATTTTGTAATTGTTCTCCAATGTTTTAAAAAAATGTATCAAAATTCATGAATTTTTAAGATCTTTCATATGACACCAATATGTAATATATAAAATGAAGACAAGAAATATGAAATTTTAGCTGTTGAATTTTTCTTTGAGCCCCAAAAAACACGAAACACAACATTTTGATTTATGGAGCCTTCAACATAACTGAATATTTCGTAATCAAATATTACTTGAACTAAGTTCATTTTTTTGTTAATCGAAAAACATTAAAAAAAATTATTTACTTTTACATTGAAATGTGTTTTTTTGTTTCATAATTATTCAGGGGAAAAAAATAAAAGTAAAACATTACTTATAATAATTTAGTTAATTTTTTACTAAATTGATGTGTACAAAATATGCAGAGTGTATTTTATTGACGGTACACAGATGCAGGGAAAAACAATATTGACATAGTTTAAACACTGTTTTCATATAGACGGAGTCCAAATTTAAAAATTTGGACTCTTGACCACTACAAATGGTCTTATACAAGTATTACTTCTATTAGCATAAGCCTTATGCTAGCACAGACAACTCTTGTCTGTGTTCATACTTCATAGTCATTAATTTTCGTGTCAATAAGTACACTGACAGCTGTCTGACATTGACACTGATGTGAAAATCAATCTCTGTGTGTGAGGTGCCTTAGTGCACAGAAAATATTTTTTGTGCTTAGAAAATTATTTCATGTGACCAAAATATGGATTTTTCAGATAGATTTTACCACACAGGCATTAGTTTTGGGACTCAAAGACATTAGTTGTCTGTGTGATCAATTTTAATTGTCTGGGTGAACAAAATATTTAATTGTCTATATACGTGCAAATGAATGATGTAGTAGTTGTATGTGTGATCAATTTACATGTAATTTGATAAAAATTGAAAAGATAATAAACATAGATAAAATAGATAAATTCGCTGATTTTGTGCAAGTAATGGAAAAAATTGAATATAAAAATTAGAGAAGAAGAGAATGGAGACAGTTAGAGGAGGATGAAGAAGAGAAGAAGATGATTCCATCTTATTTTGGATATCCGAATGGATTGGGTAGAGAGGGAAGAGAGAAGGAAGAAGAGGAAAAAACGAGAGAATGAGAATGGTAAATGTTTAGGCTTACATAGTGTACAAGTTGTGTACAGCTTGTGTACAAATGCAATTTTCCTTTAACTTTGTATGTGTTTAGATAAAAGTGTAAAAATACTTCTAAAAATACATATTTAGTAGTTCTACCTGTTTATGAGCAGAAGAAACATACTGTATATTAAAGTGTTTCGATAAAGTGTAAAAGTACTTCAAATCCAAATTGCTCTTAGAAACAATCTTTTAGAAGCTAGGAGAGATCAGCTTGAAAAATTGATTTTGATTCTAGGCTTTTTCCCAAGAATATTACTAAATTAAATGCAAAAGACGAAAATATGACTTATTTTAAAAAGTGACCAGTTCCCAATGACTCATCATCTATGATCTATCAGTGACTTGTTACTCTGAAATACACTACAATGACTCTTGTAGTCTTGTCCAGTTACTCGTACACAGTAACCACTCATATTTTGGTTTGAAAACATAACTACTCATCTTTTTATCTGAGAAAACTCTGTTAGTAGTGGCGGAACTAGTACGGGTGACTTTGGGGGCACATTAGCACAAATCATATATATCATGCATATAGTAATAAACAAAAAATAAAATTTAAATAAAACAACTAATTAAAGAACAACTTAATTTTGATTAGAAATTGATGCGTCAAATTTTAGGAAAGGTTAGTTGACTATTCCCAAAAGTGTTTGAGTTCATTACCATATCTATATTCCAGCCAATTAAATTCTCCAAATACCATTGCTTTTCAAATGATCTCCTATGCCCACCAAAATCTGTTTGTGGAAAATTTAACTCACGTGGTTGACAAGGGCCTTTTGTCAATCAACGTCTCCTCAACTCTTCTCTAATATTAACATCATAACTATCTATCGGCCCAGGATCACCAACAATGTCATCGCCCAACAATTCAACTTTCTATTTGAGGCTTTTTAACATTATTTTAATGGTTAGGAATGACATTATCTGACGAAGAAATTAAATTATTCTATGAAGATCCCTAATGCTCGGCTTTTGAGGAATTGGTGTATAAAATCTTAAGTTAGGGATTGCTACCGAAAGACTACAATTGAAATAATATGAGTATGATTGTAAAAATCACATTATAACAAACTAAATTGACAAATCCAAAATTACAATACAATTAACACTTTCAATGAGATTATGAGAATAGAAATGCTAAAAAATTCAACAATTTATAAAATGAAGAGAAAAGTTAGATTAAGCCGCAGAGCCGCTTACCTGCAAGACGGAGATGGTTGCAACGGAGATCAAGTCGGAAATTGGAAGAAGGGCCGAAGGGGTGGTCGCCTACTCGCCGTCCGTCCGTCCGTCGTTGGGTTGCTCCGTTGCCGTTGCAGCGTGCACTTGCGCAGAGGTGGCTTCCTTGACTGCTTCCTCTTCCTTGTTTAGCAACTTAACACTTGGAGTTGGGCTGCCACTCCAGCCAGGGCCGGGTAGATAAAACGACAGAGCCCAGGGGTACATAAGAGAAGGTAATTCTATTCACAACCCCCACTTTATTCACAACCCCCACTTTACTCCTTTACTAAACACAGCTACTATTTTTTAAATATAATGAATAAAATAATCGATTGTTCAATTATACCCTTATCGGCGGCTTATCCCCTCAATCCCTTAGGACATGTTTACTTCACCGGTTATTAAACGGTGCTTATTAAGACCCGTGTTAATAAGCGGCGCATAAAATAAACAATGTTGTAAGACCGTGTTTACTTCAAACGGTTTAAAACACCGCTTAACATTAAAATGTCCAAAATAATCCTATACATATATATACACACAAACATTCATGAACACAAGTATATAATATAATATGTGTGTCCATACCCCTAACCCCCTTACCCATCCTACCTTACCCCGACCCCACCCACCGCCTACCCCTACCCCCTACCCCTACCCTACCTACCTGACCCCACCCTAACCTGTCCCCACCCTACCGCAACCCTACCCCCGACCCCATAGGCCCCTACCCCCATAGGCCCTTACCACATCGACCCCACCCCGACCCCACCTTACCCTACCTTACCCCAACCCTGCCCCTACCCCTACCCCACCACACCTACCCTGCCCCTAGCGCCTCTATCACATCGGCCCCCACCCTGACCCCACCACCCTAGGTATAGTGGGGTAAGGGGTATAGGGTGGGGTGGGGTAGGTGGGGTGATTGAGGTCAGGTGGTGGTAGGGTGGGTCGGGTAGGTAGGGTAGGGGTGGGGTAGGGTAGTGGTAGGGTGGGGGTTGAGGTGGGGTAGGGGGTAGGGTAGGGGTAGGGTCGGATAGGGTAGGGTGGGGTCGGGTATGTGGGTAAGGGGTGGGGTAGGTAGGGTAAGGGTAGGTGTGTGGTCGGGTAAGTAGGGTAGGGGTGGGATTGGGTAGGTAGGGTAGTGGTAGGGTGGGGTCGGGTAGGGGTAGGATGGGGTAGGGTAGGGGTAGGGGTAAGGTGGGGTCGGGTAGGGGTAGGGTAGGTGGGGTAAGGGTGGGGTGGGGTCGGGGTAGGTGGGGTAAGGGTAGGGTGGGGTCGGGGTGGGGTAGGGTAGGTGGGGTAAGGGTAGGGTGGGGTCAGGGTAGGTGGGGTAAGGGTAGGGTGGGGTTGGGGTCGAGGTGGGGCAGGGATAACAATAGGTTAAGGGCAAGGGGTAAATTCGGAAACTGAAAAAGGTTAAAGTGCCGCTTAATTAATACATGGGGGGTGGTATGCTTAATAAGCGGCACTTTAAGCACCTCTTTCGGTTAGTAAGCGGCTTTTTAAGCAGTGTGCGTGTTTACTTCACCTGTCTTACTAACCTAACTGTGACTTTAGCAGTGAAGTAAACACCTCCTTAAATTTCGACGGCTTCTAGTTTGGCTATATTGTCATGATTTTTCCTTCTCTCTGGATCTCTCAATCCCTTATCCCCTCACCGCATCCCTTATTCTTACAAATTTGAGACTGGTTTACATCAATTATCTTCTTTTGGGGTAGTAGACTCCTGTAAATCATATATCACTTCCGCTAGAGGCGGTGGATACAATATTTGATGATTTTGGATTTACTTGTCCACTAGAGAACCGTGATCTAAATAGAAGAAACCCTGGATTTATTTGATGTTTGAGTTGAAGCAGAAAATGGTCTGTTTGGAGCGGCAGACGGCACCTGGCTTTTTAATTTTGTTTTTTTCAACGATGTGCTTCTCTATCTTATACCTTGGAGCAAGCTGAAACCGTGACTTATTTTCTTCCAAGAATTCATCTCTTTCATCCCATCATAGAATATAGCATCTGAATGATATTAAAATTGTGGTCTATTGTAGAGAAACTGCTGCTCAAATGATCTTTGAAGCATTACAAATTCTGAGACGATCTTGGCGAACTCGAAGCAGGGGAAAAGGATATAATAGGACAACTGATTTTTTAATTTATTTTATTTAAATATAACGGTTATGTTTAGTTTTTTTTTTTGGATGAAATGTAAATATATATTAACACCCAGAAAACTTATACATCACATGTCCTAAATCTCCTAAAACCTCCATCACCCCCACATAATGCGGGGTTGAAAGGAGGTTTTCATTCGATCTATTCTAAGCCAAAAAACCCGGTATAAGACCTGGCGCATCAAGAAAGTTCAAAAAATACATCTGTATAGCACCTGCTCGCACATCGATCAGAGGCTAAAAATCAAAACAAAGTACAAAGGGGTTGCAAAGAGCATACACCTTAAAATCAAAGATCATGCTCCATGCCACGGCATCGAAGATGTCCCTACCACGGTGTCTCGGGTCCTCACGGCGTGGCATCCAAGATATCCATGCCTCGGCTCATCAAAATAATCATGTATTAGTCTATCCAAACCGCGGCATCCATAATATCCCTGCCACGGCCTTCTACTCAAAATGTTATCAAGTCATGCGGGTATAATTTGAAAAGTATTTTATACACCACATGCTTAATTTTTGTGACGACCTCTTTTTCCCTTATGTTTGCCTCATCAAACCGAGTTGAATTCCTAGCATGCCATAGGTAGTATACCGTGGCACTAAAGGCTATCCGAACCGCTTTCCCCTTGATTTTTGATCCATTGTAGTCTTTTAAGATCCATTTGACCGAGCTAAGTAGCGTGGTCATCTCTCGTGTCATATTCAACCATTCCTTTACTTCCTCCCAAACCCTACAAGCGTAAGAACATCGAAAAAATAGGTGTGACATTGTTTCCAAGCCACCCTTGCAGAGGTCACAACGGTTAACAATATGAAGGTAACCAAGGTTATCCTGTGTAGGTAACCGGTTCCTCAAGGCCAACCAAACATTGAACGAGAATTTTGGGGGTACGTATGATTTCCATATGAAACTCATCCACGCTTTTGGCGTCCCCTTTGTCCTTAGTAACTCATAAATTTTTCCCGAAAGGAGTTTACCATTTTCGGATCTAGCATTTAGGCCCATAATGGTATCATTCAGGTTATTAAAACATCCCAAAATTTGGTCCCGAATGTGACTCAATTTTTTCATAAACATTGAGTCACGGTTGTGTGGGATAAAATCCCACACACTTCTTCCGTGAAGATAGACCCCATTGATCCACCTCACCCAAAGAGTATCCTTCTTCCTATGGACATCCCAAAGTGTTCGGGAGAGAAGGGCATTGTTCCAAACCTTAGCATTATGAATGCCAAGGCCCCCCTCATCCTTAGGTAAACAAATGTCATCCCATGCCACTTTAGAGAATTTTCCACCCCACAAGAAAACTCTACATATAGAGACAATCCTATCCAAGATAGTTTGGGGTACCGGAAACACTTGGAGCCAAAAAGATTGGACCCCTTGGATCACAGATCTAACCAACTCAAGTTTCCCGGCATAGGACAGGGTCTTTGTGTTCCAGGTCTTCAAAAAGTTAGAAATGGTATCGATCAAGGGCGAGTATTGTGCTACCGAAACTTTTAATGGGGCGAGAGGAATTCCAAGGTATTTGACCGGGAAAGTCCCTCGCCCAAAGTCCACAAGAGCCATGATCTCAGCAAGATCTGTTTCATTAACACCCCCGATAAAAATGTTAGATTTATCATGGTTCACCATTAGGCCCGATGCGTCCCCAAACTCCGTAAGGGCTTTGACAAGTACTTCAATGGAATACGTGTCACCCCTTGAGAAGAGTATTAAGTCATCCGCATAGGCCAAATGAGTGATGCTAAGTTTAGCACATTGGGGATGAAAATTGAAATTTGGCCCTTTGGATTTAAGGTTTAATAATCGAGAAAAATATTCAAGACAAAGGACAAAAAGAAGCGGAGACATTGGATCTCCCTGTCGAATTCCTCTTTTGCCCTCAAAATGACCATACAAACATCCATTCAAAGATATGGAAAAGGAAGCCGTGGTTACGCACTCCATAATCCAACCAATAAATCTAACGGGGAAGCCCAAACCCCTTAAGACCTCATTGAGAAATTCCCAAGAGATTGTGTCATATGCCTTACGCAAATCTACCTTGATCATGCATCTAGGTGAAATACGCTTCCTCGTGTATCCTCTAACAAGTTCTTGGGCAAGAAAAATGTTATCAAACATGAGGCGGCCATCAACAAAAGCACCTTGGGCTAAGTCAATCAAGCCGGGAAGGCATTGAGATATTCTAGCCGCCAGGATTTTTGTAATGATTTTATACATCACATTTGTACATGATATAGGTCTATAGTCCGACACCTTCGGTGAGTGATTCGTTTTTGGGATAAGCGCAATAACCGTATGGTTTACTTGTTTAAGGAGCTTTCCCGAACGAAAAAACTCTTTGACGGCCCGGACTATATCATCCCCAATAAAATTCCAATTTGCCTTAAAAAATGCAGATGAGTATCCATCCGGTCCCGGTGCCTTGTCATTGCCAATGGTAAATAGAGCATTCTTAATCTCTATCGTGTCAATCGGAGCAAGTAGGCTATCATGAGCACTTGGCTCAATCAAAGGACCGGTTCCCAAGACCGCATGATCTAGGGGTTGGCACTCGGAATAGGTACCAAACAAATCAACAAAAAAATTTACAAATTCATTCCCAACTTGCTCTAGAGAAGTAGTGAGGCTACCATCCTCAAGCGTGATAGAAGAAATGGAGTTCTTCATAGTCTTCTTCCTCATAATCGCATGGAAGTACTTTGTCCCTTTGTCCGCTTCAAGAATGTGGTTTGCCTTCGCCTTTTGTTGGTAGAAACTAGTTTCAGCCTCAGCAAGGAACTTTGCTCTTTTCCTAGCTTCCATCAACTGGCTCCGGTTATCCTCGTCCAACGGATTCTGGAGAGCAATTTTGTGTAATCTCTTAAAATCTTCTTTAGCCCTCTTCACCTTGTTTGAAATGTGGCCAAACTCTTTGGTATTTAGGTCTTTAAGAGGTCTTTTGAGCAACTTAAGATTCCTTACCATCGAGTATTGTGCCGTGCCATCAATGTCACGTCTCCAACTCTGCACTACTAAATTAGCAAACTCGGGATGTTTAATCCACATGTTAAAGAACTTGAAAGGTTTAGGCCTTAAAGAAGAGGCCGTATGATCAAACTCAACCTCCATTTCATGGAAATGGGCCGTAACATTTAAGCCCTTTTGGCTCCAAATATCATTCATTAACACACGGTCAAGCTTAGCCCAAAGTGCACCTCTATTCCACGTGTAGTATTCACCCGTAGAAGGTGCGTCCTCTAGGCTAGCTTGGACTTTAAAATCAAATAAGTGTTGCATCATATATGCCGTGGGTGGGGTACTCCCCATCCTTTCATTTGGAGCGCACACACAATTAAAGTCCCCCGCTATAATCCAAGGTTCGGTAAAACCGTCCCCTAGAATAGCAAGTTCTTCCCATAATGCCTTGCGCTCCAAAACGGTATATAACGGATACACCAAGGTAGCTAAAAAACTGATTTGGGAGATACGACACACACATTTAAGGTGCATGTATTGTTCCTCAACCGCATGAATTACACAACTTAAAACATTCGGGTTCCACATCAAAGCCATTCGGCCACCATTTATTTTATTAAAATTTGTTTCACATATCCACCCCGGCCATTTATTTAAAAAATATTTATTAAAATTAGCCGTGGTCATTTTTGTTTCAAGAAAACAACACAAACTCACATTATTTGAAACAATATAACTAGTAATTAAATTATGTTTTGAGGTTTTATTCAAACCTCGGACATTCCAAACAAGGAGTTTAACCATTTAAAATAATTAGGAGTGAAGAAGGTACCCCAAAAAGCTCAAACCAGTGGACTGCACTCAAGAAAGATATAAGTCCGAGGCATAAGCACCATCATCCGGGTCAATTCCCACTTTTTCCTTTGCTTTTCTAGCTCTTCTCCTCATTTCTTTCAAATACTTTTTATTCCTATCCAGATTAGCGTCAAAAAAGGATAAAACACGATGAATAAAAGGTTGTTTATCAAAATCATACCATTCACCGTTTTTTTTGACCTCTGGACAGCTAAGGAGAAAATCTTCAGTGAAATTAACCCCTGTCTCATCATAAATAATTGAATCCAACTCAAGCCCCAACCTGACAATGTTTACACCTTGCGGAACTTTATCAGTTTCCCATGCATAAACCAGTGTTTTGTTTGACTCATTCACAGTCACCGTTGTTACAACATCATCATAACCCATCTCGTACATGTTGGTAACGAGGTAACCTTTGCCCCCATTTATAGTTTTGTCACCTCGCGTTTCTTCGTAGGCAGCGGGCTGGACAGGTTCTTCAATGGTAATGGGTTCTTTCACTTTCAGGAAATCAACATTGCTTCTAGCCTGCGGATCAAAGAAGCACCCAACATTAAGATAAAAAATTTCGTTATTAAATACATACCACTGTTTTGATCTCTTCACCCCGGGAAGAGCAACTAAGCACGGATCTGTGAAAGAGATGGCCGAAATGTTCGGGTTGTCCTGTCTTTGAAGATTACGCCCAAGCCTAGCCACCGGAATGTAACTCTTGATTTGGTGCCTTTTTTTAACAAATGCAACATGAGTACCATCTTCATTGGTAACAAATTTGTTTACAATATCATCCGGTTCCATCTCGTGCATGCAAGTAATACGCCTGCCCACCCAGTCACTTTCCCTATTGATTTCCTCATCAGTGGGGGCCACAGCCGAGGGGCTGTTTTGCTTCGCAGTGAGCCTGGCCGCAGGTCTGGCAGTTTTGTTAGCAGCGTTTGTTTGAGGCCTCGCTCCAGTAGCTTGGGAAGTGGAGGCACCATCAATTGCATTAGAGTTTCTACCCAACTGTTGAACTCTTGGTCCAGTAGGTTTAGAGGAGTAAGCCCCATCCAGTACACTTGGAGCCTGACGTACAGAGACCCCCTTTTTCTTTTTTCTGTCAACCACCACAAATGGAGTTTCATTGGTATCAATAATATCAGTAGAAGGGACTGCAGCTCCTTTCCCTTTATCTTGAACTGTGGGAGCCAACTTACTCACTTCCTTAGGAGGGTTGAGTACAATACAAGAGAAGGGGTGGTGTCCAAATTTTTTGCAATGAAAACAATACTCCGGATAGGTCTCATAAACAACTTGTTGCATATATTCCTTTCCCGAAGGCGGAATAATTGGGAATTGCAAAACAGGGGGTTTAGAGACATCAACTTCAATGAGCACGCGTGCAAAGTGAGGGTAGACTGTATCTTGCGTGACTTTATCCGTTGTGATTGGAACTCCCACTTGTGACGCTATCATACCAATCTCTTTAGATTTCCAGAGCCTCATAGATAATTTGGGAAATTTTACCCAAATTGGTTGTTTAAGGAACTCTTCACCATCCGTTGAGAAATCATCTGAAAGCTCTTTGAGGTACATAGTTTTACCGAAGAGAACATACGGTCCCTCAGCCAGTACACGCATTCTGTCCTCCTCACTTTTCAGTTTAAAAATCACCCATCCCTTGCTATGGGATTTGACTTGAACATCAACCTTCCATTTGGCAGTCATCTCATGAATTGCTTTCAAGCCCGGGAACCGTCCTGTAAAATACCCAACCAAACAATGGCCCCAAATTTCAATCAACGTAGGTACCTTCAAATGTGAGAAATCAAGTGTCTCCCCGGTAGGAGGGAAGTACTCCAATTTGAGTCCATTGCTAGGTGCACGGTTATCTCTAAAAAGGGCACTCCATTGCTTTTTTCCATTATTAGCATTCTCCTCCAGAGCTTTCGTTGCCACAGTCTTAATAGAGACTGTATCATGGGATCCCAGAGAGATAGACCCCTCGGGATCATCATTGACATCTCCATAAGTTTCAGCCGAGGCCTCAAAGAACGAATCATTCACATTGTTGATTGGTTTTAAGGCAAAAGAGAGCTCTTGTTGTCCTGCAGTTGCTTCTGAAGATTCGGCAATAGATTCCGTAGGTGCCTCCCTAGAAGAAGAAGCCGAAACCATGAGCAACACAGCCTCAGCATAAGAAGCAGCCCCCCCAGAGTCCTGGGAAGCTGCAGCTGTAGTTATAGGTGCCACAGGTGTAGTTCGACTACTCTGCTCAGCCGTTTCAGTTGTAGGCTTGTTTTTTGGAGATGAAACCACCTTCTTAGCAATGCCCTCGGTAGTACAAGGATTTCCAGCATTAGAATCAGTCAGAAGCAGAGAGTTTTCAAGCAATTCAAGCCTCCCCTCTTTAGCAAGTTCAGCAACAGTTGTATCAAGATCCCCCGCCATAGTTGATGCCTCAGCCGTGGCCTTCAGTTGTATGACACTCAGTACTTCAGTTTCAGAAGCATCAGGTTCCAAGCCCTCAGTGCACGGATCAGCACTAGGGGCAGTAAGTTCCGTAGAGTTAGCAGAAAAAACTGGTGCATCAGTTGGTAGAACCTCCTGGAACACCCCTTTTTTGATCATTTTTTCTATTTGGAGCTTCATATTGGCAGCCTTCTTTTCATTTAGATACTTGATTTTCTCATCGAATAGCTTGTCTTTTGCAGGAGGGGTCCGTTGTTGTTTGTTCTTCCTCGTCATGGGGGAAACACAATTAACTAACCAACCTGCATTATTAGTTAAGACAGAAAGACCAAAGCAAACACTTTGAAGGGAAGCGGCAGAAAAGCAAATACAGCTTATTGGTGCTTCAATAAACTGAAGAAATAAACTACTTAGATCGGTTATTCAGGCTGCAATTTGTGTAATTCGTTTGCAGGTTTGATAAAAGAGGAATTCCCAGAAAATTCCCGAAGTATTTAAATCTGCGCACAATTACTGTAGCAGCTCGAACAAGAGTGGAATTAAAACCCAACCAAAAGCTTCGAATCAGGTGTCAATCTTCTCGTCTTGCTCAGGCGAACCCCAATCCAAGCTCAGAAACCAAGATAACCTCCCCAAGCTCAAGAAATCTGGTCAAAATCAACTCTGCGAAGTACTGTTCAAACCAGCAACGTTTACTTCTTTCCCAGCGATTTAGGAGGAATCAAGCTATGAAATCAGTTGTGGGAGGTGCGCCAGAGGGTGGCGACCCCCAAACAAAAGTCCTTTTGCACAAACAATCTCTGAATTTTGAATCCAAGCTGAAAAAGTAATCTGCGTTGAACAACTGCGATGAACAGTAAAATCTGCGACCCAGCACCTCCAAAAATCGTATCTTTTGCTCAAAAATCCAAAATTTTCCAATTCTAATCGGTAGAAAAGAAAGATAGATGGATTCCGAGCTAGGGATAACAGGTTTTAGGAGGATTAATCGAAGAAAATTTCCTTGAGAGAGCTAAGCAGGTGCGCAAGAGCCTAAAAAAATCCGACCGTTAGGAGGTGCGAATTTTCTTAGAGAGAAGGACGAGCGTAATTCTCAACTTGCCCCAACTTTTTTAACGGTTATGTTTAGTAAAATGGAGTGATGATGTTGGGTGGGCTTATGAATTAGGCTCCAGAAGCTCAACTTCATACATATATACGATATGTCCAGTCGTCCGGCCAGCCTGACCAGAACTGTCGTTCGGTCGAGGGCATTTCAGGAACTTCTTGGTGAATTTTTTTGATGAATTTTTTTGAACATGTTCTTCATCAAGCCTACTTTATCCATACCAAATTTTAACTAAATATTCAATCAGAAAGACAGTCAAATAATTTTTGAAAGATAACTGTGCAGTATTCCACGCCATCTACATCCACAATAGGGTCTTCTCAGGTACTACGATGTGATAGAGTTGTTTTTCCAGCCTCGTAACCAGCGCAGACGCCTCTAACCACAGCCACAACCACATGATATTTGTAATTTACATTGTTGTGTGAAACATTCACTAGCTGATCGAATTATTTTGTGAAACAATGCATTTATTATCGACTTTATGTGGTATTTCAAGTATTGTGATCCAATGTAGTTTCATTGATTCGTTTAGTGTCTCAGATATATTTTGTTTTTGTAGAAATGTATATTAACTATAAAGATCAAATGTTTTTTTAGTTGAATGCGCTGTAATGAGCAGGTTTTTTGTTGATCGCATTGTTAGAAGAAGGTTTTTTCGTTTAATGGCATGTGCAGGTATTTACTGAACAAAAGAGTCAACACTTGGAGTGATGGCTGTTGTACTTGACAGAAGAACCGCCACTTTGAGTGTCGGCTTTCCTTAACCGTGATTAACTCCAACAGTATTTTGAGAAATATTTTTAACCTAGCAATATTTCGGGATTTGTTTATTAATTAGTATTATTTCGGGGGAAACTCGAGATTTTGCTATAAAAAAATCTAGATTGAGTGGTGAGTAGAAATGAATCCAGTATATACAATCAGCGAAAATCTATTTCAATTATTTTCACCTCCATCTTTGATGCCAAAATATGATTAGATACATTAGGGCTGAATTTGAAAAAGTGAAAACCAAAATCAAATTAAAATAAATCGAACCGCAACCAAATTAAATTGAATCGTAAAAATTCGAAACCGAACCATAGTTATTTAGTTTGGTTTCGGTTTTGATCTTTCAAACCCGAACTGAATCGAATAAACCAAACTAATTGTAATATGAAATTTTATTTGTTAACCGTTAAGTTTAATTAATCTAGTACCATTGATAGTATTTGTTTTTTTTGTGTTAGAAAATTAATTTATGTGCTATGTTTGATTAGTTTTGTTTATAAATGCATGTACACATTCATTCATTCCCTACAATAATGTAGCTATATTGATCTATTATGTCTTATATTGATCTATTTTGCACTTAATTGTTGCATAGTGGCAATATGTTTTTGTTGGTTATTACTCGTAATTTAAAGTTCTTATACTGACAAAACAAATAAATATTCATCCCAACTATATCTCATAGAACTTTTATTATTCATGAACTTTTTCAAACTATTTACAAATAATGTAAATTAAGAACACACATACACTTTTTTTTTTCAAAAATTTGGAAAAATGTATCTTCTCTCCCGCATATACTCATATAATTTAAGACATTTTCATTTCTTCTCTTTTTATTTTATTTGTTCTTCATTTTTATTTAATATGTAGTTTTGAAGTGTAAAACCAAACTGATACTGAACAAAACCTTTTATTTTAGTTCCTTATTTTGATTTTGGTCAAAACCGAACTGAAGGAACCAAACTCCCCCTAAGATAAATCATATAATAGTAAGTATTTTATAATATATAAAATAATAAGTATTTTATCATATATAAAAAGTAAGTGATGGATAGTGAATTAGTGATACCGGGGGTACCGTTATCAATACATATTATTGTAGAGAGAAGGGAGAGCTAGAGAGTGTATTTGCCTACGAGGGTGTATTTGCCGAGAAGATTTTGTCATATTCGGGAGATGAATTTTTGGGTCATGCCTCAGAGAGCGAGAAGAGAACTCCTATTTCAGCATTTGAGGATTTATGGGACTCGGACACAAATGAGGATATTTGCAACAAGGCTCGCTTGGTCACGAAGGAGAACTGTTTGCCCACTCAAAATCTCAACACTCAAATGAAATTATACAGAAAAAAGCACCAGCGATCACATTCAATGAGAACGAGATCCCAATCACATGTGGAGTTTTCTTAGTTTAAGAAAAAACTTACTCTTTTTCAGGGAGGGCGTGTTTTACTTGTACTTGGGGTTGGGCTCTTTCTTCTTATTCTTCCTTTGTTTTACTTGTACTTGGGGTTGGGCTCTTTCTTTTCGTTTTTTGTACTCTCCTTTGCTGATTCGCTAATAAAATTTTCCCTTAAAAAAAAAGAGAGAAGGGAGAGCTAGAGAAAGAAAGTGAGAATGTATTATCAGTTAACCATCCATTACAAAGATTCAAAGAGAAGTATATATAGGCAAAATGTGTTCTTGGGTTGCTGGGCTAGGTCTAGCAGGTCCAATTACATAAAAGGGGGCTAATGGCTACATAAAAGCTAATATGTGCAAGGGTGTTATGAAGTGCCGAAGGCATAATGACCGAGGGCATAATGGTCGAGGGCATAATGGCCGAGGGCATCACGACCGAGGGCATCATGGCCGAGGGGTACCGCCGAGAGGGGCTGCCGAAGGGCCGTCGATGGGTCGTCGAGGGTGCCGCCAAGGGGTGTTGCCGAGGGGTCGTCGAGGGTGCCGCCAAGGGGTGTTGCCGAGGGGTCGTCGAGGGTGCCGCCGAGGGGTGTTGCTGAGGGGTTTCGCTGAGTGTCTAGGTTGCATAACTGCATAAGTATGTGGCCCAGAGGCTCCTGGATCATATACTCCATGAGTAAGTATTTGTGTATGATTAATTGTTGTCATCACAAAATTCAAATGAGCGAGTTATAAATCAAATTAATGCATAACATGCACTGACCATTCCGTGAATGGGCATAGATAAAAATTAAAAGTAAATCCATTATGATTTAACGAGAAAAATCTGTTGGCTCAAGAGTGATTAAAAACTTGACCTCCTTTGAAGGAATTTCAAATTCTGGTTTACTAAAAAGCCTTTTGAACACAATCACAAGACAAATTCGATCTCCTAGTATACCTTTAAAACACCTCAACTCAAACCTCACTCCATAGAGTTGTGTGACCTTATCTTGTGAATAAAATAGACTCAACCCTCACAAGATAAACTCGGCCTCTCTGTATTTTTCTTCACCTCTTGCTCACGTTTCTTCATTGCCCATATTTATGGGCTATGGTAGAGTATCGAGGAAAGCTAGGGTATTTGCTTATATAATGTGGGTATTTTACTTTCAAATGATTTCCTTTGGAGAAAAAACTTCCGTTAACAGTACAATTGACTATAAGAGCATCTCCAATGTTATAATGTCCACGTTGCATATGTGGCATGAGTGATAGCCACATAAATATTAGCAAATAAATTATTTCTCTCCTTATTTGAATGATTTTATACAATTTTGGTAAGTTTTTCCCTGCAATGTCAACATCTAGACGGTCTCCTTGACAGTGTGGAGAAAAACTTACCAAAACTGTATAAAATCATTCAAATAAGGAGAGAAATAATTTATTTGCTAATATTTATGTGGCTATTTCTCATGCCACGTGTGCACCGTGTACATTTTACCATTGGAGATGCTCTAAGAACAGATCAACAGATCCGCTATTTCAGAATATCTTTCCTTTAACACAATTCCTTTGAGAAGAAAATATTTTCTTTAGGTTTAAAATAATTTCCTTATAAAAACAAGTTTTATTTAACTTTTTAGAATGCTTGAAATGAGGAAAGAATTGATACAAAGATGTTTTCCTTTTTAGAGTAAAAAGCCTTTTCAATTTAGTTAGTTTGAATATTAAAAACAGGCTCTCAGGCGCCCGAATATTATCAAGGAAAATATTGGGAAAAGGGGCAAATAAGCCCACGTACTAGCAAAAAAAGGTCAAATAAGCCCTTATTTAGGAGACTCTGTCCGGCCGTCACCATTTGGGGCGGTTCCCGGTGGAATTTTTTTATGGAATTTTTTGAGCATCTTATTCATTAAGTCTAGTTTACTCATACCAAATTTCAATTAAAACATCAATCAGGAAGACATTCAAATGAATTCTTGAAGATAACTGCGAAAGTAAAAGTGCAGTTACCTTCAAGAATTCATTTGAGTGCTTTCCCGATTGAAGTTTTAGCTGAAATTTGGTATGAGTAAACTAGACTTAAGGAGTAAGATGTTCAAAAAATTTCATCAAAAAATTCCACAGGGAACCGCCCCAAATTGCGACGGCCGGACAGAGCCTCCTAAATAACGACTTATTTGACCTTTTTTGGTTAGTACGTGGGCTTATTTGCCACTTTTCTCGAAAATATTTGATCAAATAAGTAGCTCTTCCTAGTTAGAAGACATGCTTTAGTTGTTGTTGGCTTGTTCCAGAATATATATAACCTTCTCATGTACTACTACATCCTTTTAAAGAACAAATGCAACACTAATAACTGCATGATGGCATCAACAAAATAATATGTCTCGTTCCAACAAGGCAACAATTGGTATCCTTACTAATGAAAAACAATTTCTAGACACAAATTAAGTTGTGTCGCGAAGAACCTCGACGTCCAATACAATGACGTCATCTGAACTACACCTTGAACTGCAAAGTTTAAAAATACATTTGTCTCCTATTTTTAGATTGTTGCTTGTAGCGAATTCACGCCAACCCTTGTAAAGGAAACCTCTACCGCCACTATAAACTTTGAAGGTAACTTGGTGTTCACCGTTTGGACCCTTCATAGATACTATTGTGTTATCACAAAATCCATTTGCCACACAATATTCTTTAGGCATATACTGCATGTGAGTAAAACAAGTAGTCTCAGATATGCACAAATTATAAATCTTTATTCTATGTTTTAGCAAGGACTTATTCAATGTTAAAATTGAAAGCAGTTTGTAAGTCTTATTTTTGAGGTGGATGAAACTTATTTTCATATTATGATTCTATATGAAAAAATGTATATCTTTGGTTCCTTATTATGGAATTGTTTCTATATATTTAAAGGAAAAACGAGGAAGCTAATTAAGAAACTCTGTATAGGGTGAGGGTGCTAGTTCTCAAAGTTTGGTCAAAATAAACTTACCAGTATTGGCCGCGCAAATGAAGCTATATTGTAGCGCTTCATTGTCATTGTAAATTGGCGAAACTGCTCCCCTGAAGATACATTCAACACTTTGGCCTCTATCTTTCCTACACATTACATGGGGCAAACAATAAGAGCCTAATTAGGGACTGTTTGGAACTGATTATGTTTTTGCTTCTTTTTTAAAAGCAGAAGCAGAATCAGTTTTTTAGAAGCTAGTCAACTTCTAAAAGCTATTTCTAGTAGTAATTTAAAGCACCCAGAAATATTTCTGCACTTTCACCCAAACAATCCATTATTCTATTCTATATTTGAGGATAGGATAATGGATTGTTATAAAAAACACATAGGATAATAGGATAATGGTAACTTCTACACCTCGAAAGAGCAGAAGCAGTTACAAAAAAACAGATCCAAACACCTCCTAAAACGTAAGGTTATTACTTTATTATTAGTATAAAAGTAAAGTTAATTACACTTATTACAACAATTTGAATTTCACATTTGAAAATGGACAGATTTGCCCACTGATTTATTAACTATTAGTAAAAATAAGTTAAAGTTTATATTTAGAAATTGTACCTTTTTCACAAATTTTATACTACGTAATACTTTTATATTATACGGAGTAATACTTTTAATATATAAATAAAATGTAATTCATCAGTAATTTAAAAGTCAAAGCATTACAACTATAAAAGAATCTATAATCATTTTCTTCATTTTTAGGTAAAATCACACTTTTGAGCTCTCAATTAGCCGTCATATTGAAATGTCAGCCCGTGTTTCTGATATTGTAAATGTCACTCCCAATCGACAAATATGTTGTAAATTTCATACTCGCCGTTTACAATCCAACTAACAGCCTCAATCGAACTATCCTCAAAGCCTAAAAAAATTCGCATGAGGGTGGAAGATAGGCTCAAGAACTCCCAAACATTCTATGTATTTACATAACAACTCCACGATGAACCACACATGAAACACCTTACAACCGAACAGAACAATGAACAGAACCTCACAATTAACCTCAATCTCATTGATGATCGAGCGTAGAGAAAATGCTTTCATCCGAGCAGAAAATTATGTTAGTCACGCTGCACCATTATCATTTATTTTATTATGTACATAATTTTAATGTAACAAATTCTTATGTACGTAGTCTTTGTATTAAACTAGGAAAGAGTTAGTCATTTATTTTCTTTCCTTGTATTACGCATGGTAAGTACGTAGTACATGCGGCCATGCGGGTACTTCTTGTATAAAGGGAGGCCGAGACCTCTTTGGTTAAAAGAGAGAATAGATACTGAAAATATTCACCTTATTCTTTCCAGATTTTACATGGTATCAGAGCAGGCTTAGGGACCTGCGATTCACAGTACGACGGAGCTATGGCCGGAGAAGACGGCCATCGTGAAAATGTTGAACGAAGGAAAATTAACGACCCTTCGTCGCCTTATTTTCTGTCCAGTTCAGATCATCCTGGCATGGTGATTTGTGCAGTTGTCCTTAGAGGAGAGAACAACTACCGGGAGTGGGCGACGGCGATGAAAAATGCGTTTCGTGCCAAACGGAAAATGGGATTTCTCGACGGCACGATTCAACGACCCCTCACTGTTCCTAGGGATCTTGAAGATTGGCTCACCGTAAATTCCATGACGGTGGGATGGATTATGACCTCGGTGGATCCGGCTTTGAGAACAAACCTCGCCTACATGGAAAGCGTGCATGATCTCTGGACAGATTTGGAGGCGCGTTTCTCGGTAGGTGACGCGATGCGGACTCATGAATTGAAGGAGATGCTGCGTAATTGCAAGCAGCATGGCCTACCTCACAGTTTCAGGTAGGACTTGAAGGTTGCTACCGCCGCCGTTGCTTCGGGGAGATTCAAGGGAGGAGACGTGGTTCGTGCTTCTTCCGTTCCTGTTTTGAAAACATTTTAAATATTGCTCATGGATACTATTTGAATATTTATTGGGGCTTGTACGCCCGTGTTTGCCACGTGTGGCATGGATATTTGTATTAACGTTTCCGCTGCTTGATTAAATATTTTGCATTATGATTGTTTATGGATGTACTATTGTGAATGATATTCATGACGCCTAGTATAGTATGGATGAGTTGAACTGCGGTTGACTATTCGTACTGTACGGCGGGTTGTTGACGTGTCCGGTAGGTCCGGGGCGTGACAATTTAATTGGTATCAGAGCCTTAGTCCGTAAACTTCATAATGAAGCTTCAAAATCCTTTTTGAAAATGATTTTGAAAACCATGAGCATAAAGTTTTGTACTTATAGAACTTTTGGTACTTGAGTTGCAAGGTCTCTAATTGTTAAGATGGTACCCTTAACAATTGGCATGGCGGCGATTTGAGCCAAGGGATGTCTTTAAGTGCCTATCCGTCATTTGACATTTGATACGGGTCTAATGACTCA
This sequence comes from Cuscuta epithymum, assembly GCA_945859915.1. Lineage (NCBI taxonomy): Eukaryota > Viridiplantae > Streptophyta > Magnoliopsida > Solanales > Convolvulaceae > Cuscuta > Cuscuta epithymum. The sequence continues at coordinate 2,722,933 of CAMAPF010000058.1, read as the reverse complement.
ACTTCTATCTCTTTCAGAAATGGAACGTACCGGTAAAGTCACTCGAAGAAACCCGACTGGCCAGGCACGGGGAGGATCCCAACATGGCAGTCGAGGGGCATCGAGGGCGTCTCGTGGGCAGGACCGTGCGGGTCACTCGTTAACGGTGAGTGACGGTCATGTGGAGACAATCGATGAACAATACGATTCCGAGGAGGATTCGACGTATCAACCGGGAACCGAGCCGGTTGAGACCCCATATGATGGGGAATATGATGATGATGATGAGAGCGACGATGATGACGCTCTAGAAAGGATGGAGGAGCTGCTCCGTCAATACCAACAGGATCGCCAAAGGCGCCGGGCAAGGCGTGCTTTGGGAGGGGCTTCCAGGGGAGGAAGCCGTGTGGGTTCTAGGGGACATGTAGAGTCCCGGAATGATCGAGGTACCGAGGTCCCGATAATAAGGATCTCAAAGTACCTCAAGGAGGCAAGAGACTTGGGGTGTAAACCGTTTGATGGAACGGGAGACATCTCCATTGCGGCCGAGTGGATCAAGAGATTCAACGAAGCGGCTCTTGACATGGAGCTGCCGCCGATCATGAAGTTGAGAGTGGCAACGAGGTTGCTAGAGGGAATGGCGTCCACGTGGTGGGACGGCGTCAAGGGGAAGTATGGTGAGGCAGTCACTTGGGAGAACTTCCGTCAAGAATTCTTTAACCAATACTACTCCGACTTCGAGGTGAACTTGAAGAGGAGGGAATACACCAACTTGACCCAAGGAGGCAAGTATACCGTGAGGCAACTCGAGCATAAGTTCAGGGAGCTTGCCGAGTTCATTCCGGAGTACATATGTGATGAGAACCGGATGGTGAACCACTTCTGGGATGCCTTGGACCTTGACATACGCGAGAGGGCAACACAATTGCCTAATATGACGTTTAGTCAAGTTGTTGAGCAAGGCTTGAAGGGGGAGAAAGAATGGGAAGAAAGAAAGTGGAGGAATGCCGAGGAGGCAAAGAAGAGGAAATGGGAGAACCAAGGCTCCCAAGGTTCCAATAAGAAAGGGAACCACGGGGGAGGGAGCTCTTTTAGAACCCCTGCACCGCCATCGAGAGGAAACCCGGGAATGAGTGGACAACACTCGGGGTCACAAGCCTCAACAGCGCCCAAATGCAAGAATTGCAAGAGAAACCACGTGGGCAAGTGTCGTGATCCCCCGAGGTGCTATCAATGTGGTGACACGGAGCATATGAGGTCAAGTTGCCCGCAACTTGGGCGAGCCGTGAGTGCCGGGCCGAGTGGTGGGACCACGATGAGCAGGAACCGGACAGCGGCACCTCACGCAAACACGGGGCACGGTGGAGCTAGCACAAGTAATGCACCGTCCGTGAATCAAGGGAGGACCCAAGCGAGGGTCTATGCGATTACGGAAGCCGATGCACGTGCTAACCCGGACTCCGTCGCGGGTAAATTCTTGAACTTTTGATGTTATTTCCTTGTAAACAATATAAATGTTGGAATGTATAAGTTTTATGGCCAACCCAGCCTGTTTAAAGTCCAAAGAAGTGGACAATATCTGCCTGGGGCGAAAGCCGCCCGGCTTTGACGAACGTCGCCCGACGTTTGTCTATGATTTATTTCATAAATCCTACGGCGACCATAAGCCGCCCGACGTTGACGAAAGCCGCCCGGCTTTCGTAAAGGATTTTTTGTTAAAATCCTTCGGCGTATAAAAACCGGCCGAGTTTTGTAAAAACCGGCCGGCTTGTGTTCAGGCCTCTCCGGTGTGAGGCGCTGTTAACGAAAACCGGCCGGCATTCGTAAGAACCGGCCGGCTTTTAGGAATTAAAATTTGGGAATTCCTTCGGTGACCGAAAACCGGCCGGCTTTGGCAAAAACCGGCCGGCTTACGTAACCAGCCATTCCGAGCCGAAGGCCAAGGTACGAAAACCGGCCGGCTTTCACGAAAAGCGGCCGGCTTTCACTTATTGGTGCATGGTGTTGGTTTTTGGGTGGGAACCGGGATGGAATCGGGATGGGGCGTTAGATGACGATCATCCAAACCATAGCCGGGGTACTCTTTTACCTAAGAAATGAGTCTAATAAGTGGGGAGTGTGTCTTACATTGCTTATGAATGTAGGAACACTAAAGATTAACGGGAGAGACGCAAGAATCCTCATTGACACCGGGGCGCAACGATCATTCGTGAGTGAGGCGTTTGCCGGGGGATTCAAAGAACCACTTGTACCGATGGCTCAAGCCCTATTGGTATCCACACCTCTAGGGGAAGACATCGAGAGAGATAGCCACTATCCATCGTGTGAGGTGGAAGTGGAGGGCCAAAACTTGACGTGTGATTTCGTACCGCTGAGTATGATTGAATTCGATGCAATCCTGGGGATGGATTGGCTTGAGAAACATCATGCTAGGGTCGATTGCTACACAAAGATACTTGAACTTGAAGGCGATGAAGGGGTAACCTTACGCTTCGAGGGGGATCGGGCCAAATCCAATAGTTGTATCATATCCGCCGTAAGAGCTAGGAGTATGATGAGAAAGGGTTGCCACGCATATCTAGCATACGTGGTAGACAAAACAAAGGAAGAGACGAACATTGATGATGTGAGGGTGGTATGCAAGTATCCGGATGTCTTTCCAAAGGACTTACCGGGACTTCCACCCGATAGGGAGATTGAATTTGTGATCGAGGTCGAGCCCGGCACCAAACCAATCTCCATACCGCCATACCGAATGGCACCCGCAGAACTTAACGAGTTGAAAACCCAATTGCAAGAGCTTTTGGATAACGGTTTCATTAGACCAAGCCACTCCCCGTGGGGAGCACCGGTTCTTTTCGTGAAAAAGAAAGATGGGACACTTCGAATGTGCATTGACTATCGTCAACTGAACAAGGTCACAATCAAGAATAGGTATCCTTTGCCTAGGATTGATGACTTGTTTGACCAATTACGAGGAGCAACTGTGTTCTCGAAGATTGACTTGAGGTCGGGGTACCATCAATTGAAGATCAAAGAGGATGACATACCGAAGAGTGCCTTCCGCACTAGGTATGGACATTTTGAGTTCCTTGTTATGTCGTTTGGGTTAACAAACGCCCCGGCGGCATTCATGGACTTGATGAACCGAGTATTCCACAAATACTTGGACCGATTCGTGATAGTGTTCATAGATGACATCTTGATCTACTCAAGGAGTGAGGAAGAGCATGAGGAACACTTGATACTCGTTCTTGAGACACTACGAGAGAAACAACTCTATGCCAAATTTTCTAAATGTGAATTTTGGCTAAAGGAGATTGGCTTTCTCGGGCATGTGGTTTCGGGATCAGGAATTGCGGTGGATAACAAGAAGATAGAAGCCATTACCGAATGGGAGAGACCAAAGAATGTCAAGGAAATTCGTAGTTTCCTTGGATTGGCAGGCTACTACAGAAAGTTCGTGGAGAAGTTCTCCGTTTTGGCATCGCCATTGACGAAGCTCACTCGAAAAGGAGCTAAGTTTGCATGGGATGACAAATGTGAGAAGGGATTTACGGAATTAAAGAAGAGATTGACCGAGGCACCGGTACTTGCCTTACCCAAACAGGGTATGGGGTACGATGTCTATAGTGATGCTAGCATCCAAGGGTTTGGATGTGTGTTGATGCAAATGGGGAGGGTAATTGCCTATGCTTCACGACAGTTGAAGAAACATGAGGTAAATTATCCTACTCATGATTTAGAGCTCGGGGCAGTGGTGTTTGCACTCAAGATATGGAGACATTATCTCTACGGGGAGACATGCCACATATACACTGACCACAAGAGTTTGAAGTACGTGTTTACTCAGAAAGAGTTAAACATGAGGCAAAGACGGTGGATGGAGTTGATAAAAGACTACCACCTGGTGATTGAGTACCATCCAGGCAAGGCCAATGTGGTGGCAGATGCCTTGAGCCGGAAGAGCTCAGCTGGGGCATTGATAGCAAATTTGAGGGCATTAAGAGCCCAACTGGAGGTATCTAACAATGGTGCCTTGTTGGCACGGTTTGAGGTGAGACCTACTTTGCTTGATGAGATCAAGAAGGGTCAGGAAACTGACGAAGAAATTATGAAGATCCGGGAGCGCATGCAAGCGGGACCGGTGGAGGACTTCAGGGAAAGAGATGACGGTCTCTTACTATTTCGTGACCGAGTGTGTGTACCGGCAGATGATGAGCTCCGGAAGTCCATCTTAGAGGAAGCTCATTCATCGGCCTATGCCATGCACCCAGGGGGCACGAAGATGTACCGTGACTTGAAAGAGAGTTACTGGTGGTCAGGCATGAAAAGGGAAATAGCTGAGTACATCAGTCGATGCCTTACTTGTCAGCAGGTGAAGGCAGAACATCAGCATCCAGCTGGGTTACTACAGCCACTTTCCATTCCAGAATGGAAGTGGGAGCACGTGACTATGGATTTCGTGGTAGGACTACCACGGACTGTGAGAAACTACGACGCCGTATGGGTTGTGGTTGATAGACTCACGAAGAGTGCACATTTTCTACCTATTAACACTACCTATGCACTTGAGAGGTTAGCCAAATTGTATGTGGAGGAGATCGTGAGGCTACATGGGGTCCCTATAACCATTGTATCCGACAGGGATCCACGATTCACATCACGATTTTGGCCGAAATTCCAAGAGTCCATGGGAACTAAATTGAAGTTCAGCACTGCTTTTCATCCCCAGACAGATGGGCAATCTGAGAGGGTTATACAGATTTTGGAGGATATGTTGAGAGCCTGTGCATTGGAGTTCCAAGGAAGTTGGGACAACCATTTAGCACTTGTTGAGTTTGCCTATAACAACAGTTATCAGGCAAGTATCGGCATGCCTCCATACGAAGCATTGTATGGGAGGAAATGTCGTACACCGTTGTGTTGGGATGAGGTTGGCATGGCCAAGCTCGAGAGCACGGAGTTGGTGGAGATCACCAAGTCAAAGGTGAAGATGATTCGAGAGAGGCTTAAGGCGGCCCAGGATAGACAGAAGAGCTATGCCGATAAACGCCGGAGAGCCTTAGAGTTTAAGGTGGGAGATGAGGTGTTTTTGAAAGTTTCACCTTGGAAAGGGATCATCCGATTTCAAAGCCGAGGGAAACTTAACCCACGTTACATAGGGCCATTTGTGATTCTTGAAAGAATTGGGGCTGTAGCATACCGATTGCAGTTGACTCCAGAATTGGAGAAGATACATAACGTGTTCCACGTGTCTATGTTAAAGAAATATGTACCAGATCCGTCCCACGTATTGGAGAAACCCCCTGTGGAAATACGTGAAGACTTGAACTACGCCGTACGACCGGTGAGAATACTTGATAGGCAAGTAAAGAAACTAAGGAGCAAGAAAGTTCCAATGGTTAAAATCCTTTGGAAAAGTGACCGAGTTGAAGAAGAAACTTGGGAAACAGAAGCCTTGATGAAGGAACAGTATGCATTCCTTTTTGAATAAGCATTTGCGAATTTCGGGGACGAAATTCCCGTTAAGGGGGGGTGAACTTGTGACACCGCACCCGGATGTACTTGAATTTGGAATTTGATATGTATTGAATTTTCTAGCGAATAAAATTCGTGTAATTAATTGGCATATTTAATTAATGTGCGATTAATCAAATTATTTATCGGGTCCGTTAAATGTGAATGGACTACCAAATATTTAGTTGGGTTATCGTAATAAATTATAGGGGTCCAATAAAACGCCAACCGAAGTTGATAAAAATATTTGGACAACCCGAGTGCTATTTTGGCCCAACCTACCGAAAATAGCAGGAATAATCGGGGGAAACTTCCTACACCCATTTGGGGTTTTTACTCCATGTGTTGTACACTCTAAATGATAGAATGAGACAACAAAATATGGGGTGGGGCGGACTCATGCAAGAGGGGATGATTGGAGACAAAACCCACACCCCTCATTGACTTACTCTCACATTTGAGTGAGAAAGAGATATCCCATCCTATCATTGCTTCCATTCGAGCCACACAAGAGAGTAGGAGCTCCAGGGAGTTATCTCAACAAGGCCATAGTTGGAGGAAGCTGGGAGGAAGAAAACCCAAGGGAAACTAAGCTAGAAGAAGGTAAGGACTTATCTAGCTCATTAACTAGTTTTGTGTAGTATGATTTTTTAAGAAATCATATGGTGGATTAAACGTGGAGTTCTACACGTTTAAAAGGGTGGAATAATGTTGTAAAGTGGTGGTATTTAACTTAGAAGAGTCGTGGAATCGATAGGAGTTGAAACCGCCGGAAACCGCCACTTCAAGGAAGTTGTTCGTAGTTGCAGACCACGAAAGCCGCCCAGCTTTCGTGAAAGCCGCCCGGCTTTTGCTGACTGCCCAGATTTTTCATTTTCAACCGGTTTAGAACGGGGATTGATCGGAGGGCTTAACAAAGGCAACTAATTCAGCACTTCATAAGGTGAGGATGGCTGACTATATTGCTTATAATCTTTGGGTTAATTTCATAAGATTACCTAAAGTAATTAAATGTGATTTTCATGGATTATTAATGATTAATAATGCCTAAATGAAAATATCATTGTTTGTGAATAGAAGATGCATAACATACAAATTTATGAGAAATTGTGTATGATGATGCATAATAAATGTGAAGGTATAATGATTGTATAAACCATGAGTTTTTGTGATAAAATATACTTTTACTTCATGTATAGAAATCATGAATGGATAAAAGTGATATTTTTGATATTGAGATTAAATCGTATACGGATTAGAAAATCCATAGGAATGAGCCTTATAACTATGAGTTAAGGAGCTTGGGCTGTTTAAAGATTTATGGATTAGTATTTAATTTACTAATCGGGAATGTTGTATAAAAAGTGATAGAACAATCCTAAGGACTTGGATTGTGAAGGATGCACCTTAAGTAGTCTTATGAGATGCCTTAAGGTAGGAAGGGGTAACCACTAAGTTACATTAGGAGTAGGCCTCATTGGCTACTCAAGATTGAGGAACTCTAGGCATAGAATTTGCTAGTGAGTTAGTATCGTGACTAGAGGAAGCCTCTAGCACGATGAAGAATAACTGGAGGAAGCCTCCAGCATTCGTGTAGGACGAATTAGTATCGTGACTAGAGGAAGCCTCTAGCACGATGAAGAATGACTGGAGGAAGCCTCCAGCATTCGTGTAGGATGACTAGAGGAAGCCTCTAGCATAATGTAATGTGACTGGAGGAAGCCTCCAGCACAAAGTATGTAAGGTGATTAGAGGAAGCCTCTAACACCGAATTTAGTGACTAGAGTAAGCCTCTAGCACGGTAAAACATGACTAGAGGAAGCCTCTAGCATGGTGAATTAATATAGATGGGCGTGGCTTGAAGTCACGGGGAAAGGGTTGAACGTTTTTAAAGAAAAACATGGGTCTTCGGGCCGACTACTTGACTTTATATATAAAGTAAGTATATTTTCAAAGAGGGTAACCACGGGTTATGACCTATATTATATTATCTCCCTATGTGAGGGTCTTGGAAATTGAAACTTTGATTATACTTAGTATAGTTGTCATTGTACTTGTCAAATGCTTCCAAGTACTGACCTCCCCTTCACGGGGGAGGCCACCTCACAGTTTCAGGTAGGACTTGAAGGTTGCTACCGCCGCCGTTGCTTCGGGGAGATTCAAGGGAGGAGACGTGGTTCGTGCTTCTTCCGTTCCTGTTTTGAAAACATTTTAAATATTGCTCATGGATACTATTTGAATATTTATTGGGGCTTGTACGCCCGTGTTTGCCACGTGTGGCATGGATATTTGTATTAACGTTTCCGCTGCTTGATTAAATATTTTGCATTATGATTGTTTATGGATGTACTATTGTGAATGATATTCATGACGCCTAGTATAGTATGGATGAGTTGAACTGCGGTTGACTATTCGTACTGTACGGCGGGTTGTTGACGTGTCCGGTAGGTCCGGGGCGTGACAGAGAACATGTACCTGAGGGACACACTGGGCAAGGAACGAAGGAGGTGACATTACACAAACCTGGCTTCACAGATGAGCAGTGGGCAACATTTATCAAATTAATTGAAAACTGTAAGACTTCTTCGACGGGAGACAAGCTTTCAGGTATGCAGACTCTTAACCTTTGGCTTCTTGATTCCGGGGCCTCCTATCACATGACCGGTAATAGAGATGCTTTGTTTGAATTGACGAGGATAACACCGGTGGGAGTGACTCTGCCGAATGGTAACCTTACTGAGGCAACGCATGTAGGCAGCGCTGAAATTGGTGGAAGCTTGCATTTGACGAACGTTTTATTCGTTCCTGGATTGAAATGCAATTTAATTTCGTTGGGGCAGTTAATTGATAAACGAAAATGTGATATATTTTTTACTAATGATTTATGTGTAATACAGGACCTACTTACGAGGATGCCGATTGGAGTGGGTGAACGACGAGGTGGAGTTTATTATTTCCGGGGTCTGAACCAAGCGCAGGCAAATGCAGTGGGTGGCATGGACTCAGGCATATTGTGGCACTCTAGGTTGGGACATCCGTCAATAAAGATAATGCGTATGCTAGGTTGTTTGAATAATTCGTTGTTGCATTCAGTTCAAAATAAAACGTGTGATGCTTGTATGAGAGGCAAGCAAACACGAGATAGTTTTATTATTAATAGTGCTAGAGCTATTGAACCTTTTGAGTTAATACACTGTGATATTTGGGGTCCGTACCGTGTTATTTCATCTTGTGGTGCTCGTTATTTCCTGACAGTGGTAGATGATTTTTCTAGGGCAGTGTGGGTTCATCTAATGAAAGATAAGGGTGAAGTGAAGAATATTCTCAAACAATTTTTTGCCATGACTAATAGACAATTTAACAAAAGTGTGAAAATAGTGAGAAGCGACAATGGCAAAGAGTTCGTCGGTCTCCAGGAATATTTTGTGAATAATGGGATAATTTTTCAGACTTCTTGCATTTACACCCCTCAACAGAACGGACGGGTAGAACGTAAACATAGGCATATCTTGGAAATGGCCAGAACATTACGTTTTCATGCAAACTTGCCTATTGATTTTTGGGGGGAATGTGTGCTGACGGCGGGATATTTAATCAACCGGTTACCCACACCGGTGATTGGAAATAAAAGTCCATATGAGCTGCTTTATAATAAATTGCCTATATATAGTCAGCTCCGAGTCTTTGGGTGTCTTTGTTATGCACATGCTCCAAGCACCGGGGGAGATAAATTTGCGGCACGTGGAGTGAAATGTGTCTTTTTGGGATATGCATATTCTCAAAAAGGATGGAAGGTGTATGATTTGCAAACAAGAAGGCACTTTGTGTCGCGAGATGTGAAATTCATTGAGAATGAATTCCCTTTCAAGTTGGAAAATGATGATGGGGATTTTGACCGAGTCAGGTGTCCCGACTTACCTGCCTGGGATGCTGACATACGGGATGATGGAGTAGGTGACGTGGGAAGTACTTCTGATGACTCCGACACGTGTAACTCAGCAGGACAGATGGCCAATGGTGAAGCCGAGCTTCCTTTGACTGGGACGACGGACGAAGCGAACGAAGAAGCCCTGCATGGTGAAACACATGTGATCTCTCAAAGCCAGAATCGGAGAAGTGATCGTCCACGTAGAGCACCAGCTTGGCATAAGGATTACGATGTGCAACTGAACACGGTTAAAATAAACTCTCACCCCGTCGCTGCCTCTACTCCCACGGCAGAATCAGGTACTCCGTATTCACTAACTCATTATGTAAAATATAATCAGTTTTCTGTTTCGCACCGAGCTTTCCTTGCAGCTATTTCCATGACGAAGGAACCTTCTACTTTTGCCGAAGCTGTCCGTGATCCACAATGGCGGGACGCAATGAGCCGAGAGATTCAAGCACTGGAGCGTACTGGGACGTGGAAAATTCAAGATTTGCCCCCGGGAAAGAGAGCCATTTATTGCAAATGGGTCTATAAAATCAAGTACAAAAGCGACGGATCCGTTGACCGCTTCAAGGCACGCCTTGTTGTCTGTGGAAATAGACAGGTACAGGGAATTGATTATAGTGAGACGTTTGCTCCGGTTGCAAAAATGGTGACTGTTCGCACTATTTTGGCTGTCGCGGCGTCTCGTCATTGGAAGCTCCACCAGATGGATGTGGATAATGCCTTTCTTCATGGCGATCTCCAAGAGGAGGTATACATGCATCTTCCGCAAGGCTATTCTACATCTGCTCCTGGAAAGGTGTGCCGCTTACTACGATCTCTTTATGGACTGCGCCAGGCCCCACGATGCTGGTTCTCTAAACTCACTGAATCTTTGCGGAGTTATGGGTTTATCCAATCGCATGCGGATTATTCATTATTCACCATGCGCACGGGACACAAAATCCTGTGTGTGCTCATCTATGTCGATGACCTATTGATTACAGGAAACGATCATGACATGATCGAGCAATTTAAAGTCTATCTGAGAGCCATGTTTCCAATCAAAGATTTGGGTGTCATGAAATATTTTCTTGGTATTGAAGTTGCCCGGAATCCCACGGGCATATTTCTGTGTCAACGAAAATACGTGCTGGATATTTTGTCTGAGACAGGGATGACAGGGTGTAAACCGGTGACTTTTCCTATGGTGCAAAACCATCACTTGCAGTCGGATGACGGTCCTTCTTTCCCTGATCCCGAACGTTATAGAAGACTGGTTGGTAAACTCATTTACTTGACTCTGACTAGGCCGGACATTAGCTACTCTGTACACATACTCTCCCAATTCATGCAAAATCCGAGACAGGCCCATTGGGAGGCGCTGATTCGAGTACTCAAATACATCAAAGGGAGGCCTGGCCAGGGAATTTTGCTTCGCTCAGATTCGACGCTTTCACTCACCGGTTATTGTGACGCTGATTGGGCAAGCTGCCCGGTCACTCGACGCTCCGTCACAGGTTATTTTGTCTCTCTGGGCTCTTCACCGGTGTCTTGGAAAACCAAGAAGCAAATCACTGTTTCTCGGTCCTCTGCTGAAGCAGAATACCGGTCTATGGCCACTCTGACCTGCGAACTCATCTGGCTACGCAACCTAGCCGAGACCTCTTTGGTTAAAAGAGAGAATAGATACTGAAAATATTCACCTTATTCTTTCCAGATTTTACAAATTAAAGACGCCAAGCTCAACCTACTACGACACTCGAGTTCGAGGGAGAAAATTCCAGGTTGGCGACTACGTGCTCAGACGAAGGATTGGAGACTGAAGTCCCATACATAATTACTATCGTGGTTCAACCTGGAACCTACAAGCTCCGCACCTTACATGGGCGGACATTCCTAGATTGTGGAATGTCCATCGAGGTACTATCAATGACTCAAATACTGCAGAGGAGACATATAGCTATGGAGGACATGATTTTATTCGCACTGGAAATTCGGAGTCACTCGTAGGAACCTCGTATACATGTAAGCAATTTTGGCCTTCACATTCAATAATGAAAAACCTTGCGGGCTGCCAGAAAAAAAATACGTAGTATATGGAAATTTCCGTTAGTGCTCCGGCGGCAGCGGCCGAAGGCCGGACGTCCAGCAGCAGGTGGCAAGCGGTGGCCCGACAACTCCTGTGGCAATAGTGGTAAAGTCTATGTGGGTATTTTGTTCCCATAACAAATAAAAAGTTCTATTTAAGAATGTTTAAACTGGGCTAGGTGGCTTTTTTTGGGAAAAAAAACTAGGGAAACAGTACAAATATATCCCTGTAGTATGTTTGTGAGAACAAATAATATACTCATGTTCTATTTTTCAGAACAAATATACCCCTGAAGTATGTTTAGAAGTACATATATACCCCTGAACTTTTAAAAATTGCAAAAAAAAAACCCTCATGTTCTTATAAAGTAGCAAATTTACTCTTATATAGATAATATAAATTTAAAAAAAAAACAAAAACAAATTTTAAATTCAAAATTTAAAAATAAAAATTTATTATCATGTTAAAATATTAACTATTTAATTTTAAATTGCAAAGTTATTATTTTTCTGTTGTAAATGAAGCACTTTAAATTCATTAATTTTAATTTTAGTCTTATTATGGAATTTTGAACACATTGTTACATTTTCTGAAATAACATTCTTTGATTTTGTTTAACCTTAATAAAATTAAATTCATTATTTTCTAATCTTGGACTATTTATGATCATTCAAAATATGTAATTTTATAGTGTGTAGAATGCAAAAAATTAATATATTTTTACATTGCAGCATATTTGTTTTTAATTTTATTTATTTATTTTGAAATAATCTTAAATATATAATAACGTTTTGAAATAATATTTTATACTAGCAATAATAAATTGTGATATACAAAAAATAAAAGGGGGAACTGGACATAATTAAGTACATTTTAAATTTTTTTATTTTTAATTTTGAATTTATTATTTATGTTTGGTGTTTTTGAAATTTATTTTATCAATTTAAAGTCAATAAGGGTAAATGTTCTCTTTTATATGAATACGAGGGGTATTATTGCACATTTTTAAAGTTCAGGGTATAAATGTACTTTCACACATACTTCAGGGGTATATTTGTTCTGAAAAATAGAACAAAGTTATATTCGTTCTCACACTCATACGACAGGGGTATATGTTACTCCGTATTAATTACCCCCTCCGTTTTTTTTTTTGCTACACTTTTCTCTTTTGGATGTGTTCGAAAATTTTCTACACTTTCCCCTTTTTGGTAAGTTTTTCCTTTAAAAATACTCAACAAACCTTACATTTTCTACTTTTTATCTTCTCTTTCATACTTTTCCATCATTTTTCCTACTTTTTCTACACTATTAATTACTCCTACTATTTCACTCCTAAAAAATGTGTCAAAAACACCTATAGTTACAAACAAAAAATAAGGAGGGAGTATTAGGAGTATTAATTACAAGGAAGGAGAAAAATGAATTATCACAAATATATTCAGCGTACGACTTACTCTTTTTAGCTTTCTTCAGTTTTTCATGTTTGTGAATTTGCGCTCCATCATCGTCTTCATTCCGTCCTTGGCCATGTTGTTCTTCTACGTCAACTTCCAATTCCACAAAGAATTAGGAGTAAATTAAATATAATTTATTTCCTTAAGAATAAAACTAATAATTGTGTTTTGTAACAAATCCTACTTTTTTCAGCTGGGTATGCTGACTTTTTAATCACAAATATTTAGAATAAAAACTAAAAAGTTCTATTTTTAAACTTTGTTCATCTATTTTAGTGTAAAATTCAACGTGTTACTTTTTTATTAAAGAACGGAAGGAGATTAGTGTACTTACTATGGTTGTTCGCTTCTGTCTGGACATGAAAATCTTTCTCGCAACAAGTAGGATCGAACATATTGACCTTAAAAAGCAACCGGCGGCGGCGGCCGATATCTTTGAAAACCAGAAAGTCTCCGGCAACGAGGCGGTGGTGGTCGACAAACTCATCCCATCCACGCTTGAAACAGAGGCAGTTGCCCCCTTCTTTGCATTTTCGGATTTCCACTAGGAACCTCCCCTTTCTGCTGATTAGTGTTGCTTTTTTAGCCCTTTTTCGAAGCATTAGCTCCTGAGATATAGCTGGGGGAAGTACCTATACACCCACCATTCATGTAAAGTGGCGGAGCCATAATTGTATAGTTAGCGGATCCGGGAATCATATCCCGTCTGGCCAATCCTGTTTGAGCGGCTTTTTTACGAAATTTTTCGATGAAATTGTTTGAGTATATTTTTCATCTAGGGTATATTATCTCTACAAAATTTCAACTAAAAATTAATTGGGAAGTCAGTTAAATAAATTATTAAAATAAATGTCACTTTAAATTTCAATAATTTATTTAGTCGACATCCCGATTGAACTTTTGTCTACATACTCCACACTTAATGAAGAATATGTTCAAAATTTCATTAAAAAATCCTACAAGAAGCCCCCGGCCGCGACTGAGTAGATCTATTTCCCTGTCAGCCGCGACTGATCTATTCTTTATAAATATTTGAACATATATATCTACATTTTTGTAAACTCAGTTTGTAATAATTTTACTGCAAATTCAAAGCAATTGAAGAGAGATCAAAAAAGGAGCAAAGAGTGGGAAATAACATACGAGTCTACAGCGAAAGCCAGGCATCAAGACCTTGAAGAATCTGGGAAGGCTGCTTTCCATTGATCTGTTACATTAACAAAAACGCAAATAATATTACCATATATCTCTCCTTATCCATACGTTACGTATATTGTATATATACTACAAACATATATACTCACGCATCCATTATATAACAACTTTAATTTTTTCATAAGTATTATTTATATACGGAGTAATACACAACAGAAGATAGCTTAAACTAAAGAAATTTAGTTAACTACTACGTACCAATATAGAACTGATGGTAATTTGTATAGTCTACTAGCTTCTATGTATCCACCGAACTTACAAATTATGTGTGATCGAAAAGATCAGAACATTGCATTTATAATGCACTTATGTCCTTACATATTCCCATGTCTTTCTAAATCTCCTGTCTAAGATTGGGACAAAAAGAGGTGGTGCGGTTTTTAAGAAAAGTAAAGTTATGTGATTGATATTAAATTGACTATATGTCATTAAAAGAAGAAGTATGATAGAGACAAGAAGAGGTGGTGCGATTATTAAGAAAAATAAAATTATGTTATTGATAAGATTTCATGATTAGAATCCCACAAGGCCAAAAATATATTTATTTGTCATCTATAAAGCCTTTAGGTAAAACATGGTTAGTGTTTTAGTAAGTATTGTAGAACATTACTCCGTACTTTGTTTATGTAATAATATAATGTATATTTATGTGTATAATTACATAACTGCGCTTATATTGAATGGTTCTGAAACTTAACATTTTGAGATACTCGACACTTTTGTACTGAGATGATTTGGAAAATACTACGTATATGTATATTTTGGGAAAATAAAAAGGTGTATTAAAGATGAGTATAGTGGATGGATAATGAAACATACAATAAATAATATTACTCCTACATATATAATGCGGAGTAAAAAGGGCCACCAGAGAGATTACAGATGTTTTCTTTTGAACTGAAACTTGCTGGTCTGGTCTGATCTGATCTGGTCTGGTCTGAACTAGTCTGGTCTGGTAAACGTATGGTCTCTGTGTATTTTATAACTACGGAAGTCTGGTCTGGTCTGGTCTGGTCTGAGACTGAAAACAGTCCAAAAGAAAACATCCTATATACTAATAATCCACTTTTAAATTTGGACTTCCAAACCCAAACCTCCACATTAACCTTTGTTGTTTTAGGCTAGGTTTGACATGTACAACGAAATGGATTCATGGAACCGGAAACTAATGTCTGAATTAGGAGTTATTATCTGGATCAGATACTATTGTCTGTAGATGAAATTTGAAGCGTTGAATCTGAATTACAAGCTGAATGGAGTAAACATGTTTGATAAAAAGAGCTGAAAAAGTGACCGGATAATATGAAATTATATTAAACGGCATATGATTGTATTTATTAAATAAATATTACTTCATAAGATTTTATTATACATATTATTTAGGGAAAACTGTCAAATAAGCCCACCTACTCTATACGGTAAGTCAATTAGACCCATGTACTCCAACATCGATCATTTAAGCCCACGAAGTCACAAAAACCGACCAATTGGCCTTTTTTGGAGGTCACGAACCGGTAAGCCTGTGAAAAGCCTACTTGGCTTCTTACGTGGATTTTTTTTAAAGCTGGCAGAGTAATCCACCTGGATTATTTGTATACATACTTTCACCCCTTCCATTCCTTAACGTTGAAAATTTCTGTACCCTAATGTTGAAATCTCGCGAATGAAGACGCAGTTGACCTCATCGTTGAAGGGTTTGCTGGTGGTCATTGACTTACTGGACGCCATTGACAAGTGAACCGCAACCAATATCCATTTGAGCAGTTCGAATAACTACTGTCAGGTAAGTGTGAATGGGATTTTTGTATTACGAAGAGTGTTTGAGCGTTGGTTATTTAAGAGTGTTTGTGTGTGCATCGTTGGTGTAATAACAATCAATATCCATTTAGTTGTTTATGCTTTAGCACTTGGTAGCCGTTTCAGTGGTGTGTGTAATAAATTAATTTCTTTTGCTATACACTGATGTGTGCTTTTGTGTACAGCATGTTTGAATTTGTGGAGCTTGTAATTCACCATGGAGGGAACTTTGTGAGTAGTCCTCATTCCATGTACGTAGGTGGTGCAGTGGATATCATCAAGGTGGATCCGGATTTCATTAGCTTCCCTCATTTGATGAAGTCCTTACAATCAGGAACACATGGCAATATAAGTGAACTGTTTTTCAAAAGACCTGAAGAACCAATGGAGTTGCTACGTCCCTTGTTCAATGATGAATCCACCCTACATCTAATTGAAATGGCTAGCAGGTGTGGAAAGTGTGAGATTTATGCGCACCATGGTCTGGATGAGCCTGAAATCCTTGAAATCCCTGTTTTACCTGTGCCAGGTGCAGATGAGGGTGATGCAAATGTTCATGGTGATGGTAATGATAATATTGAAACTGAAAGTGATGGAGATGGTGAAGCATCCGAGGAAGAAACTGAAGATACTATACAAGATGATGGTGAAGACAAAGAACATCAAGATAGGCATGGCCATGAACAGAACACACATAATGAAACTTCAGAAGATGAAGACAGTGTTGAATATGACTCATCCAATCCACCAAGCTACAATGGTGATTTACAAAGTGAGGAAGGGACTCCAAAAGTGTTTCATTCGTACAACCCTGATTGTGAACCTCCTAACATAGAGGTGGGCATGTATTTTGAAGATGGTGCACAATTCAAGAGTGCTCTTGTTAGATATGCTGTGCACGAGAAAAGGGATATTAAATTTGCAAAAAATGAGCCTTTAAGAGTGCAGTACAAATGTGCCCCTACATGTTCTTTTGCATGCACTGGCAGTTGGGAAGAGAGGCTGAAATGCTTCCAAGTGAAGGTGTTGGATCTAGGGCACAAATGTAATTTGAAGTATAGGTTAGGCATTGTGAGCCAGAAATGGATTGCTGAAAGGATTGAAGACAAGGTTGTTGAGGACCCTACTATGACTGCATTGGAGTTCAAGAAACTAATTAAAGCTGAGCTGAAAATACATGTCTCAACAAGTATGGCGACTAGGGCTTTGAGGGATATTCATAAGAAAACTGAAACAGATTGGAAGGACCAATTCAAAAAAATTAGGAACTATGGTGAGGAATGCCTAAAGTCTATTCCAGATAGCACAGTGGTGATTCATACTACAAGAGTAGTTCCTCAAGCTCCTGCTGTATTTCAACGCATATATGTGTGCTTTGGACCTGTTAAAAGAGGTTTTCTTGAAGGCTGTAGAAAGGTTATAGGCCTAGATGGGTGCTTTCTTAAAGGACTACTAAAGGGGGAGATCTTAACAGCAGTTGGTAGAGATGGAAATAATCAGATGTACCCCATCGCTTGGGCGGTAGTGGAGATCGAAAACACCTCTTCTTGGACCTGGTTTTTAGACCTTCTGAAGACAGATCTGCACATAAGCAGGCCAGATTTATGGACTATAATTAGTGACCAACAAAAGGTAATTCACTAAAATTCTGAAGTTCTGTTATTAATTCTGTTTTCCATCTACATTTGTGATACTTTCAAATTAAAGTTAAATTTGTTACTTCTTAATTTGATCTGCCTGCTTATTAAAGTTCTTAAGTACTCTAAATTTGATCTACCAAGTTATTAAAGTTCTTAGGTACTCTTTTTCAGACTTTATAACTTCAAAAGAAATGTTTAATTTGAACAACTTTCATACTTTAGATTAGGATGAAGTCTGAATACATTTGGATGACTGTATAACTTTCACAGTTTATTCCCAGATCCCATTAATATGCAGAACTTCCATTTATGTTAAGGGCCTATATTAAGACTTCATTGCATTAGTATCATTTTATATTTAAATAACAAAAAATTGCTTAACAATAGCAAGTACATTGAAATAATTGCAAAATATGTTGTAACTTGCTTATCATTTCATTTTGAAATAACCTGACTGCAAAACTTATAAACGACAAGTATGCTTATGAAATCAATTTGGTTAAGCTTATTAAAATATTCTTACTGCAGGGTCTTTCTAATGTCATAGCAAGTGTATTCCTGGGGGCTGAGCACAGGAATTGTGCCAGACATATCCATGCAAATTGGAGCAAAACTCATAGGGGCATGCTTCTTAAAAAGCTATTCTGGATGTGTGCAAAGTCCACCTATGAAGAACAACTGCAGGCTTCATTATCAGAGTTAGATAAAGCAGACATCGAGGCTGGTAGGGACCTGCGTAAACATCCTTTCAAGCTATGGTGCAAGGCTTATTTTAGGCCTGAGGTGAAATGTGACACTGTGGAGAACAACTTATCAGAGGCGTTTAATAGCACCCTTTTGAAATGCAGAGCAAAACCGCTTATTCCCATGTTAGAGCACATGAGAGTTGCAATGATGAAAAGGATTGCCAAAAAAAGGAAGTATGTGCAGAAGTGGTCAGGTATAACATGTACTACATTCACTTACCAAAACTATACTTGAAATGACTTCAGAATAATTACAATACAATTATGCAGGACAATTTGGACCTATTATTATGCAAAAATTAAACAAAAGCATCTTAGCTAGCCAAGGGTGGAATGTTGATTTCAATGGGGATGATGGGTATGAGATAAAAAAAGGAAGGCACCAGTTTAAAGTCAGTCTAAAAGCAAAAACATGTTCATGTAGAAGGTGGGATTTGTCTGGAATACCTTGTGCGCATGCCATTTGTGCTATATTTGACAATGGCCAGGATCCTGAACAATATGTGGATAAGTGCTATTCGAAAGAGTTATACCAGAAAACTTATGCATACACTCTTCCACCTATCAATGGAGAGCTGTTATGGACACGTACTGAGCATGAAGAAATCTTGCCTCCAAAGCATAAGAAGATGAGTGGAAGGCCAAAGAAGAAGAGGATCCGGGAAGCTAATGAAGTGCCCTCATCTGGTACTCAACTTTCCAGAAAAGGTAGGATTATGAAATGCTCCATATGTGCAGGGGAAGGACACAACAAGTCTTCTTGTCCCAACAAGAACACAACTACCTCAACTGAGGCTGGATCTACTCAAGGAGTGTCCAGTGGTGTAGAGGGGGAAACTGAAGGTCCTGCTGCAAGAGGACAAAGAGGACATGGCCAAGGTCAAGGTAAAGGGAAAACACAAAGGGGAAGGAGAGGCTCAAGGGGTGGAGGGAAAGCACAAAGGGGAAGTGTACAAAGAGGTTTTGGTGTCTATTTTGATGAGAACACTGGTGAAACCCTCATTGATGTAAGTTAAGAACCTCCATACTGCAATTCACATTTAACATTAGGTGTTATTATACAATGATAATAACATTTAGTACTGATAATACTCTTTCATGGTAATACAATGATTATAGAAATTAATATTTTTTTTACCCCTTTGCAGCCTGGACAACCGAGTGAAAGAGTGCTTAACTGAGATGCAGTTGGAAGAAGGAAGTGAGATGTTGAACATGTAGCATGGAAGAGAAATGTGGTCTGTGTAATGATATGGTTAGGTGTGAATTTGTGGTTGTTTTGGTGGATAACTTTTGTATGGTTGGTGGTAGCCTTTAAAGCCATTTGGTTGTATGAATGACTGCAATGCTTTTGCCTTTTTGTTGTTGTTGATGTTGGCTGTAAAGTAAGGGGAATCTGTGGGGCTGAAATTTGGCCTTGGTGTGGCCCGGATGTAATGCTTTAAACATTTGAAAGCTGTCAAAACTTTTGGGATGTACTGTGCTCACTTGACCTTTAATATAAACTACTTTTTGGTCCTTTCAAAGTGTATTCAATTATGTTTCCTGCTTGGTGAGTCATTTTGCATCCAAGTATGAAGTTCCAATTTTATACAGAATGTATGATTTCAGTCTAAAAGACTTAAACCTCATGGGTCTGTATGGGTCTCATGAAATGCTATGGAAAGAGGAAACAAAGCTGTGTTATTTCCTTAAACTCTTGTCTTTGGTTTTACCACACAAAATGACAAATGTATAAATGATTAAGTTTTGCATCCAACTATTAACATCCAAGTATTATACAGAACATCACATTTACTTTTACCTAAATGATTTAGTTTTACAAATACTTAAAGTAGAACAATTTTGAATCCAACTATTAACATCCAACTATATAATGTCCTTTTCCCGTTTACACAACTATTCAATTATTGAAGTAGATTCCAAATGCATTATATAAGAACAATGTTGACACTCAGAGCAATTGTAAAGACAAGTAGATAGGAAGAATTTTTCACTCTCTCCTAAGCCTTAAAGTTATGGTATTAAAGAGAAGTTGTGGTCAAATTTTGCACAAATCAATTCATTTTAAATGTTAAAATTCAGAGCTAGGTGAAAATTACTTCTGCAACTACATTCAGAGTAGTGTTAAGCGTGCACAATTACACAGGTAAAAATAAATTCTAATGCCATCACTTTAAACTCAATTGAATAAATATGTCCCAACAAGGATCATGTTAACATTACCTCTGCAAATGAAAGCAGACTACAAACAACATCACTTGCTCAAATACTTCTAAATTCCTAGTACATGTACCTACTCTTGTTGACATTCATATACAGAATACCAAGAAAACAAACAACTACAATGAACACTAAACCACACATCTGCCTAAATCTTTTGTTATCTTGTGCTTCTTTTTCAACAACCTTTACAACACATCCAAGTTTTTCTTCAACAGCACATATGTGTTCAGCAATCCCAGAAACCAAGGCCTTCATATCATCTGTATTCGTCTTCATCAATGTACCAACAAGTGGCGCTTTTCTTTCAGCCGAATCTGAATCCTTCCACATGAAAAAACCACAACCAGCACCCTGAAATTCAGAAGAACATGGAGACAGTTTCATTATTTTTTATGGAAAACAAAATATAACAAATTTAACACAATACGTAATTACTTACCAGCCAATTTTGACACCCATAAAAACTTCTCCCGCTTCCCCGTCCAACACATAGAGGGGATTTCAATCCACAATGGCAGTACACAGCCGGATGGTAGTCTAAGGTACAGCTTTGCCCTTTGCTGGGAGTAGATTCAGATGCACTCGACATTCCTAAGGGAAAGCTCACACGGCCAGATGACGGACGACGAATCTGAGGAGATAAGGGTGGTCGAAAATTAATAAGATTAGGTCGTAGATAAGGGTGAGGAGGACTACAGATTAATAATCTAGGTGGATTACTCTGCCAGCTTTAAAAAAAAATCCACGTAAGAAGCCAAGTAGGCTTTTCACAGGCTTACCGGTTGGTGACCTCCAAAAAAGGCCAATTGGTCAGTTTTTGTGACTTCATGGGCTTAAATGATCGATGTTGGAGTACATGGGTCTAATTGACTTACCGTACAGAGTAGGTGGGCTTATTTGACAGTTTTCCCTATTATTTATGTATATATGTATTCCATTGTGTGTGTGTATATTGCATATTTGCATATACTTTTTGAATGAAGAAATTATACCTCTTCATTGAAATAGAGTGTTGATCTTTATTTATTACATAATGATACTCCGTAATTAAATTACATAATGAAATATTGTGCTCTTGACTCTTCTAATTAGCAAAAGCATCGACCGATCGACCCAAGCAAAAGAGTGGAGAATCAACACTACGAGTGGCAACGCACGGTTTTGGGAAGATTGAACAGCCGTTCCCCATCTTCCAAACTCGGTGGAATTCTGCAAGATTGATAGAGCGGTGAAGATGATCGGCGAAAGAAAGAAGCTAGAGGATAATATGGGAACTTACTTAAATTATACTCCACAATAAACTGATCGAAAATGCGAGACCGAGCAGCTCTTTTGTCAAACAAGATTAATTATTATTAAAATAATTGACTTAATTTAAAATAGAGAAAATTGTCAATTTGGTCCTCGTACTATCACGGAAAAGTCAATTAGGTTCTCATATATTTAAAAAAAACAATCAAATCCCTAAATTTTGAAAAAACTTTCAATTGAGTCAATTAACCATTTTTTACCTTCACTCTGAACCCTCCCTTCGTAGCTCTGAGCCAGGGTCCAAACAATCTAGCACTCCCCTCCAAGCTGATCCGCATCTTCCGGGGACAAAAGTTCTCCACATGCCCAATTATTCCTCAAAGAAAACAAAAGCCAGGCAATTTTTCAAAGCGGAAAGAAACACAATAGTTGTTACCCTCTTCCGTTTCCAAAAAAAAGTTTTTTTTTTCAAAGGTTTGTCACTATCAATGGTGGCCTGAATGGCTGAATGTGCATAAAAGGATTTCACTTTTCATTAAAATTGTGTTCATCCATCCTCACAAATTTTCCAACAAAATTACCTATTCTTTCAGCATTTTTTAGAGAGAAATAGTCAAGCGTAATTCCATAAACCTGTAT
The DNA here is from genome assembly GCA_945859915.1 of Cuscuta epithymum. Classification (NCBI taxonomy): domain Eukaryota; kingdom Viridiplantae; phylum Streptophyta; class Magnoliopsida; order Solanales; family Convolvulaceae; genus Cuscuta; species Cuscuta epithymum. The sequence continues at coordinate 2,700,461 of CAMAPF010000058.1, read as the reverse complement.
CCAGAAATCTGTCTTGTTCAAAGCCACAGTCAACGGTAAATCACCTACTTCAAGCTTTTTTAGGACAACCAGATTATGATCAAATAGCCACGGCTATTCTAATGCCACTTTAAGCATGTCACACTCATGATAAAATTTAAACACATAACGCCTAGTTCCAATATCTATCATGCTAAATCCCTTAACGGGTTTCCAAACTGACGCCATAGTGTCTCTAAATATAGAGAAACGTACCAGTTTCTCCGATGTGATTGTGCCAATTAAAGACAAGGTTGCACCGCTTACCCCTTAATTCACCGCTTCCACCAAAATCGCTTCGTCTCCCTCCTCCATCTCCATTCTTTCATAGACCTGCAGAAGAGCCTTAATCACTTCATGATGATTATCATTTATTACAAGAAACTAGCCCCGTGATGCGTGAGAACCTGGCACGTGTTGGTGTCGAAATGATGACCTACATGACCGCTACCCTGCGTCATTGCTGTTGGACTCCATCTCACCGAGAAATAGCTTTGCAGCGTAGGAAGAGTACTGCTACGAAAGGAACACTGCGGACGGCGAGAAGTAGCCGCACCGAATAAATTATACAAAATCTTTCTAAACCGCGCTCTCGGAAAAGAGTTGATAGATATATATGTTAAAATACGAGATCCTATGGTAAAATAATTATCATGACTCAATTTGATGTTCAACCTGTGGAAAACCTAAAAAGTTTAATGCAAATTAAGAAGACAATATTCTTCAAATGTATTCCAGCCTATACCTATAAAAATCAATCCGGATTACCTCAAAGCTTCTCACTTGAAGACGAAGTATGGGTGGCTCCCTAGTTTTTTATATTAAGATGGGGAGAAGGCTCAAAAAGGACACTAAAGTTATTTATGAAGTTCGTATTAGATACTAACCTTTTAAGTAGACCAAATTAATACATAAACAACTTATTTGGATTATATTTGGCCACCCACTCACATTTCCGTTCAACTCAACGTTAAATGCCCAGGCCTCCACCTTCAATCTCCTCGTCGGCTTGGCAACGCCATCCCCAAATTCTTAGCCCCGCTTCTATATATCAGCCCCCGCCGTCAAGAAACCCCTCTTCTTCAATTTGCATCTAAACTCTGCTCCGCAGAGCCCTCCAAGTGGTCTCAATCACCTTCTCCACCCATGTCTCCTAAAAATCTCTGCTTGCGGATCCCAATAGTGAAACTACATCGACATCTGATCTAGTAATTGGAAGAAGCTATGATTTACTATCGAAATTAATTATTAGGGCTTCACTTCACTGAGAAATGTCCAATCTCTTTTTTTAGTTCTTATAGAAAAACCAATTTGTTATACTATTACGAAGTGTCATATAGAACCAGGTTTCATTTTCGTTCTTCTACTAAGCAAAATTCAGTCCAACAAATTGTTATTTCAAAACCACGATTGACATTTGTTTGAATTAATTAAAAAATCAGAAGGAATGGGACATCAGGGTCCTCGCATGTCGCTTTGCAAGTGGTGAGTATTACAAGTGGCGGGAGTCAAAATAAGATTTTGGGCTATATTTGGTGGAGGAGGTATATTTGCTGGGTTTGGGTTTTCAAAGGAGTGGGCGGCTATGGCGGTGAGAAGAAAGGGGTATAGCGACAGAGAAGAAACGGGACGGAGCTGGTACTAACCTTATAATTGACGGAGGGAAGCCGTTAATTCAAGGTTGACGTTAGCGGTGTCCAAATGTGATGCAAAAACTTAAAGTTTGTGTTAATTTGGTCTACACAGAAGCTTAATGTCCAATATGAGTTTAGTAAATAACCTTGATGTCAATTTTGGCCCTTCTCCCTATTATGAGTTTAGTAAAGATGTAAAAAGTTTACACAGTAACATAAAATGCCAACCCCATTACTTGACAAATAATATGTAAAGCTCTAAGGAGTGCAAAAAAAAAAATTACAAACACTACGTAACAGAAAACAAATTACCAAAAATATTTGAATACATGCAAAATGTAAGTGCTAACAAACACTCGTCAAATTGAAGAGATGTGACGTATTCAAGAGGGCCCCAACAAAACTAATCATATTATATGCAAACCGTGTGTACAAACATGGGTGTAGTAATAGGTGAAGTAAAAATTGCAGAGTAACTATTTCATATTAAAAAAGATGATAATTTGAAAGAAAACTTAAAAGAAATGAAAACAAAACACTTATGAAATTACATATGGAGTAGCCTCTCCGTCTAGTAACATGGCTCCTCTAACCCCACGAGGTAATTGATTTTTCACACGAAAGAGAATAACATTGTCCTTCATATAATGCAATTTTGCAATAAGATAAGATGCCTTGTTCACTTGGTAAAGAAATAAATGTCCTTTTTAACTCTCTTGATTTGTTCCTCTGATCTTCAGCATTTCGGTACAACTTACCTCTGATGCAATCTAGCAATGCTTTGGGCGAAACATCAACTTCTAGGCTGTTATAACCTAAAGTATCTACTCAGGTTAGGGCAACCATTAACATTTAAGTATGGTCCAAAGTGCCCCATAAACGATAATAGGGGCCTGCATGAACAAAATCTCCATGATGATCCCCGACCAAGAAGCCTCCTACTGTCCTTCCGGAGTTTCTAACAATGGACTAGTTTAGCTACATTGGATCAACTCGTGGGTCTAGAAAGAGTTTCAAAGTATATATAAACTCCTAAACTTCATCCTCAATTTCTCATTGTAAGTGCATTAAATTTCTTTTTATTATATCTAAAACATACTCTTATTTCATAAGTGCGACACATGCCTTCATTTGGTTATTCTAAATTTTACATACACTTCCACATTTATGAAACTTTAAATTATTCTCTCTTAAACACATATGTATCATGTATAGTGACAAGTTTTTTTTTACGAGTATGAGGTGCTACTTTTTTAGTTCATGGATGATGGATGAGGTCTAACATCATAGCTACATTTTCAAATTTGATGCTATTTAATTAGTGAAGTTGTGTTCTATTTTATATATAGAATTGACGTGGGACATTTTGTTACCTAATTCATTTTTTTATACTTTTACTATATATTATGGAAACAATTATATCTATTTAGGTGCTGTTCTGTTCGTCTTATTCTTATTACTTATTGCTTATTCTTATTTTATTCAGATCAGATCAGATCACATCAGAAAGATTCAGATCAGATCAGAATCATTCATACCAGATCAGAAAGATTCAGATCAGATCAGAAAGATTCAGATCAGATCAGAAAATTTCAAACATGATTTATCACTTTTATTATTATAAAATAATAATAATAATAATAATTATTATTATTATTATTATTATTGTTATTGTTATTGTTATTGTTATTGTTAATAATAATAATAATAATAATAATAATAATAATAATATTACTCCATATTATTATAATTATTATTGTTATAATTATTATTATTATTATTATTATTATTATTATTATTTATTTACTTTTATTATTATACAGAGTAATTAAAATTATAATTACAATTGTAATAATAGAAATAATTATAATTAAAAATATAATTACAATTATAATTATAGTTATAATTAAAATCAGTGTAGTAGGTATAATTTTTCATAACTTTAATTATAATTATAATTATGATTATCATTATAATTAAATATTTTAAGAATTATGACTATAATTATAAATTATATTTAAATTATATTTATAATTACATTTATAATTATAATAATTATAATTATAATTAAATAAATATTCAGATCAGATCAGAAAGATTCAGACCAGATCAGAAAGATTCAGATCAGACCAGATCAGAAAGATTCAGATCAGATCAGAAAGATTCAGATCAGATCAGACCAGATCAGAAAGATTCAGATCAGATCAGATCAGAAAAATTCAGATCAGATCAGAACTTAATAAATTCAGATCAGAAACATTCAGATCAGACGAAGAGAACAGCTTCTTAGTTTGAGAATGTTATTACTTACTAACTACTTTGCTAGCATAGTGATGTTTTTTAAAAAAAATCTTTGAGGAGACACTAGTCCAATATAACTCGAAATCCTTATTTCGAATTGGGTCTATTAATGTTCAATATATATGTTAATGATCTATATCGCTTAGATGTGTGACCTTGTAGGTTTATATATCGATGGTAGCGGACCAGATAATTATTTCGAGCTCACAAGTCTTAAGCGGTCTCTAGCAAGACATTATGGATATCCAATTTATATAAACGGCTATCAAATCTAACGAAGCCTAGCTATTTAAGTATTTATCATACTATTAATTCTCTTTTGTCAAATGATATATCAATTGAGACAAGGTTAAGACCATGTAATCCTTGCATTTCTCAATTATTGTTTCTTGAATTCCATGTAAGGTTAATCTTGATAAGTGACACATTACTTGTACATGACCATGCTAAAAGATCAAAACTGTCAAGGGCCCCAATAGATATCATGCTCGCGAAAAACGAGAGTGACAAAAAACATCTTGAGTATTCACCTCTACAAGGCTCATAGTATGCCCAAGCACCATCTCTATAATTACCCATTTAATGGTAATGTTAAATGATGCTAAAACGTATTAAATTCCGTGTTGAAAACTATATAACCCTTACATTATCCTCTAAATGGGGTCTGCCCAATGAACTTATTCTCCAACAAGTATTCATTGATTAGCCCGATATTTCTATACCTATAACTAGTGGAATATAGCCATTAGCTAATCCACATATTCATCTATTAATTTATAATGTCTCATATTTATTATATCAAATCAGGGACTAGTTAGAATATAATGCTTACGATTGGCCTCGACTTCACTGGCTCTTTGATTGTTAAATCCTTGGATCAGATATGTGAGGACTTATATATGCCTCGACTTTATATGTGAGGGCCTACAATTGGCCCCGACTTATGGGAGAAAGGGCTTATAAATGCCTTGGCTTTGGTTGTAAGGACTTATGATCGGCCTCGGCTTTGGTTGGCTCCTTAGTTGTAAATCTTTGGATCATATGTGTGACAGCTTATATATACCTTTTATTTTGGGAGTTGAGACAAACAAATGACAAGTAGAAGTGTAGTAGAAAGAGCATTAGTGATATATAAATGATTTATGTACAGACTCTTGTTGAAGTGGCTAAAAATGTCTTCGAATGTAACATGTTGTCAATAAGCATGTTCTCCAAGAGATGAGAGTGTTTCCCTTTAACATACTCCTGAAGTCATTGGTGGTACTTCTCCAAGTGATGGATATTCCATAATTTAGATATCTCTGAGCCTTTTGGAGTCTACCATTTGTAGGCGTCATGCCCAACCATTATCAAGATGATGTATGGGCCTTCAAACCCTTGGACATCCTCCCGCCCTCTGTTGGTTGGCTGGGAGTCCACCGTATGAGGACGTAGTCCCCCGCTTTGAATTTTGCTAACTCAAAATTTGGTGTATTCATAACCCTTGACCTGACGCATGTAGTGTTTTTAGTTGGATGAAAGCAGTTTGTCTAAACTTGTCGATGAAGTTGAGGTCAATCATCATGCTCTCTTCATTTTGATCTGCCTCATAGTCTTCAACTCTCCTAGTAAGTGAGTGATCTCAGTATGGGACATGACTTTGAAGTCGTAGCAAAGTAAATTGGAGTCTCACTCATGGAATTCCTCGAAGTGGTTCTATATGCCCAAAGTATGTTGGACAGTTCTTCGAACCATCTTCCATCTTCGATAGTGAGCTTCTTCTTGAATTCTTTGAGGATGGTTCGGTTCACATTCTCGACTTAGCTGTTTGTTGTGTATAAGAAAAACTGAGGTCGTGATGTGCTTGATGAACCACTTAGTCCGTACGTTTTGGAATTAGTGATGGGCCTCATCAAACTCGGCTCCTTTGTCGGTATTAATTTGGTGGAGTACATTAAATCTAGTGAGTATGTTCTTGGCTACAAACTTCATGCATATGGCCTTGGTTATGCTTGCTAGGGTTCAGGCTCAACCCAATTAGTGAAGTAGTCGACGGCTAAAATGATCTAGTATCGTTGATCATGCCCCTTTAGTTTGTAGCAGGCCAACCAAGACGAGTCCCCATTATGAGAATCGACTAAATCTCTTCCATCTCAGTCAAGGCCTCATCCTTGTGAATACACTGAAGTAGTGTCTGTAGTAAGAATGTTTGTATAGTTTGCCCTACTAGATTGTGTAGCTCAAAGGTTGAACCTAATGTTCTTTCCATTGGCCTCAATCTCCACTGACATACCCTCGATGGTGTATGCCTTGAAGACCGTTATCCAGTCCCTAGGATGATGTTGGATGTAGTGGACGAGGTCAACATACAATTTTGATGTAGAGAGCTCATCGATTTGTGCGGTCTTGGAGATGTAATTGAGAGACTCGCTCTTAAGTTTGGACAAGATGTCCACCTCGTCATTCTCTGCTCTTGTTAATTTATTGCACAATAGATAATAGTTAAAAACTCTGTTCTAAAAATCGTTCTAGGCATCCGACTAGTCCCCGCCTAGGCGCTAGGCGGTGGTCGGGCGCCCCGATTTTCGCCTAGGCGCTCCGACTAATTGGTTAACCGTCTAGGTAAATTAGTCGGCCGCCTATGGCGCCTAGTTGCCCGCCTAGAGCGGCTAATCAGCAACCTAGGTCATCTAAATTTTCACCGAACATTACTTTACTTTATAATTTTAGTTTTCTAAGTGATATAAGTACTTTAACTTTAGCCCGGATATAAAGAAATGAAGTTGTAAATTAAGATAAAGACTATATATTTTTGTATATATACCTAAATTTTATTATTTATATATGTATGTGTGTATATGTATTTTATACACATAAGAAAAACATAGAAAAATGCAATTTATATGTCTCCGATTAGTCCCCGACTAGGCGCCCGCCTAGCCGCCTAGGCGCTAGGCGTTGGGCTAGCGCCCGACTAGCGCCTAGCGCCTTTTAGAACATTGGTTAAAAATAAGAAAAATTACCAATAGAAGATAGCCAAAACATTGGTTAGTGAAAAAATAAGGACCATAGAAAAAAAGAGATGAATGTCATCAATTTATTTTTTGTGTCCATCTTTCCCATGCCACATATGCATCATGCACATTGTTGCATTAAAAATGCTCTAAAGTGATAAATAAAAAGGGGGTTGCATTTGTTTGTTGATTTAGTCGATTCTTCTTGTTCAATTGACACTGTGTTTGGAGAATTATAGAGGTGTTTATGTGATACAAACATAACCTTTACTATATATGACTCAAAAGTGAACATAGAAGGAAAAAATTGTTCATCACAACCATGCTCGAGACTTTCAAATAAAATTGTTCATTAACGTTTTAGAAGTATATAGTCTATCTATGATGAATTATGTCAACAATTTCCCTCATTTTTCATGATCCTCTTTAGCATTTGGAGCTATAGTATGTCCTAACAGTTGAGTTACTTGTTGGGATTCGGGCAGAAAAATGCAGCGGAATAAACGAAAATTTTACTACCCAAAATTAAACAAACGGATATGAGGTTCTTACTATAAACGAAATTACAAGACTTAAGAGGGACTTACATAGTAATCTTAAGCAAGGATGTCAGACAGTCCGAGAAAACGATCCCGAGCTCTACCGGTATCCACACGCACGTGACTGGATCGCCCGCAGGGAACGTGCTAGCGTTCTCTTCTTTCTTCCTCTCTACTCTAGGTTTAAGAAGTGAATTTTAACTCATAAAATTCGTGGGTCTAGATGGCCCTATTTATAAGAGGAGGAAAGAAGGGGTTTTATGGCTAATAAAACCCTTAAAGAGGCCCTAGCCCAATACCATTCGAAACCCTATTTCGAATTGGGCTAATCAAGCTATTTTAATGTTATTAACAAACATTAATGATCCAAATCACTTAGGTGTGTGACCCTGTAGGTTTATATATTATTGGCAGTGAGCTAGAAATTAATTCGAGCTTCACAAATCACAAGCGGCCTCTAGCAAGACATTATGACTATCCAAAAAATATATAAATGTCAATTAAATCTGACATAACCTTTTAATGATTAATTTGTGCTAATAATTCTCTTTTGTCAAATGATATCTTAATTGAGACAAGGTTAGGTCATGTCATCCTTGTTATTCTCAATTAATATTTCTTGATTACCAAGTAAGATTAATCTTGATCAAATGACACCTCATTTGTGCATGGCCATGCTAATTAATCTTACTTGTCAAGAGGCCCAATAGATATCTTTCTCTCGATATACAAGAGTGACAAAAACTATCTTGATAATTCACATACTACTACATGGTTCATAGTATGTACAATCACCACCTTTATAATTACCCAATTAAAGATAACATTTAATGGTGTTAATACATATTAATTCTCATCCAAGTAACCATGATTATCTCAAGTATAAGAATATAGCAACTCATCATTATTGAAGACAACACTGATGACATATAACCTAGCAGTGTCCTCAAGTTGGGTCTGTCCAATGAACTTGTTCCCTAACAAGCATCTATGTTATTAACTCGATATCTATATACCCATGACTAGTGGAATATAGTCATCAGTTAATCCACATACTGGTCTATTAATTATTAATGTCCCAAATTAATAATATTAGACCAGGGACAATTAGAATATTATGTTTATTTTAAAGTGTAGCATTCCACAATTAAGTCACATACTTAATTAGCTACTAAACAGAATATTCAGGGACAAAATATTAATAAAGAAAACTCACAATAATAATTAACATAAAATGAGTTTGCGACTTTATTAATTGATGAGCATTAAATATTTATGGATAAATCATAAACTATGATTGTCCTAGGGCATATTTCCAACAGTCTCCCACTTGCACTAGGACCAATCGTGAACAAAATGAATGCCTAATGCACTAGTATGACGTTCATGCTTTGCTTGTGGTAGTGGCTTGGTGAGCAGGTCAGCCACATTTGAATCTGTCGGTACTTTGCATATCTTGACGTCACCTCTATTGACTATTTCTCGAATGAGATGATAGCGTCTGAGTACATGCTTTGATAGCCACATTTGAATCTGTCGGTTCATAGCTTCTTTTGCTGCTTCTGAAGCAGCAATGTACTCAGCTTCTGTTGTAGAATCAGCCACCGTGTCTTGTTTAGAACTCTTCCAGCTCACTGCTCCGCCATTGAGGCAAAACACAAATCCTGACTGCGATCTAAAATCATCCTTATCGGATTGGAACCCAGCATCTGTGTAACCATTTACAATGAGCTGATCTTCACCGCCATAGACCAAGAATACATCCTTAGTTCTTCTCAAGTACTTTAGGATATTCTTGACTGCTATCTAGTGACTATCACCTGGATCTGACTGGTATCTACTAGTCATGCTTAGAGCGCAAGCTACATCAGGGCGAGTACATAACATAGCATACATGATAGAACCTATAGCAGAAGCATAAGGGACTCTATTCATCCGATCTCGCTCATCTTGTGTTTGTGGACACTGAGTCTTGCTGAGATATGTGCCATGTGACATAGGCAAGAATCCTCTCTTGGAATCCTGCATATTGAACCTATGCAGGACCTTGTCAATGTAGTTACTTTGACTTAGTCCTATTAGTTTTCTAGATCTATCTCTATAGATCTTGATCCCTAACACATAGGATGCATCACCCAAGTCTTTCATTGAGAAACACTTTCCAAGCCAAGCCTTTACAGACGAAAGCATTGGAACATCATTCCCAATGAGAAGTATGTCATCTACATATAGGATTAGGAAAGTGATTGCACTCTCACTCAATTTCTTGTAAACACAAGGTTCCTCTTCGTTTTGATTGAAACCAAACTCTTTGATTGCAGCATCAAAACGAAGATTCTAACTCCGAGATGCTTGCTTCAGACCATATATTGATCTTCTAAGCTTGCATACCTTCCCAGCATTGCTTGGATGTTCAAAACCCTCAGGTTGTATCATATACACGTCCTCATCTAGATTTCCATTTAGGAAAGCAGTTTTGACATCCATTTGCCAAATCTCATAATCAAAATGAGCGGCAATTGCTAAGAGAATCTGAATTGATTTAAGCATGGCAACTGGCGAGAATGTTTCATCATAGTCTATACCATGAATTTGTTTGTAACCTTTCGCCACTAAACGTGCTTTATACACATCTATATTGCCATCTTTATCCAATTTCTTTTTGTAGATCCATTTGCACCCAATGGTTCTACAACCATCAGGTAGATCAACCAAGTCCCAGACTTGATTATCAGCCATGGATCTCATTTCGGACTTCATGGCTTCTAGCCAACTATCGGAGTGATGACTCGTTATTGCTTCTTGGTAGGTCAAAGGTTCGTCTTCGTCAATTAATAATACGTCGCGATGCTCAGTTATGATAAACATGTATCTAACTGGTTCGTTACGTACCCTAGATGACCTCCTTGGAGCGAGTGTTATCTCAGACGTATCCACAACAACTTGTGGCTGAGGTTGTGGGACTGCTTGCATAGTCTGACTATCTTGATCTTCTTGAACTTCTTCAAGCTGAATTTTACTCCCACTGGTTCTTTCGGAAAGAAATTCTCTTTCTAAGAAAATACCATTACGAGCAACAAACAATTTGTTCTCTGATGGGTTGTAAAAGTAATATCCTTTTGTTCCCTTAGGATAACCCACAAATAAACACTTATCTAATTTGGGTTCAAGCTTATTTGAAAGTAAAAGCTTTACATAAACTTGACAACCCCAAATCTTCACAAAGGCTAGACTAGGAACCTTTCCTGTCCATATCTCATATGGTGTCCTTTCTGTAGCCTTTGTTGGAGCCCTATTGAGTATGAATGCAGCGGTTTCAAGAGCATAACCCCAGAAAGAGATTGGTAGTTCAGCGAGACTCATCATGGAACGAACCATGTCTAACAAGGTTCGATTTCTCCGTTCGGACACACCATTCCATTATGGTGTACCTGGCGGAGTGAGTTGTGAAACAATTCCACAGCCTCTTAGATGATCACTAAATTCCTGGCTCAAATATTCACCACCTCGATCTGATCGAATGGCCTTTATTGTTTTGCCAACTTGATTCTGAACTTCATTCTGGAATTCTTTGAACTTTTCAAAAGCTTCATGTTTATGCTTCATTAGGTACACATAACCAAACCTACTGAAGTCATCAGTGAATGTTATGAAGTACTGAAAACCTCCCCTGGCCATTGTTGACATTGGGCCACATACATCCGAGTGTATGAGGTCCAATAAACCATGAGTTCTTTCACCTTTACCAGTAAATGGTGACTTGTCCATTTTACCCAATAAACAAGATTCACACTCCTCGATTGATTCAAAATCAAAAGAGTCAAGAAATCCACTAGAATGGAGTCTTTTAATGCGTTTCTCATTTATATGGCCTAGTCTACAATGCCAAAGGTATGTTGGGTTTGAGTCGTTAGATTTAAACCTTTTTGTATTTATGTGATAGATGGGCATTTCAAGGTTTAGAACATAAAGTCCATTTATGAGACTAGCACTACCATAAAAGATCTCATTAAAATAAATAGAACAAATGTTGTTCTTTATTATAAAATGAAATCTTTTCTTGTCCAAACAAGAAACAGAAATAATATTCCTGCTAATGGCAGGTACATGATAACAATTATCAAGTTCTAAAACTAAGCCCGTGGGCAAATTCAAAGTAAATGTCCCTATTGCTAATGCTGCAACTTTTGCACCGTTGCCTACTCGTAGGTCAACTTCACCTTTAGCCATCCTTCTACTCCTTGTTAGTCCCTGCACATTTGAATAAATGTGAGAACCACAACCGGTATCCAATACCCATGAAGTAGTGGTAGTAACATTTACTTCTATCACATAGATACCTGAATTGGAAGCATCACCATGCCCCTTCTTTTCAGTTCCTCCAAATACGCCTTGCAATTCCGCTTCCAATGACCAGTTTTGTTGCAGTGGAAATATTTTTTCTCTTCTTTAGAAGTAGAGCTAGCAACCGATTTGCCTTTACCCGAGTTCTTAACCAGGTTTTTGGATTTCTTGTTTCCACCAACCTTGCCATTACCATGCTTCTTGAATCCCTTCCCCTTTTTGACCATCAAAATGTCACTCCGATTTTTCTTGATGTTTTGCTCAGCAGAGTTGAGCATTCCATGCAATTCGGTTAAGGTCTTCTCAAGACCATGCATATTATAGTTCATGATGAACTAGTCATACGCCTGAGTGAGTGATGCCAGAATCACATCAGTAGCCAACTCTTGACTGATTGGAGATCCAAGTCTTTCCAGGTGATCCCTATGCCCAATCATCTTGAGCACGTGAGGTCCAACTGGGCTTCCATCAGTAAGCCTTGTGTGAAACAAAGCTTTGGTCGTCTCGAACCTTTCGATCCGTGCTTGTTTCTGAAACAAGTTCTTGAGTTCATTAGAGATGTCATGTGCACGACGATTCAGAAACTGTTTCTGAAGATTAGCTTCCATGATGGTTAACATCAGACAAGTGACATTAACTTCATCACGGACATGCCTTTCATAAGCATCTCTAGTTTCTCTAGCAGCATTGGCCGCTGGTTCAACAGGAATTGGTTGGTCAAGGACATATTCTTTACGCTCTTGCTTGAGAACGATTCTCAAGGATAGATCGCAGTGAAAAAGTTGTGTTGGCGGCCATATTTACTACAACAAATAATGCAAAGAATTTTAAATAATGCTAAAAAATAACTCCCACTATATTAAATAGAAAGTCCCAAATATAGCGGTCCAAGATCCACATTTCACTAAAATTTAAGTAAGCTTTGGCTTATCACTTAAAAATTAGTTATTTAGGTAAACAACTCTTGTTAATCATATCCTATATGACTCTTGGTTTGTTTGGTCAACATAATTTGATTATCCAAACACTCCTTGCTTCAAGGCCCAAAACCATTTTGATGGCCTTGTAAGTCCAAACTAATATTAAGACCCGAGAATGACGATCATTCAAAACATCTTCCTAAGATAGTGTGAAATGCTCTGCTTTGGCAGACACATATCACGACTAGCATAGTTTAAATGGTGGTCATATTGGGAAAGCAATTTAGACTTATAATTAGTCGGGACTAATAATTACACACATGCAGCAATCAAATATTTAAATAAATAATTTAAAACTAGTGCAGTGATATAGCATGATCCCAAAATCTTCATATCTCCTTGACATCTTCAACCTGTGTAGTGTACTACTAAAAATCTACGGGGTTGAAAAACATTACAGGGGATAGTGGGAAACGGCACGCAGGCCGTAAAACAACATAATATAAAGGGGGAATTTGACTTTGCACCCTATGTTTTAAGCCATGTTAGACTTTGCACCCTATATTCAAAATCATTAATATTTGCACCCCATTAGCTCAAAAATTGGGAAGGAGTGGGGTGCAAAGTCAAATGATTATATAGTGAAATAGGGTGCAAATATTAATGATTTTGAAAATGGGGTGCAAAGTCCAATATTAACCAAAACATGGGGTGCAAAGTCAAATTCTCCCTAATATAAAACATACATTCAGATCATGCTATACCACCACTTCAAATTGTCCCTGTGACGGAACAAAATAATTGCGCATGCACGGATTGAAAATTAAATTTTAAAATCCGCAAGTAATATGTAATTAATTCGGATCTCATCCGAAAAATAAAATACATATTTAATGAATTCTAAAATAATTTGTATTATGTATGCACATATACAGATCATATCCGTAGTATAGATTAATACACATTGTTGGGATATATTATCCCGGCCTATTACTGTTCAGGAGCCCAAGACATTGCTCGCTACGGAGCCCGAGCAGCTAGGCCCATTTCGGCCCATCCGGCCCACTTTAGCCATTTCGGCCCGCTTCGGCCCACGCGGCCCATTAGGGTGGAGAGCATCCCTTCCCCTATTCTCTATAAATATGGGAGTTTCCCTCCATATTAGGGGGTCTCTTTTAGCTTCTTCTTCTTCTAGAATAGCATATACTCCATTAATGGGAGCTTGTACAATGTAATGGTGAGGAGAGTCCTAATGAGAAAGAGAGGGCTTGGACATTAGCCTAAAAAGTCCCGTGGTTTTCTCCCATTCCGGGTTTCCACGTAAAAATAGCTTGTTCATACACATTTATACATATATTTACTATATCGTGTTGGATTAAACTCAACACACATATAACTACGAATAGAAAAATAATGAACTAAAATTCGAATTATTTGTATTCTATAAAATAATTATCTATAGTTAATCCGTGATTAAATTCGAATTTCCCAAATAACATATCCGTAATATCGATCAATTCGAATATGTTATAATATGGATTATCTCATCCCAACTAATTTTGTATTCTAGGATCTCAACTAATTTGGCAGAACACTAAATTTGTATAATTGAAGAATAAATTTGTAAAATCAATTCGGATCTCATCCGAAAAACAAGAATCTAAAACTTCCAAAATTAGATCTAAATATAAACTAGATCTAATTCAATCTATTATTGATTTCAAATTGGGAAATCAATATACGTAGTATAACACAATCCGAATTTTGATACGAAGCAATAAATATAAACTAGTTATATTCGGGAATCTAAAACATATTTTGAATATCAAATTCCGAATTTCAAGTCAAAATCCCAGTTATACTCAAAAGTTATTCCGAATATGAAACATACATTATAAGTATCAAATTGGATCTAATTCAAACTCTTGAATTTTTATGTCCATTCAGATCTCTTCCGAATAATTAGGCTGTAGGAATCCATCCAATTCCTAATCTATTCAGATCTGATCTGTAAAAATAAATATTATCACAAAACATTCCAATATTATTGTGAATATACATTGGATCAAGTTCGAAATATTCGAATATCACATCCTCACAAAAACTTCGGAATATAATATACACATATAAATTCCGAAATTAATAAATCAACAATTTCGAAATTAATAAAAAATTAATTCGAAAATAAATCCCAAAATAATCAAATTATAGATTATATATCAAATCATGTAACCCGAATATAATAAAAAACCGTAGGCTCTGATGCCACTGTTGGGATTCGGGCAGAAAAACGCAGCGGAATAAACGAAAATTTTACTACCCAAAATTAAACAAACGGATATGAGGTTCTTACTATAAACGAAATTACAAGACTTAAGAGGGACTTACATAGTAATCTTAAGCAAGGATGTCAGACAGTCCGAGAAAACGATCTCGAGCTCTACCGGTATCCACACGCACGTGACTGGATCGCCCGCAGGGAACGTGCTAGCGTTCTCTTCTTTCTTCCTCTCTACTCTAGGTTTAAGAAGTGAATTTTAACTCATAAAATTCGTGGGTCTAGATGGCCCTATTTATAAGAGGAGGAAAGAAGGGGTTTTATGGCTAATAAAACCCTTAAAGAGGCCCTAGCCCAATACCATTCGAAACCCTATTTCGAATTAGGCTAATCAAGCTATTTTAATGTTATTAACAAACATTAATGATCCAAATCACTTAGGTGTGTGACCCTGTAGGTTTATATATTATTGGCAGTGAGCTAGAAATTAATTCGAGCTTCACAAATCACAAGCGGCCTCTAGCAAGACATTATGACTATCCAAAAAATATATAAATGTCAATTAAATCTGACATAACCTTTTAATGATTAATTTGTGCTAATAATTCTCTTTTGTCAAATGATATCTTAATTGAGACAAGGTTAGGTCATGTCATCCTTGTTATTCTCAATTAATATTTCTTGATTACCAAGTAAGATTAATCTTGATCAAATGACACCTCATTTGTGCATGGCCATGCTAATTAATCTTACTTGTCAAGGGGCCCAATAGATATCTTTCTCTTGATATACAAGAGTGACAAAAACTATCTTGATAATTCACATACTACTACATGGTTCATAGTATGTACAATCACCACCTTTATAATTACCCAATTAAAGATAACATTTAATGGTGTTAATACATATTAATTCTCATCCAAGTAACCATGATTATCTCAAGTATAAGAATATAGCAACTCATCATTATTGAAGACAACACTGATGACATATAACCTAGCAGTGTCCTCAAGTTGGGTCTGTCCAATGAACTTGTTCCCTAACAAGCATCTATGTTATTAACTCGATATCTATATACCCATGACTAGTGGAATATAGCCATCAGTTAATCCACATACTGGTCTATTAATTATTAATGTCCCAAATTAATAATATTAGACCAGGGACAATTAGAATATTATGTTTATTTTAAAGTGTAGCATTCCACAATTAAGTCACATACTTAATTAGCTACTAAACAGAATATTCAGGGACAAAATATTAATAAAGAAAACTCACAATAATAATTAACATAAAATGAGTTTGCGACTTTATTAATTAATGAGCATTAAATATTTATGGATAAATCATAAACTATGATTGTCCTAGGGCATATTTCCAACATTGCTAACCTACTAAAGCGACATGTGAGATGTGTTGGAACATTTTGAGTTTGATCCATATCTCGTGTGGGTGTCAGAGCACCGAAAATTGGATGTACCTCTTTATACTCGTAGTCTTTCTATTTTCTCATGATACATGAAATTAATTCTCATCACCTAGAAGAAGCTCATATTATGATCAATAGATATTTTTCATTTAGTTAGAAGTTTATATTTTATCTAATAGCATTTTGTTAGATATGTGTGATGAATATCGAAAACTCTCATAAAGATCCAATAGTGAATTACTATTTAATTTAACCTTATGTGACAACGAACCACAAATTTGTAATACTTTTCTTCATTCTTTTTTATATAATTGTGTGTGTTTTTATATCTATCTAAATGCTCAATTTGGGAAGGTTTGGAAGTAAGTAGCATCTTTGACATATCTTCATCTACAATTGATTCTCGATAGTGAAATGCAGAGATTAAATAGCAAAAATAGTGAATCTGCAAAGTCCTAAATGAATTGACTTATTGTGGGGAAATGGGGCTTCTATAAACACTTATTCATAGTTTTCATTGAGAAATATATGATGAGTGATAGAATAAGATCTGCTAAATTTTGATCCCACTAAATCGATCATTCTCAAATTGCCTCCAATTAGTTTTTTGCTCATAAAAATCCCACTAGAGAACTTCCTATGTCTAATTAGCCGTAAACTAGATTGGAATCATTTTCAGGTACTCATAAGAACTTCTTCCATTGTTTCTATTTCTAGATAAAAACCAAATATCTTGAACCAACAATTTGACAGTACACTTAACTTTTTTCATTTTCATTCCATGTTTGCAGTATTATTTGAAAGAAAAAAAAAACTCTCTTGCTACATGATTTCATTTTCAAATAGATAGACATATGATCTTTGTGAAAATTATTTATTAGTAATTGTGCTACACCCATCCTATCTAATAGAACAGGTATCAATTAGATTATACAAATATCAATTGGAATATCAAATCCCAAGTTTGTCTATGTAGAGCATATATCCCAAGGATATTTAAGTCTTTTCTTATTAATTAATTACTTTTCCAAATTCTTTATTTTCGGCATCGAAATAAGGAACCCCGCATAAAACCCTACGCAAGTGGCCTCCACTAATTCTATACGTTGCGCCGCCACAGGTTGAATTGAGTGTATCATAATTTGCTCTTGAGCATCTACAATCAACTGGTGTTGTCACATACTTCGTCATCATCATGTTTTTCTTCAATGACTTAAGCTAAGATATTGTCATACTTACAAGAGGTTCCGCTACATCTCAATATGTCATCTACGGTTCGATTACATTTTCTACGATTCCCTCCCTATAAAGAAAATTTGCAAGTTGTTATCTAAGATCATATTTGATTGTGCTTCTTCATTTTGTGCCTTAATTGTATTATTTTCTTTGTTTTTCATTATTCACATTCTCTTTTGAACTTGTATTGTATAGAAATCTTGATTTCTTTTTTATCAAAATTTACTTATTTTAGACCTTAAGAATCTCCTTTTCTACTTTCTATCAAGTTTGAAGTGCAATTTGTACAAATAAGAATCTCTCTTATTACATCAACCTTCTTAAGAAATATAGATATAGGATCTATGGGGTACATATAACATACTTGTAAGTAAATTTTGTGTTACATCCTTCATGTCTAATAGAAAAGGGTCATATCCCTTGATCTTGAACCTCTCTTAATTGATATTGCAAATCTGAGTTTGTCTATAGAAGAGAAAACATCTCAATGTTTAAATACCTGCGGTGTGATTGTTATTTAACTCAAGGCTTAATAGCTTGTTAAGGATCTGTTTGGCCCATCTATACACCTCGGTATTGTCCAGGTTGCTCTGGGTTGAGGTGGGTCGGGTGTGTTGTGGAGCATGTTGAAATATTTTCTCACACCAGATTGCTATATAAAACTCTACATACTATTATGAGTTACTATTTTTATGACCTATGAAGTTCACATTTTAGGATGGAATCTCGGAGTTTTAAGTTCATTGCAATTCAATATGGTGTGCTAGCTCACGACTAAGTTCTGTTGTTTGACTCTTCTCCACCCTCATCTATTCATTGACAACTTGAGTTGAGGAGAATGTCATTTTCAATAATTCCCTCCGCATAAAGAATATTTGCAAACTATTACCCAAGATCAAGTAGGATTATTATTCTTTATTTTATGTACATAAATTCTATTATTTTCTTTATAGTATTCTTGATCTCTAAATAGAATATGTATGAATTAATTCCACTTTTGGTCCTGTGAGTTTTATGTCAATTCAACCTTTAGTCCACATCTTTCACTTTGTCAACTTTTGGTACTTGACTAATGTTTGTTAACCATTTGTGGTCCTTTCCCGGCGATTTTAACAATCACAAACAATGCCGAAAGGACCATATATGGGCGAAACACAATAGTCATGTATCAGAAGTGAACAAAGTGAAAGGTGTGAACTAAATGTGGAAATGACTAAAACTCATAGGACCAAAAGTGGAATTGAACTAAATGTGGACAATATATCTACCCCTTATCTCAAATTGATAGTTTAGTGTTTCCCTTTTGGTGTTTCTCAAATTGATAGTACCATTTCCTTTTTTGACGAACTCTTTTTTGTCTATAACGTCCATTATAACCTTACTTTTAAAGCTAACTCCAATTTCCCTAGATGAGTACTCCATAACTTTCTACAAAAAGGTACTTAGGTAAGTTTTCTCACACTTCTTAAATTTTGTGCCCAAAAGCTACGAGATTATCGATTTGGGGTGGAGGGAGTAGTACTTTTGTATAAGTTTTTTTAATTTCATTTTTTCTTGTGTGTTAGTCTAAACTGTACTTTTCCACTTCTAATCCTAATTGATTTGCCAAAAGCTATTGGTGTTATATAATACTACATTTTTTTCAAAAATTATTGATTTTAAACAATATTCATTGCAGATTTGTTTAACTTATCATTACTTTAGATCATAATAACTTCATCCACCTCTTTTTAATCATAATTTCCTTTAAATTAAATATTATCCTAAGTAAGTGAATATATTTTCTTTTGCCAAATGTATGCACTGAAGACTTTATATGTGATAAATGTGTTGATTGTATTGCTAATTAATTTAACTCAAATATAAATGTTGTGTACAGAGAAAATTTGTGAATTATAATGTACTAAAAAAAATCTATTTTCATAGAATATGAACCGGTAGCGGCTGCACTATGGTGCACAAAGGGTACTTGGTTGTCTCATCATCATAGTCAGAAAAGAACAACAAAGATGTAATTCAACGCAACATGAACAATGAGATCCTTGACTCAATGAAAAAAGTTCAAACACGGGATATTGCAGTGACCAACCAAGTTGACTTCTCAATCTATAAGGCAAGTTCTCTAAACTCTAGCCTAATTAACTAAAGCTATTGTTACTCTCGATGTAGTATTATCTTGGCAGGGACAAAGTCACATTCATCAAAGTAGGCCTGTCAATGGGTCGGGTCTAGACCTGAACCCGACCCGGATCCATCTTTTTTTAATGGGTATGGGTCTATATTTTTTCTCGTTACCCGGACCTGTTATTAAATGGGTCGGGTATGGTATACATGGTTCCGATCCGTTTAGGACCCGACCCGTTATATATACATATATACCATGTATATAATATGTCGCCCACATTACTATTACGACATTACTATTACGTGTTATAGTTAAATCCTAAGCCATTAGTATTACTCTTTACCCTAATACCCCGTATTACGTATCTTAAAAGTTACTCCATATAAAGTAACTCACAAAGAACTAGAGAAGGCAAATAGGCTCATTAAAGTGATATCAACTTATCAAACTCCTTGAGATTTGTGTTTTTGTAAAAGTCAGAACTTGTTTTGGATTTTATTTTTCTATTATTATCATAGATTCAAAGAGGCTACTTGGACAAACCTTATGTTTTTGCAGAATTATGTTTATTCCGCTAGTGCACCTTACTTGTTCAATTTTGAATGTGTAGATATGGAATCATTATGTTTATATTGTTGCTTTGGGTTGAGTAATTACAAACATGTAATTACAATGCACCGTATTATTCCAAAAAAGACTTGGTAGTAAGAAGTCATGTTTTTTTATTTAAGAAATCGGAGTTAAGATTCTTGTGAGACGGGTCGGGTCTACCCGACCCGGTTCCGATACCCGATGGATACGGGTCCGGAACATTAGTTCTAGACCCGCCGGGTATATGGGTCGGGTCCGGAACAATATAGAGGCTAGTGGGTCCGGGTCTGGAACACTATATTCCGGCCCGAACCCGACCCGTTGACAGTCCTACATCAATGTGGGGTTAATTGACACTTCTGAAATATACGTAGTAATTTGTAAGTGTGTGTGTATATATATATAGGGAGCGGTTCCAATGAGAATCATGCTTAACGTGAGAATCATGCACTTTTAACACAACTTAGTGCACTATGAGCCTTATGTGTTACACTTTTTAAACTTTAGTGATAACATGCCAACATCATATAAATGTGGTGGTGAATTCATAAATATTTTGTCAACACAAAAATGTGCAACGTATACACATTATAGTGCATCGCATTTGCTTAAAAGTGGAGTTCTGACGTTAAATATGGTTCTCATTTGATGCTACATCTATATATATATATATATATATATATATATATATATGTATATATATATATATATATGTATATATATATATATATGTATATATATATATATATATATGTATATATATATATATATATATAGAGTGCTCTTCTCATCAGGCCGGCCTGACGGGCTGCCCCGTCCGGCCGAGCCCGTTTGAGCACCTTCCCGGTGGAATTTTTTGATGAAATTTTTTGAGCATGTTCCTCATCAAGTCTAGTTTGTCCATACCAAATTTCAGCTCAAAATTCGATCGGGAAGGTCGTCAAATGATTTTTGCAAGTTAACTGGTCCGGAATATGTATTTCCCGGACCAGTTAACTTGCAAAAATCATTTGACGACCTTCCCGATTGAATTTTGAGCTGAAATTTGGTATGGACAAACTAGACTTGATGAGGAACATGCTCAAAAAATTTCATCAAAAAATTCCACCGGGAAGGTGCCCAAACGGGCTCGGCCGGACGGGGCAGCCCGTCAGGCCGGCCTGACATGAAGTTTCCTCTATATATATATATATATATATATATATATATATATATATATAGAGTGCTCTTCATGTCAGGCCGGCCTGACATGAAGAGCACTCTATATGAGAGCTCTTCTCATCAGGCCGGCCTGACGGGCTGCCCCGTCCGGCCGAGCCCGTTTGGGCACCTTCCCGGTGGAATTTTTTGATGAAATTTTTTGAGCATGTTCCTCATCAAGTCTAGTTTGTCCATACCAAATTTCAGCTCAAAATTCGATCGGAAAGGTCGTCAAATGATTTTTGCAAGTTAACTGGTCCGGAAAATACATATTCCAGACCAGTTAACTTGCAAAAATCATTTGACGACCTTCCCGATCGAATTTTGAGCTGAAATTTGGTATGGATAAACTAGACTTGATGAGGAACATGCTCAAAAAATTTCATCAAAAAATTCCACCGGGAAGGTGCCCAAACGGGCTCGGCCGGACGGGGCAGCCCGTCAGGCCGGCCTGACATGAACATTCCTCTATATATATATATAGAGAGCTCTTCTCATCAGGCCGGCCTGACGGGCTGCCCCGTCCGGCCGAGCCCGTTTGGGCACCTTCCCGGTGGAATTTTTTGATGAAATTTTTTGAGCATGTTCCTCATCAAGTCTAGTTTGTCCATACCAAATTTCAGCTCAAAATTCGATCGGAAAGGTCGTCAAATGATTTTTGCAAGTTAACTGGTCCGGAAAATACATATTCCGGACCAGTTAACTTGCAAAAATCATTTGACGATCTTCCCGATCGAATTTTGAGCTGAAATTTGGTATGGACAAACTAGCCTCGATGAGGAACATGCTCAAAAAATTTCATCAAAAAATTACACCGGGAAGGTGCCCAAACGGGCTCGGCCGGACGGGGCAGCCCGTCAAGCCGGCCTGATGAGATGATTTCTCTCTATATATATATATATATATTGAAGTCATATTTTCTTATCAATAAATTGGAGTTTTTTTCCTAAATAATGTTGAATAAACAGTTATTTACAAATTTAGAGTTGAGTTAAAAATATAAGTACCATTGAGCTCAACTGTAGTTAACAAGAATGAAGAATTGCGGTTCCAAGAATGAAGAATCGCCGAAGCAACCCAGGCAGTTAGGCACCCTAGGATATACTTCGTATAATAGTACTCCGTACTTCGTATGATGGAGGAGAGGCTAGTGGGGCCTAGGATATAAAAAACAACACCTTTTTTCTTCAAAGTTCTATAAAATTTCATTTTTGCTCCAATTTTTATAAAACATATACCAAAATTCATAATTTTTTATGATCTTTCATTTGATATCAATATTTTATATGCAAAATTTAAAAAAAAGTTCTTTAAACAACATTCTCATTCGCTAAAAAAATTCACATTTTTCAATCTTCATACGGATTATTTAATACTCCTTTCGTTCTTTTTATATTGTTTTGTTTTATATTTTTGAAAAATCCCACTAAAATTGTTTCATATCATACTTTCTCCGTCCCGCAATTAAGTTCTGTGTTTGACTTCACATATATTAAGAAAATAAATTTGACTTTACTGTGGAGTGCACTGTTTTGCACTGTTTGGACACTGTTTGACACTGTTTTGCATTGTTTTGATGTAGATTTATTTACCAAATAAAGAAGTAGGAACTTGTTTGGGACATCCGAAAAAGGAAAGTGAGAACTTAATTACGGGACGGAGAGAGTATTTGGTAAAGTTTGGGTGGCTCTAAATCTTTCTCACTTTATTCTTACTTTATCAATTAATTAATATCAACAACACAAATCCACTTTTCTTAATAATCGTGTTACCATCTTTCGTCCCAAAATAAAAGGATGGATGTAGTATTAAGTAAAGAAACAACTCTCAATGTATTACGAAAAAAAGGATATTGGATGAAAATGTCACTTATTAACATTTATTGACCATAATTATGTTTAAATTTTATATTAAAGTCACTATAAAAGTGTACTCCTATTCAATTAGTCACATTTTTGTTCATAATATTTATTTTAGTAATATTTTTTAGAGAGAAACTCTATTTTTTATCGTCAAAGTGGCTTTAAATTAATAAAATAGCATTCAGCAGGGGTACAAGATAACAAAAGGACCACATGTAACCATCCGCCCTTGGCCGAGACTTTAAGTTAATCACCTTTGACAAAGCAATATAACTCGCTAGACCTCTCATCCTCCAAACCTAATGCAAGAGTCTTACAGCATAAAATAAAATAACAACAAAACATAAACATCTTAAACTGGAAATTAAAATGCAGAAAAGATAAATAAACTCCAAACCGCTTCGATCAACCCTTGGCAGAGGTTCTGGTGAGGGGGCGTACTATCAGTACCACACCAATTGATTCTCCATTGACGATCAAAATCTGGAATACGCGAACCTCGTTCATTCCTCCTCGTCCCGCTCTCATAGCATGACCGCCACTAATTGTTTTGTTCTTCGCTGCCCAACCGTGTGAAGCCTCCATCTGCCTTCCCACTTCGCTGAAGAAGATGGCCGATCTCGTCAGAAAAAAGCCTACATCTATGCATGTATTAATCAATACTCATTCCTAGGATATTAAGTGAAAAGACTATTTGGTAAATAGTTGTTCAGCATTGACGATTTTGGACGGAAATGCTGAAATGAAAACTCTGCAAATAAGAGAATTTCGAGTTAGCGTTTTGAACTATAGTGTTTGCTACTAATTTTATGGTCAAACAGCTAAATTACCAAACATTTTCTCTCAACCCACCAACTTATTTCGCTAGTCAAACCCACTAACTCAATTCACTATTAACAACTTGCTAATCTAATCTGTTATCCGCTAATCGCTAACAACTGTCAAACCCGCTCATCATTCTAGTAAAAAATATAAGTATCCATATTCTATAAGAATACATTAATTTTAGTAATATTAGTTATAATTTTCTCGATTACTTAGAGCCCGTTTGGTAGCACAAAAATCGGCTGATTTGGTTTATTCTGCTGGAATTTATTAAGTTCTGGCTGAAGTGGCTGCATTGGCTGATTCTACTAATTTAAGAAAAAATTATTTTTAAAATATATGTTATTAATAAAATAGAGAAAAAAATTATATGTAAAAATAGGTAAAAATGTCATCTGCAGTAACTTCAGCTAATACAGCCAGAAAAGTAACTTCAATCTTACTTTTTCTTCTTATTAAATAATTCAGCGCGCGAAAGTAAAAATTATGTGTTTGGTGAAAAGTTGACCGATAAGCCCGATAAGTCGAAAAACAGTGCTGCCAAACGGCGTCTTAAGTGTTTTTCCTAAAACATAAGGTTGTTAAATAAGCTTAATTTTTTTAAAGTTTTACATATGCAATATTGGTGCCATATGAAAGATAATTAAAAATTATGAATTTTGATATATTTTGTATAAAAATTGGAGAAAAAATGAAATAGTTATAGCACTTTTAAGAAAAAAGATTTTTATTTTTTATTTTGGGCCCCACCTATGACTTCTTTCCTCAATTTCCGACGTGCAGCTTGGTTGCCTATGCGTATTCGTGAAATGTAAGTTGCCAGGTGGCGTATGTCATTAACTCAACCTCAATAATATAAATACTTTTTTATATTACATTACTTTAGAGAAAAACTCAAATTGACACCCTATGTTGAAACACAATGAGGGTCAACGTACAAATACTTTTTTTAAGAAAAAAAGCAGAATAACATACAAATATATGTATGTGTAATAAAACCCTAATCATGTATATTAATATTATTCACGTAGTATTTACTAGTTTCACTGAATGATGCTAACACATATCAATAGGGATTATGAACACACTAAAGTGAAAATGATTCTTTATTTCAAAAGTCGCAAATAAATCTACTAAAATACAGTCATAGGAAGCATCTTCTATGACTGTATTTGTGACTAAATATAAATTTGTACATTATGTTGAAAGAATGACTTAATAACTTCTCATTCATATGATAATCACATACGTACAATAGATACTTATTGAATATATTTTCAGTGTCAGTGTGCACTAGCATAAATATCATAACTATTAATAGTGTTTGAAAATGCTAAATATCACAAAATTATAGAATACTTTAAAATATAAAAATTGAATCAATTATGTCTAGACTATTTACACCTATTAATGAATTCATTTATATTTCCATTTTTATCTCTAAGTAATACTAGTATTAAACTAAAAATTTTGACACCACTCAAGATGTTTTCTTTTGGACTGTTTTCAGTCCCAGATCAGACCAGACCAGACTAGACCAGACCAGATCAGACTTTTGTAGTTATAAAATACACAGACACTTGGCGTTTACCGGACCAGACCAGATCAGACCAGACCAGCAAATTTCAATCCAAAAGAAAACATCCTCAGTGACTCAAATGAAGCTTTCGCTCTATCCCTGTATATTATTGGTCTAATGGACTCTTAGGCTAACCGCAACTCTCTTCCTCAATAAATCAAATCTCCTACCAGTTGAATGAGTTTATACGTATTCAATGAAAATTTTTGTGTAATCCAACATTGTCAATATATTCACCAAATAATATTTTTTAGTTAAAATATATACTTTTATTATAATAGGTAAATTTTTACCAACTTTTATTTTTTTTATTTCAGATCTATTTTTTGGAGATGTAAAAAATAAAAAATAAAAAATACTCCGTATTAAGCAACTACACCGTATTAATACGCCATGTACACAATGTAAATGTTCAATACATAAAGTAATTGGACTATTTAACTCCATTTTTTCACCATTTTTTCACCATTTTCTTATACTCGGTATTAGACAACTTACATTTCGACTTGCTTCAAGTTACATTTTCCATCAACATGAATTACATTACTTTATACACGGGTCACACCACCCTATTATTGAAATAGAAAAATTAATAAGTGTTTTAGGTGCGAGAGTATATTGCTCACCGTGTGATGCACCCTAGGTATAACGGCTAGTTAAAAAAGATAATTGTTTCATTCATTATAGTGATAAAATTCATATTATATACGAAGGAAAAAACAAATTCAAAATATAACTAGGACAGAATGAATGTATATGTAAAACATTACGGCTATATGATCGAATATAATCCGCATCCTTAATTAATCAAGTGAGCTAGTGTAGGAAAGTTCATATTATATACTTGTATTTGTATGTGTGCATATATTATGACTTATGTAGTTATGTAATTAGAAAATTCCTGCGATTACAATCCAATGAATCTTTATTATCTACAATGTTTTTGTGAACTCCGTTTACTGTTTGAATGGTTATTTAGGAATGTTCATATTATATACGAAGTACTTCGTATGTCTGTATGACTGTATATTATCACTTATATACATGTATAATATGGTGAAATATACTCACATTATTTCATCCCTCCACTCTAACTTAAATTTTACTACGTACTATATTTCTTTCAGATCGTCTTTAAATACCCTCTTCATTATTTGGTGAAAAGAATTTTAACAATTTAATCTACTTCTGCTGTTTCAAATAAAACTACTTGCACAGTCAAAGCAATACAATTTTCTTGAAATCCGTCAAAATCAAAATAAGATTTATATAGAAGCGGATGGTGTGATGATTTAAACCCCTCAATTCTCTGTACAATTTAAGATGACTCTAGTACAGTTATCAGTGAAGAAGTAAAAAAAAATGTAATTCTCTGTTTGATAACAGCAAATATTTGTGAATTTTGGGAAGGGGGTAGAGTTTACAACTCAACTTTTCAACTGAATTTGAGTTTGCATCCCATTTTCAGAATAATTCATATTTGCACCACAAACATTGAATCTTGCACTCCACTAGTTTTTTAAATTAGAGTTTGTCCCCTCTTTTTTACGATTTTTTGTGTGCAAACACTAATATTTTGAAAATGGGGTCCAAACTCAAATTTGGCAGAAAAATGAGATACAAACTGAGAAGTCCCTTTTGGAAAATGAGATTAATAAGGAACCAGATCAGGATCAGGAGAGAGATCGGTACTAGATCACTTTGAATCTTCAATATGCCAAGCTTCCACATTAACCCACGAATGTAACAAACCTCAAATTCATCAATGAAAAATGTGCCACCTCGAAACTCCCGCAACTGAAGGCAGTGCTAGTCACAGAATCTGAAAATTTTCAACTGTGAAGCAATCTGCCACTTTGAACCGCACACTACCACCTTAACACCTTGATGTCACAAAGGCTGAGTTTATCAACTAAAAAGCAAACTGCGGCGGCGGTCTACTCTATAAAAACCAATTGAAGAATTGGTGTGACCATTGGACGAGATGCACTGGTGCATTAATCTCCTGTGTTTCTTTTTCCGACGCATAAAGTCTTCAGTGTCCAAAACATAGGAGACCTTGAAGGTTATGATTAAAGCCAAATTATTAAGAAGATCCACCATTTAGAATTTTTGTATCATTCATAATGTACAGACCTACAGACAGTGCTTTATGTTCAATTTACCTTCAATGACTTGCTAGCTATCTTGCATTCCAGACTATTCTTTACTTGAAGTCCCTCCATTGCCTTGCGTGTAGCGGAAGTTTCATTCAGCATTGCATATTTCCGTTTATTTCTGTATGTAAGAACATTATGATAGAATAAAATACTTGTAATGTCAAATACAGTAGAGTTAGTTCCAATTCCATCTCCATATCTGGTATGACTCTTGATTTAATTAGAAGCTTCATTGACTACAATTATTGGCAGTCAATTTAATTTTTATTTCTAGATTTAGGCTGCCATTGGGACAGAATCTTGTCAAATTGAAAAGGTAGGACCAAGTGTTGAAATACCACACCATAACCAAAGACAGAAATTGGAATTCACTCAATGCAGTAAAACCTTTGGCAAATACCTCTTTAAGAACACTCCACGGAATTCCTTTTGCCCAGTAGCACATGAGAGTAGTTCATTGCTCAAATAAGCAACAAATTTTGGGTCCATAACGACACCAGCCACTTCAGGCTTATCAGACCCATAGTCCATAAGCTGGATGGACAACTGTGTTGGTGAAGATGACTGCAGCATAATATTGGGTTGTCAACATGGGTAATGTATTTCCATCTTCTGATAATAATTCAGATGTTATAATGTTATATGAACATGCAGGGAGTTAAAAAACAGAAACTCACACATTCTATTCTATATATGTTCTCATCATGAATAAAAGCGCGAACATTTTCATGATAAACGACATCAAAGGACAAGCCAGCTTTTCTTGATTGTTCATACATGTATATCTGGAGAAGTTTGTTTTCCGTGTCATCAGTTGCAATCGTTTGGAGCTATATACAATGGAGGGAAAGATGTTAAATAAGCTATGAAACGGAAAGCTTTTGAAACCAGCTAAAGAGAGTACGAGGACAAGCATTTACCTGCTTCACTAATTTATATATCAGCTTATCTAAGGTGAAGAGGAGATAGGATTGGGCTCCAATGATAGCTCGGCAGTCATCCTCAAACTTTGCATTGTCAGAGGAACCATCAAGCAGATTGCGCAGTGCAGCCATAAACCTGCAAGACAAGATGACATAGATAGGATTCATGGTCATAACCAGTTGTCAGTAAAATAAACTCAAATACAAAATAGCTGCATATGTCAATAACCTAGCATATATATCAGTGGGGTTTGGAACGTTTGACCCTCTCCATCTGTTCTCAACTGACGAAGAATGCAACTTTGCTTTGTGCATTCTCTCATACAAGGTCTGAAATTAGAGAGAGTTAATAAGTTTTGCAATACCATCCAGCAAATCTCCAGCGATTTCAAGCCATGTTACCTGGTGAAGTCTAAACAACACATAGAAGGAATCGTTTCCATAAAAAATTCTCGAGCCATCCTTGTCATGCAATGCTACAGGAACTAGTGTGGTGAGAGGCTTAGCTGTTGTCTGTATGCCACTCACCAACAATGGCAATGGAACTCCATCTTCAGTATCATGAGCGCCATCCATTCCCTCCACCTCACCTTCGCTCTCAGCCTTGTGGACATTTTGGTCACCGTCTTCATCATGAGAGCCTTCGCCATCAGCAGACTCACTTCCTGAAACATCACCATGTTCAGATGCATTTCCAGTGTCTTCTGATGTCCTTTGAGCACTTTCATCACCTTCATCATCTGCATCAGCATCATTTTCACCTCCAGCCACTCTACCACACGACACTTCTCTATCACCAGTTTGGTACAGTATGTTAGTGGTTGTTTCCTTTGTAGTTCGCAATGCAACTTCAGAGTCTTTACTTGATCCAAAATTGATGTCAAAATCATCATTCGAAGATAACTCACCCTCCTCTCTCTCCATTTTTAGTCTTTCTCCTGATTCTTGAGCTGGAATGCCATCTTGCACTACTTTTGTGAACCTACACTCCTGATGCACCAGACAGAGAAAACAATTAAGAGTAAGATGTGTGAGGGAGGATATAGTTGAATAATACATAACAAACTACAAGTATTAAGCATACCTTAACCTCTTTGAAAGTTTTTATATCAAGTCCACTATCAACAGCAGATTCATTTTCTCTGGAAGGGACAGCAGTGGCACAGGGCCCTATCAATGGTATATAAAAAAATAAGAAGTCATCAGCATCACCTTAATCGCATCAATACTGGAGTGGGTGGCACGAAATTTACAATCTCAACTAATTAAGTATCTAAAATTAGTTCTTCATCATCGTTACCCCAGTGCCGCAAAGGCTCCCACCAACAGTGGCGTAAGGGTAAAGGTCTGATGTACACAGTCTTACCCCCCTATACTAAAGCACAGAGAGACTGTTTCCGAATGACCCATGGTGAAAGTCGCGTAAAAAATTGCATGAACTGACAATTCATGCAAAGGAATACTTCAAAGATGGACTAAGAAACACTCAGCAATATTGATAATGTAAAACTGGAAAATGAGATTACTGGTCAAACAAGGAACCATTTGCAAATCAGAAGTGTTTTCTCTACCAGCTCTCCCATGGGTTTCCTTCACTGCAGCAACTCTTAAATGGGCCAGCTGCTGAGCAGAAATCATACCAACCATGTTGACAGCACTTGGTGAATTCCCAATATGAGGGGGGTTATGAAGAGCGTTAATCTTGGCAGCAGAACTATCTACTGTACTATGAGAGCCAATCTTTTTTACTAAGTCACTGATAGCAGCTAAGGAAACTCTGGATGAACTTGAGTTTTCAGGTGGACGGTCTTCATCTCCTTTTTTGTAAGTATGTGGTAGTCTGGAATTAATTACGGTGATACTGGCACTGGCAGGACTCCTAACCCTTCCCCCAAAAGCGACAGTGGTTATGGTTTCAGCAACACGGTTGCTGTTCTTCTCGATGAATTCTCCGTCCTCGGAAACTTGAAGACGAGTCCGAATTCCAACCATTGGTTCAACGAATGTTGTCCAAACTTTCATAACTTTATCAAGCTGCTCTGTGGTGCAAAATTCTTCACAGGAAAACTTAATGAGCTGATAAAGGTCCTTGTGGATGTCAGGATCAGGATATGTGAATTCCAAATGAGGAATCACTGGCAGTCTATTCCCAGTAGCAACAGAAAGAAGCACATCATCCTCTTTGCACTTTGTTTCACCGATTTCTTTTATTTCAGCCAATAATGCTGGATAGAAAGAGAAATGTATGATCTGTGAGGCAAGCACGTGCTTCATATCAACTTAAATCATGTTTAGAGTAAACAAGCATATAACATATCAAATAATTCTCTGGGAATCTAGAATAAGAAAACGATTTACATAGATCGGAAAAATTAACAAATCTAAGAAATCATTTGGTAGAATATAGGATAAGACACTGGATTGCAATTGTAACAAGTCGGCCATCTAAGCAGATTGGCAAATACCAAGTGATAATAATAAAAAAGATTATATTAATTAAAGTAAATCCTTGCCTATATCATATAAGAAAGCATTTGTGGGCATGCTTTCATCTGTAATTTTAACAATATATTGTGCATTGTTAGTAACATGTACCAGAAAAAAAAATAACTCCAATAGCAATTATGACTCACAAAGAAATAAATAGTTGCACTTCAGGATTTTTTTTGGCATCTTCCGTAAAAGACACAGCAGAAAAAATCAGATCAGTAACCTGAGCTATAACAGAAACACATATATTGGGGAACAACCTGGAATACAGAGTAGCAGAGAACAGGAGCGGAACCCATGATTGAAGATACCAGGAAGAATGTCGATAAACAGAAGTAGCAAGCAGTAAAAGCTTTATTGATGCATGACTTTTCAGTGATATTACCCCGAGCAGAAACTACATAGCTACAAAATATGTGATGGAAGAGGTGGAAGGGGTAGACGAGATTGGTGGGGCGATGATGGTTGTGCTTCTAGTATTATTTCTAGTAATAGAAGTATGAGATAAGCAGTACTTATGAGTTTATTATACTAAATGTATGACTTGTTTCGTATATCAGAATTTGAGAAACTATTATGACATTTTGAGAAAGACGGTCTGCTTCACCTGGGAATTTATTTACAGCCTACTGTGCCTCATAAGCCTATTATCTTCTTTGTACTAATTGCTATGCAATGCATTAGAGTAATAGAAAATCTTCAAAGGGTTGAATTATAAAAGTATATTAAAATATTAGAGACTAATTGTTATGGCATTAAATAATCAAAAAGGATATTCAGACAGTATAGAAGTATCATTTGTAATAAGGTTGAATCCCTTTTGAAACACTAGACAATGTAATAGACTTTCATTCCTATTGTGTATTTTCAAAGGATTGTACAAAGTGTGCATATAGCTACAACTAGGGCTATTGATAAAGTGGGCCAAGTCCAATACACTTGGGTCAGGAGTTCAGCATTGTCCCTCAAACTGGGGCATATAAACCATATACACCAAGCATGTTACAGATATATTCTATTATAGAATTAATTCCACTTTTGGTCCTACGAGTTTTATGTCATTTCCACATTTGGTCCACGTCTTCCACTTTGTCCACTTTTGGTACTTGACTAATGTTTCTTGACCCTTTGTTGTCCTTCTGTGGAGATTTAATCATTGGAAATATTGCCCGGAGGACCATATATGAGCAAAAACACAATAGTCATGTACCAAAAGTGGTCAAAGTCAAATACGTGAACCAATTGTGGAATTGGTGCGATACTCGTAGGATCAAAGGTGGAATTTATTCTTCTATTATAGAACCGACCTTAAAGACACTTTGTTAAAACATCTATAAGATGGTCTCTCATGCTAGCATAAATTGTGAAATTATTTTCATTTATAATCTTCTATCAAATAAAGTTACAATGAACCTCAATATATTTAATCCTCTCATGATATATTGAGTTAGATGCAATGTGCACTGCAGCTTAGTTATCACACATAAGTTGCCACTACTTTCATGCTTCCGTACTTCAATTCTTGAAGTAGGTATTTCAACCATAAAATCTCACATGCAACCAGGGCCATTGCACCGTACTCTTCTTGAACACTTGATATGACCACAATATCTTGTTTCTTACTATTCCATAAAATCACAATTTCACCGATCAAGATCCAATATATAGGGCTAAAGTATCTATATATCGAACATCGCCCAATCTGTATCGTAATATCCCACCGTGTCATTGTGATCTCAGTTTTTGTAGTGACACTTGACTTGTTTTTCAATGTATCTCAAGATCTGGTAGCTACATCCCAATGGTCAACATGGCTTATCCAGAATTTGGCCAAGTACACTTACTCTGAAGGAAGAATATATAAGGTCACGTAATTGTGAAATATTTCAACTTTTCAATGAACTTTTGTATTTCTACCAATGCGATATAGGCTCCTATTTTCAGGTAAGAGTTTGATATTTTGATCCTGCCTACTCGAACATACTCTTTTAGGTATTTTCAATACAGTACACAACAACAACAACAACAACAACATTACCCAGTGCCGCAAAGGCTCCCACCTACGGTGGGGTATGGGGTTGGATGTACGCAGCCTTACCCCTGTACTAAATCATAGAGAGATTGTTTACGGATGACTCGTGATGACAATCACATCGAAATTGCATGAATTGACTTGTTGCTTCATAAAAAATAAGCACAAACAATTTAGTGAGCCATTTTTCTTTATTCCATAATATTCCCAAGCCAAAAAATACCTATGAAAAATCGCTTCAAATCTACTGAAATGTCTATAGAGAATCGAATGATCAACATCGCTTCAAATCATGTCAAACCTAAGAAAAACATCACCAAACTCCTCCTAATAACAAACCTCAATGGTTCAACAACAACAACATCCCAGCCTTGATCCTAAAAGGGTTTGGAGTCCGGTAACACGAACCAGCATATGACATCAGAGTCAAAACAAAAAAAAAACAAAAGAGAGAAAAGGGAAAACGGGTCACCCCTCCGCACATATACTCTCCCTCCATTTTGCTCTCTCCAAAGTCATACATTCACCTAACCCATGAAGTACTATATCAGTTTTTATTGCTCTAATCTGCATCTGTCTAGGTTGCACCCTCCCTTTCCTCCCCACCTCTCACTTCATATAAAGGTGTTTTTCTCCACCTCTCACTTCATCTAAAGGTGCACCTCTCAGTCTTCTACAAATATAACCAAACCACCGCCATCAAGACTCTCACATCTTATCTTCAAATGGTGTTACTCTTACTTTTGGCATGATCGTCTCTTCCTCACGCGGTATTCTTAGTATGTCATACATTCAAAGAAACATCTGCATCTCAGTCACGCTCACGCTCAAGAATGTGACATTGTTTCACCTCCCAACACTATACGCAGTACAACAATGCAGGCCTAATTATTATTTGATAAAATCTACTCTTCAGTCTAGTCGACATCTCTCGATCACATAGAAATCCTTACACACTCTTCCTATTCATCCACCCTGTTTTGATTCTATGGGATTATGGGACACATCTTCATCAAATTCATCGTCTTTACTCTTTTTGAATTATGTAGCCCAGGTAACTGATTAGAACTCTATGGGATATCCTTTTTAAGGGGTGAATAGTCAAGAAAAATGTGTTTGACTCACGTAGCACAAAGTTATGGACATTCTAATATTGTATCATGAACGAACCAAACACATCCAAAAACACAAAGGGAATGAAGGAAATAACTCACATGTACGGAACCTACAAAATAAGTAATATCGTTATCAATTTCCGACAAAGGCATTATGTTAGCCAAGTGACATGTAGTGAGAATGGTTGCGACCCAATACTAAAATGGTGTATGAGTACAATAAGTGCAAGTAGAATAAACCAAATGGCGATTCTTACATTTGGTATCACACTATCACATTTTGTTGAGATGTGTGAATGCGAGAAGACTCGTGGAGCATTTCATAAAAGTCATGAATTAAGTATGCGGTGTTGAAAAAAATGCTTTGGCATTATTAACAACAACATTCAAGCTTTAGCCCCAAAATAGTTTGAGATTGACAAACATGAATCGACATATAAAATTGGAGTTAACAGGATAAAAAGAGATCAATCCTTCACACATACATTCTTCCTCCACTTCGCTCTCAACCAACCCAAGACTTTGACATTATTAGTAACATTTTTATTGAGCAACCAAATTGTGGCAGAGATGCGCATGCTGCGTTGGATGTGTGGGCATAGTAAGAAGGACCACGTGAAAAATGAGACAATCAGACAAAGGGTAGGAGTAGCGCCTATTGAAGACAAGATGCGGGAGTCGCGCCTCAGGTGGTTTGGGCATGTGCGTAGAAGAGGCGGGGAATTGAGGGAGATGAAGACCCAAACAGACGTGGGTTAGGGGAGTCCGAAGTGATATGCTTCTTCTTGGGTTGGATGAGTGTATGACTTTGGAGAGAGCAAAGTGGAGGGCGGGTATTCGTGTGGAGCAATGATCTCGTATTATTATTTCCCCTCCTCTTCTTTTTTCTTCTTTTTTCTTCTTTCTCTTTCTCTTTTTTCTTCTTCTTGTTTTTTATTCTTTTATCCCTATATATATAAACATTATTTTTATCCTTTTATTTTTTCATTTTTAGGTATATTCATCTCTTTTTATATTATCTTTTTATAATAGCTTATTTTTTATCTTTGTTTTCTTTCTTTTCCTTTTGGTGGTGATATCATGTATCGATTCATGTTAGCCGACCCCAATATCTTTTGGGACTAAGGCTTGGATGTTGTTGTTGAACAAAATTGTGTCCGTGTTTCAGCACAAAATTTGCAAGATTTGGAATAATTCAAATCATTCTCAATAAAAATAACCATGTGGCTGAGAAATTGTTGTCCGAGTAACTAAATAACGCAAAACTAGAGTAGATTTGACAAAATACGAACCCTAAACATTGCGATTAACTAAACTAAAATGGGATGTTGCTCATTTATTGACTCTTCATGGGTATGACTGAAAGACGTATCTTCCAAAACATCGCGACTCACAACCTATGAAGGGAAAACAAGATAAGCCTAGAATAATTCTCCGAAGTTTTGGAAGGCTTGGAAGACCTATGCGGTAATGTAAGATAATCGCTGACTCAACTGACACATAAGCAATAAATGACGTCAATCACTTTCCCACTACAACTGTTCTGCACAACCACAAAACTGTATTGTTTTGAACATACAAGACATCTTCAAAGGGTAAGGATGAGGGTGATATGCGGTAAATTTGAAGGTTTAGATAAATTTGATAAAGATAACAATTAAAAAAGATGTGATCAGAAGCACATTAAAGAAGGATCCACAGACCGGAACTGTTTGAAAGATAAAATGCCTTGAAGTTTTGGTGTTCCTCAAATGAGATAGATGAAAGCACAACTGGATATGTGAACTTGCCTATTTATCAGGTCAGTTGAATTAGGCATGGTAGTCAAAGAGAAATAAGTGTCTAGAAATTTCTTGCTGGTAGGTACTAGGTACAGTGGTCTGAGAAATTTCCAGACACAGTAAAATGAAACCAAATTCTCGTGAAAAGATCACGGAGGATAAGCTTTCTTCTGGTGTAGGCAGTGAAGAAAATGGAACAGCAGAAAGCAGACTCATCTGGATGTAAACAGTGCAGATTTCTGAACTCTAAGAGAAGGGTGTGTAGCTTTCTGACGGCAGGATTTTCCAGTGGTGGGTCGTATTGACGTTCGAGGTGAGCAGCAGACTTGGTTTTGAAAATTCACTAGCAGAAAGGGCTGAGAAGATTAACTGTCGTGAAAAACACTGGAAAAAGAGAGTCGCACCTGAATCCTACATATATAGGACAAAAAACTACACCAGAAATCAGAATATATAGCCTGTGAAATACAATACTCTCATTCTTCTTGTGTATTTCCAAAGGATTGCACTAGGGTGTATCTTACAAGTTTCAACTAGAGCCAAGTACAAACACTGAGCTGGCCCATAACACTAAGAGTTAGAATTTCAAGTTTCAAGTCTTTCAGCCAATTTGAAATTAGAAAGTTGAAAGTCATGAACCAATTTAGAAGAAGAAAGTTGATCGTTAGCATCACCAAGAAACTAAAATATTAACACAATGTTCTATGAAATGAAGTTCTCCACAACTAACTTCGATATTCTGGATTTTGAATCTATGAACAGCTACCGGATTTTGAATCTATGAACAGCTAGAAATTAGGACGTGTCAATTCTCAAGCATTTGAACGCGAGCTTAATTGGCAATTTTTAAAATTACTGAAATGAACTAGTAATAGCAAGCAACGTCTACCATCCTTAAACATTCAAAATAGATCTAAGTGCCATAGAAGCACTCAACATATTCAAACATATCAAATGCAACAAGGAAAAAGAAACCATGGTATCCCAGTACTTTCTACATCTGAAGTCTCAAATATCTAATCGAGACTACGCCTTCTAAAAAACTCAAGATGAGCTATGGCTTGCAGAATTTACGTCATAATGTCCATGACAGGTAAAATTTATTCAGCATTACCTTTAGTACTCAAGCTCTTTGTGTCCTGCTGCTTGAAGTAGAAGCTACGGTGGTCCAGTGACTTATGATAGTTTTTAAGATAAATATCAGCCCAGACTTTATTATAATCATAACGACACCTTGCCCACTCCTCTTGTTTCTGCTTTAATCGTGTCAGAACTACAGGCAGAGCA
Source organism: Cuscuta epithymum (assembly GCA_945859915.1). Taxonomy (NCBI): domain Eukaryota; kingdom Viridiplantae; phylum Streptophyta; class Magnoliopsida; order Solanales; family Convolvulaceae; genus Cuscuta; species Cuscuta epithymum. The sequence continues at coordinate 2,662,800 of CAMAPF010000058.1, read as the reverse complement.
AGTGGTGCATTCTTCCTCAACACATCCATAACATCAGGCCCATGATCAGCGTAAAGACGTTCGATGCATCTTAGGTTAAGAACTACAGAAAATAAAATTAAGTACTCAACTAGATATGATAATATGTACGAATTTAAAGAAAAAACCACCACTTTAACATGTTACCATTGAGATAATCTTCAATTCGAATGGGATTATTTATTGCATTATTATTGATCTTATCAAGCAGATCCTCAACACGTCTAGTAGTCACATTTACAGATTCCAACAGCATATCCAACTCAAACCTGGCATCACGAAAACACTAATAATTAAGAAGCCATCTGCTAAAAATAAAGCATGCTACTCTTCAAACACACGCAAAGCTTTAGGAATAGGTAAAGCACTGAATAGCTTCAGATCATACAATTATACAAATATCAGCTTCTCTATTCTCCAGGTCTACTAATCCTTGATCTCCTATCAACTTGAAAAATAGGATTAAATCAAACTTGCACATTGAGAAACATGCTAATTAAGTATTTCACTAAGATAATGGGAAAAAAGTTATAGAAATTAACTGACATAAATAGCTGAGAGACTGTTTTAAGCATAGAGTATACGACTGCACATGAAAAAAGAATAAACCATCCATCCAATGGAAATATATTCCTCCGACTTCCTTCACATGGCTACAACAGTCAACTTTGTACTCCCTCCATCCCACAATTAAGTTCCCACTTGTACTTTTTGGGTCAAACTTTATAAACTTTGACCGTTAATAATTCATAATTTACATTACTTTATCATACAAAATTAATTCTATATACTTCATTAGAATGTATATTATTCCAATATTAATTTATGTTAGATTTTATAAGTATAGATTTTTATATATTTAAAGTCAAACGTACACCTAGAAGACCGTAAAAATCAAACTGGGAACTTAATCGGGGGACGGAGGGAGTATTATATTGCTAGAATTTTTAGGTTGTTCAACCAAATTAAAAAGATAGAGTAGAATTGCAACTTTCTCATCAGATGACCAAAGCATTGCATGAGCATACAGCTAATAGATAATAATACAAAACAGAAATTTTTATGAGAAAAAAAAGGTCAGAAAATAGTTCTGTTTTGCTTCACACATTAGGTTATATTGTATGACCGTCTAGATAAGGGTAATATCCAACCTGTCATCTTCACATCGAAACAAGCTCTCTTCATATTGGTTTTTCCGCATATGTTTAAAAGAGTAATCTTCACTCCCGGAAGTTACAGATACCCAATGATCATTCAATACCTCTTTTCCTATATGGGTTCTCTGGCTTGATATCGGAATTGGATACTGGATTAAGAAAAACACAATTCAAAACAACATACACACATAGGCTTCATATATAAGTACCTTGGATTATCAAAGTTATAAAGACAGATAATTACATTCTTTGGGAGGAGCCGGTAACTGGGAGTGCAATGGTCACAGTCAGAGAGGTCAAGTTCATGTATAGGTTTTCCTATATACTTATCCTTGTTTGAGAACATTTTCTGCTCTTGTAAGTCTTTAGGCATGTCTCTTTCTTTGGCATCAACATCTTGATTTTTCTCTTCACACTCACAACCCCCAACTTTATCCCTATCTTGAGTGTCTTCTGCCTTTACCAACCAGGGACCTTTAACATCATTCCATAGGGATGCTGAAGGTAATGACTAGAAGTTAGAGACTATCACTATCTAGACAATAGTTTGGTTCCAAGCAGTGTCTATTAGTAATGAGGTATTCGTCCATTTCTTATATGTGAAAACTAAATTACACTTGGTCAGAAACTCAGATTATAATTCATAATGCTGGAGAAGAAAAGTAAAACCCTTTGGATATTAGAAAAGATCAGGCTTACATGCATTTACTTAGAGTTCAGAGTTGCAGGAGAAGAAAAATAAACTCTTTGAATATTAGAAAAGAACAAGCTTACATACAATTATTCAGAGTTGCAGTAAGGTAACCATCTGAAAAAGCACCAAAATAGATAAGATAAATATAGCATGCACAAATTAAACTCGAAGGAGAATAGAATGAAAGCAACATTTAAGGATAAAGAATACAATTAAACTAAGATTTAAATAACCACCTATTTTATCACAGTGAGTTAGAAACTGATTGAAATCGTCCTTAAGGTCCAGGTGTCCTTCAAGTAAGTCATTGACCTGAATCAATCAGATTGCCATTCCATAAATCCAGAAACTCTTGACACAATCAAACTATGCAGTCATCATAACAACACATCATGATTTTCACATTTAAAATCACGAGGACATAATATCAGGACATCATGTATATTTAGATACTTCATATGTAGTACTACCTCCGTCCCCATATTATTGTCCCATTGCGGTTTACGATGTTTGACCGACGATAAAGCAAACGGATCCCTGTCCGCACTCAAATTATTTTTTGAAAAAAAATTACATATTCAGAAACTACATTAAAAGCTTTACAAAGTCGCAAAAACTAGAATCAAATTTGATAAATTTTGATATATAAAGTAAGATACTAAGAGTGATTTGTGTTGACCAAGTGAATAGGAATTGGGACGGAGGGAGTATTTAATACTACCTCCGTCCCACTATGCTTGGGACAATTCGGTTTACGATGTTTGCCCGACGATAAAGCAAACAGATCCATGTCCGCACTCAAATTATTTTTAGGAGAAAACAATTACATATTCAGAAACTACATTAAAAACTTTACAAAGTCGCAAAAACCAGAATCAAACTTGATAAAAATTTGATATATAAAGTAAGAGATTAAGAGTGATTTGTGTTGACCAAGTGAATAATGTCTGGGACAATATAAAGTAAGAGATTAAGAGTGATTTCTGTAAGGCACACTATCCATGCACTCCATGCAGCATCCATGCAGCAGCACTAAACTGTTTGCGCTTATGTGTTATGAAGCAGCAGTCAAGCAGTAGTCAGTCCATGCAAATTTCGACGCAATTTTCATTGTGGGTCATCTGGAAACAGTCTCTTTGTGTTTTAGTGCAGGGGTAAGACTGCGTACATTCAAACCCCCTTACCCCACCGTAGGTGGGAGCCTTTGCGGCACTGGGGTAATGATGATGATGATGTTTTATTATTATTATTTAAAAAATCCTATCATTGCAATTTTGCTTTTATGTAGTCCTATTTAGGGAAATCTTCCTAAATATTATTCTAGTTTATATTACTACAGTTACTAATATTATTTTCAAAAATGAAATTAAGTTGAACTGTCAAAAAATACAAACTATCTAAATCACCAAATGAATAAATTATATTTTGATTTTCTCAACATGCTTTACCCGTGCATTTCACTACTTCAAGGAAAATAACAGTGTCAAAGCTCCCACAGAACATGGAAAAAAATTATACATTAAGATCTCAAGATTATATATCAAGCAAAACAATGAAAAGTATAAAAAATAATACCAGGGATTGCAATTGTAATTTTGTGATTTTTTCTTCCAAATATGTGTGCAGACACTTCAAGAGTTGCTGGTAATAATCACAATTCTGCAGTCTTTCTTTGATATTCTCAAACAACAATAAATCTTGATCAAGCATATCTGCCAATACATAAAGCAGAACTCAGAGTACTATTTGGTAGACAAAAGTAGTGGTTAAATCAATGACATGTTTTAATTGGTTATAAAGACCTTGGTAAATGATCATATCACTTTTTAAATCCTTAAAATCAACAAAAAGGGTGAATCAGGTGAATTCGGTGTCTTTGAAAACATTGCACACCTTGCTTAGGATAACTTTCACTAGCATCTTCTCTGTATAGAGATTTCCTGTTTAACTCCTTTTCATCAAAATCCCTTTCTCTACTTTCCTGTCCGCATTGTTCTGGGGAAGGCTGATCCAGACCATGGCCATTGTCTGCATGCAACTCAGTGGCCTTCTGGAACCAGCAAAGAAAATAAACTTATTATCTTAATTCTTTTCAAAATGTATCAAATTATCTGTAAGAACTAAGAATCTACCTTTTCACCGGTCTTTCCTGCGATCACAGGAGACATTGTATCATCACGATGCAAGATATGGGCTCCATCGACCAAAGCTCTTGCCAATGAATTTGGTAAAAAATTGGTGAACTCCCCCAGCAAGTCAGGGTGCTCACTAAACAGAGAAGAAACCTATAAAAAATACCAATAACAATAATAGCACCAGGCCACCAGCATATAGAAGCAGCATAGCACAAGGGGAGTAGACTAGTAGAGAATTTAAGTGGTGATTACCATAAGGTACAATTGTGTGTACTTTTGCATGCAAAGTACACTTCTCAGCAGAATCATGCGCACATACACATGTATATATACACTCTTTAAAATTACATCATGTACTTCATGAAAATTAAGAATAGGACATGACATGTTCAACTTCTTGCATACATACAAACATAGGCATATGTGGTAACTATATACACATATTTGTTTAATATATACTTAAAATAAATATACTATGTAAATGCATGTAAATATATATACACAAATATATGATGTCTTTATGTGCATATGTGTTTTCTATAGGGTAGCAAGCCAGTGAAGGATATATGGTACAAAATGTTATACTGAAAATGATTTAATAAGCTGGAGACTTAATATTGTATAATGTCCATCATCCTTCTAAATTGTGGAATAAGATAGTGTGCCTTACAGAAACAAAGATGCTCCTCATACATACTGACATATGGATAAGTGTGCACATACAAATTCTTCAGTTCTTGTTATAGGTCTATGGATAGACATAAAAGAGAAGAACACGAGATTGTATACAAAGGAGCCATGGAGTAGAAAATAATTAACCCCGGGTAAAAAAATAATTAACAACACTCTCGCCCTTGTCAGGTCGCATGCAATTTAATTCTCCAAAAAGAGGCGGCTAACACAAAGGGGGCAGATAGGAGTTGATGCCACCCCCAAATTTTTAAGCAAGTATAATACTATAATTACATCAAATGTTAAGTCTCTGAGAAAGATGGGGCAAAAGAAAGCAATGGGTCCAGATGGCATACCAATCGAGGTCTGGAGAAGTTTGAGAGAGACATCGAGTGATTAACACATTTCTTGAACAAGATTTGAAGAAGCAACAAAATGTCAGTGAAATGGCGGAAAAGTACTCTTATTCCCTTATTTAAAAATAAGACTATCGAGGGATTAAACTTATAGTGACGCCATGAGATTTTGGGATTGAACAATGGCTCCAAAGAAGTGAAGACTGAAGAAGTGTGAAAATTTCAGACAATCAATTTGGTTTTATGTTTGTTCACTCAAGAATTGAATCCATTTACCTTCTTAGGAAATTTATAAAGAAGTATAGAGACATTACTAAGGATTTGTATTTGGTGTACCTTGGCTTACAAAAGGCATATGATAGGGTACCTTGAGAAGTTTTTTGGTGGACCTTAACTAGAAAAGACACATCACGTAAGTATATCAGCATCATCATGGTTATGTATAAGGAATGTACTATCCGTATTAGTGTAGGGAGGACTGCAGAGTTTATCGGAATGCACCAAGGATTGCTCTGAGTCCTTTCTTATGTATTATAGACTTAAGGTTATAGATGAACTTACGAAATCAATTCAAAAAGATAAATTGTGGTGCATGATGTTAGTCGACAATATTGATAAATTGTGGTGCATGATGTTAGCCAACGATATTGTTTTGATTGATGAGACACAATCGGGTGTTAAAGTAAAGTTGGAAGTATGGTGACAAACATTGGAGAACAAGACTTTCAAACTGAGTCGAAGCAAAACTGAATATATAGAGTGCAAGTTCGGTGGAGGTAGAAGCATTGTCACGAATGAATATATAGAGTGCAAGTTTAGTGGAGGTAGAAGCAATGGTGACAGTGAGATTACCCTAAATGGTTAGGAGATATTGGTCAGTGATATGTTCCGTTACTTGGCCTCCATAATTCAGAAGGACAATAATCTAGATGAATATGTATCCCATAGAATCATACCAGTGTGGATGAAATGAAAAGTGCGTCAAGATTTCTATGTGATAGAGGTATGCCGACTAGATTGAAGGGTGAATTTTATCGGACAACACTTACACCTTCAATATTATATGGTGTAGAGTATTGATCGGGGAAACAATGTCACATTTAAAAGATGAGCATGGCAGAGATGTGCATGCTGCGTTGGATGTGTGGACATATTAAAAAGACTGCTTGTGAGACAATCAGACAAAAGTTGGTGGTAGCACCTATTGAATATAAGATGTGGGAGTCTCAATTGCAGTAGTTTGGTCATGTGTATAGAAGACCGAGTGATGCACCTATTAAGCGAGTTGAGAGGTGTTGAGAAGAGGCGGGGAGGAGAGGGAGAGGAAGACCCAAATAGACATGGATTAGAGGAGTTAGGAGTGATATGCTAGGGCCTATGAGTGATATGTTTCTTATTGGGTTGGATGAGAGATGACTTTAGAGAGTGCAAAGTGAAAGGTGAATATCTGTGTGGAGGATTGATCTCTTTTCTCTTTTTTATCCTTTTATCTATTTATCTTCTTGTCTTTCGTATGTTCTTTATCCTTTTAACTTTTTTATATTATCATTTTTTTTTACTTATACTCCCTCCGTCCCTTAAAACTTTGTAAAAGTTGATTGGCACGTAGAATAATAAAGTAAAAACTATGTGGTTGCGGTTTGTGCAGAGGAGAGAGAATTATCAGGAGCCACAAATTCTTTGTTAAAAAGGGGAAAGTGGTACAACCTTTTAGTTGACAAAGTTATAAAGGACAGCGGGAGTATTTATCTGTCTATCTATTTTATCATACCTTATGTTTTATTGTCATCATCTTTCTTTTCTTTGTCTCTTATATCATGTATCGTTGCATCCACAAATTCTTTGTTAAAAAGGGGAAAGTGGCAAAGTTAGTGGTACAACCTTTTAGTTGACAAATTTATAAGGGCCAGAGGGAGTATTTATCTGTCTATCTATTTTATCATACCTTATGTTTTATTGTTATCATCTTTCTTTTCTTTTTGTCTCTTATATCATGTAACGTTTCATGTTAGCAGACCCAAAAATATTTTGGAATTAAGGCTTAATGTTGTTGTATGTATTATTAGGCATTATTTTTTTGAATCCACCACTTCCTGCAAAAAATACATTATTATTCCAAACTATCCACCTTTATAAAGCTATTAGAGGAGTCCTCTAAACAAAAAAAGGAAAAAGAGTTCTATAACTTAAAATAGTTAGCTAAAACACAAACACTAAAACCATCACGAAACTAGGATAGCATTCCCCAACTTGTGATTCTAGCAGCCCCATGGAGTGCGCCTTCTGTATGTTTGCCCCGAAATACGTCCATAACACATACACTTATGTGTGTTGGTAAGGGAATAATTAGTAATGCAAAACTACCTTTAATGTGCAAATAATTACATTGTAATTTTAATGTGCAAATTTTAATATAATTAGCAATTTATTGTTACTAATAAAAGTAATAATACAATAATCATTCACTATGGGACTGTTGGAACTTACTGTCAATCATCTTAATCCAAGACAACCTTTATACTCCCTTTGTCCCAATATTTTCTTCATGTTTACAGTTTGCACTATGATTAGGTGTGTAGTTAAGCTCAATTAAAAAGGAAAGAATTGATAAGGGCCAGACGTCTCTTTTGTTAAAAGTCAATTAGAGGAACTTTTTGGACAACAAAGAAAGAAAGACGATAAAAACATGTTGAAAAGAGAGTAAAAGACAGATGAAATCTGGAAATGTTAGTATTTACAATCTATGAGCATCTAACTTTCACTTATAACAATAACACCCACCCATGAAGCTAGCCATAGTCATTGAAAAGCTCTAAACGCAAGCCTAAGAAGTCTCGTTTGGGAGTAAGCCCAAGTCTTGTTTTCTTGAAAACCCCCTCTCAGGAAAAAATTGAGAGTTTTGGAAAGTTCTGCAACTTTGAATATTTTGAGGATTTTAATGAATAGTTGAAGTCGGAAAAAACAATCCAATTGTAAAAGGGTAATGTGAACAAAGTTAAATGAACTCTAGATTCTAGAATGATCACAGCCATTAGATGAATCTAACGGTTGAGATTCAATCCCGTAGATTAGTACTACCTCTGTCCCGGCTTAAGGTTCTCAAAATGGCATGGTTTTTAGACAACAATTAAATATTAACTCTGTCCCAAAATACTTAGCCATCTTTAAAACTTTGACCAACTATATACATTTATTGGAAATTATTTATAATTTAAAAATGATATGAAAATGTTCTTTGTTAAAAGTACTTTCATAAAACCATAAAATTTATAACCTCCACCATATTATACTAATCAAACTCATGGTAAAAGTTTTAAGATTTGGCAAAGTATTTTGGGACTGCGGTAGTAGGTAATTTGAGTATATTTTGAGAATTATTTTGGATAAGTACATTATATCATGGGATAATTGATGATACATGTATGTTTTAGGTGTATTACTTTTATTTTTGATGATTAAATTGTCATTTAAGAGTGCTAATTATTTCCTATAATAGAAATGGGAACCTTCAAATGGGACATCTGAATCTTTACCCGGGACAGAGGGAGTACATTTTTGAGATACTGATTGAAATCACACCATACATAGACACACACACACAATCAAATTATTTGTGAGTTGGATCTTTGAGTCGTTGGTTTCTAAAACAAGTTTGATTATATCAATACAACAACAAAAACAACAAAAACAAAAACATCCAAGCCTTATTCCCACCAGATTATATATCAATATGTTGATCTATATACTTGCCTCCAAATTTAACCATTTTTGTGAGCCCAAAATAGGCAGAGAAAAAATGAATATTGGTCCATTTTTAGTTGAATGCTCAAATCGAAATATGTGAGAAACAGCAAGTGAAAAGCATATACCTCTTGAACAACCTCAGAGATTAATTTGTTTTCCTTTCTATACTTTTTCAGAACGTCAAGGAAACATTTATACACGTGATCATCACCTTGAAACCTAGCCTGAGAGAAACAAATCCATCAGCTGAAAACACTGCAACAAAGTACACAGGAAAGCCTTAAAATGGCAAATCCTCACCTTTATCTTGTTTACAAAACCGATTGCCTCTTCAAATTCAACTGGCTTTTTCACCGGAGGTGGTAGTGGTTCATCCTCAGATTGTAGGGTGATCTCATATCCCTTTGGCAAGAATGTATTGAAGCCCAAAATTAAATTTTCATGCCCTTTAAATAGATTCTTCACTCTTGCTATGACGCAAGATGTGTCAATTCTGTTAACATTAACAAATGTTACATGAAGATGAATCAACAATGTCGTTCAGCTGGTAGTAAAAACAGAATTAAAAGGAGCCAACAAAATGTATTGCAAAAACATGGAAAAGGAATAAACCTTTGAGCTTTGAAATCTTTCATGACCTCAAGGAACTCATCATATTTGTCTCTTTTGTCATGAAAAATATCCTTCACATTCTTGAGATATGCAAGGGCATCACTTGCTGTTAGCTTCTGTGTATTGTTTCCACTCATCATCTGGTGCTTCCCTAGACTTCAAAGTCCACACAGCAAAACCAATTGAACGGTAAAAAAGCCATGGCCACTTTACATGGGAAAAATGCGGTAACATATAATGCAATATTGCATCGCTTTAGAAATAATTAAGATCAATTCCTATACATGAGCCCAGCTAGGAAATGAAGGGCCAGGCCGGAGCAAGTGCTAAGAGCCCAACCTTACAGGACCCTTGAAAATGGAAGGCCCAAAAAAATTAGTAGCATTGGTATTATTTATTAATACAATTGAATCTCATCTACCCATAGCCCACATATTCAATTGCAAATAACGAACTCGCATACTCCATCATATGCGCAGCGGATGAGATTCAAAATTCCATCTATAAGGCATTTATTCTTATATATTGTGGTTATTATCTTATTCTCTTTTAGAACTTTTAGTTTGGACCGGTTGCTAATTAAGTGATTAGGTTGTATAATTTATTATTGAACTAAACAAATTAGTAAATTCATATTATTGAGTTATTAGTTTTTTATTTCATAATTCCGTTTAGCAAATTAATATTGTAAGGTTATTAGGCTGTTACTTTTTTATTTAAGATGCGTTTGAAAAAGGCTTAATTTCTATTGTTGCACAGGGTCCTCATTTTCTTAGGACCGGGTCCTCGTTTTCTTAGGACTGGCCCTGAGGAAATGAGACCCTAAGCAAACAAATCTACGTTGGGAAAAAGGATGTTAACTGGTGCTACTTGAAAGCAGAAGAAGTGCTGGCTGCAAGATATAAAACTAGTAAGACATTAGAGATATAATAGAGAAAAAATATAAAACTGTCCAGAGGTTTCAAATGACAAACGTTGAAGTATTTTTGTGCACAGCAGACAATTGTATATGGCTTTCTTCATTGAAACAATTTGAAGGTCCAAGAAAAAGATTACTTTTGCACAGCCAAAATAGCCAGTGATCTTACTGGTAGTGTGAAAAGATTAAATCTTTCCCCTTTTTATTGGCTATAAACTAGTAATGAATTCACTGGTAAGCTCAATACAGAGTATACACAAAGACACAAGATCAGGGATAGGTAGAGCGACAAATAAGGCTTGCAATTCAGCCCTAGAGGAGTTAATTGGGCGTTTAAGAGTCATGTACGATCCATCTGCAGACTTCTTGACCCCTGCCCCTCAACTAAACCCTAAAAATCACGCATTATTTTACTTCTAAAACTCGGATTAACAAAATAATCAAGAATGGGAAAAACTGACAACTGGAAAAAACGATTCATACAAACACAATTATTCATCATGATTAACACTAACCATTTTCCCAAAGCAGATCACTAACCCAGAATTTTACTAAAATCGAAAAATTCAAATTTAAGCGCCTTAAGCCATGCAAACGGAGGGAAGATGTTTACCAAGAGATCTTTCAATGCAGCGCCGGACACCGATACCTGTATCTGTACGTAAGAATTTCAGCATTTATAAATTGAACTGAATTGCAGAAACAAATGATGGTGTATGTATGTGAGCTCCCTGTGAAACAGACATGGCGAGAATGCGAGATAGAGATAGAAAGTGACTGTCAGTATAATAGAGATAGAGAATGCTGCAAAACACGCTGCCTGAGAAGAAGAGGGGGTGAAACGTCTTTTGCTTGCGTAACGCGGCGTGTAAGTTGTAACAGGATGGTAATGTGTACGTGCACATCTGGCATGAGAGATAGCCACACAAATATTAGTAAATAAATTATCTTTCTCCTTATTTGAATGATTTTATACAATTTTGGTATGTTTTTCCCTATAATGTCAACTGCAATGTCAATATCTAAATGGTCTCCTTGACATTGTGGAGAAAAACTTACCAAAACTGCATAAAATCATTAAAATAAGGAAAGAAGGAATTTATTTATTAATATTTATGTGGTTATTTCTCATGCCACATGTGCACCGTGCACATTGTAACATTAGAGATGCTCTAAGGATGTTTTGATCCCGATGTAAGTATGTTCAAACTTTCCATTTCAGTCTGTCCCAATATTATCTCCTACTTTTCTATTTTAGCAACTTTTACCATATCATTTTACCATAATACTCTTACCAGCTTTATTACATCTACCCACAATTTATTCCATATACGCTCCTCTCTCTCTCTCTCTTCTGTCTGCACATATTCATCTTTCTCATCTCTTCCTGAATCTTCCTTCTCTCTCGCCTCTCTCATTCCAACACCCACTCTGATATCTTTCTTCAGTTTTTTGCACCCTCTTTTGAGAAGGCCTCCCACGGATACCAATTATAGGTTTTGTAGATCCATTAATGGCAAAAAAACGAGCCATTGAAGGTCATGCATGCTGATGCGGTGGTTGAAGACTCAGTCGATGCCTCCAGTTGGCCCAACGTCCCTGATTCTGAAGATCAGGTGACATCACCTAGGGTTGAAGACAACGCCGAAGGAGGGTGGAATGGTGATGGCGAGAAGAGAGGTTTACAACAGGGATTGGGACCTAAGGCCATTCCATCTGCCGTTGATGAATTTCTTGCCATTTACCTACGTCCAGTGGATACAATCGGTGTGGATTACGTTCTGCCTGCCCGTGCTCATCACATTCCAGATCCGCATGTAAAACGTCGTATTGATGAAATGATTGTTGAATTGCTACCTATTCCAAAAAAACGGAGGTTGTAGAGCTTTACTTAATCTTGTTTGTGATGATTACTTTCTTATGCCTACATGTTTGGACTTGCACCAATTTGTGTGTGGTCAGTTTGCTATGTGTGTGGTCAGTTTGCCTTCTGTGTATGCATTTTATGTTGTGGTTGGCTATCTCCTAAAGGCCTTAAACCCCAAAGGTCAATCCTTTGTACGCTTAAGTCCTGTGTGTGCTTTCTGTGATGATATATCAGCTTGTCTGAGAATATGGTGTATTAGTTGATGTGTTTGTGTTGTGGTTGCCTTGCTCCGGAAGGGATTAAGCCACAAAGGTCAATCCTTTGTTGTTTAAGCCCTGTGTATGTCCATTCTGTGATGAAAAGTTGTTGGGTCTGAGAATATGGTGTGTTCAAATGTGGCTATGGTCTGGATGCCTGAGTCTTGAAGGGCTTAAGCCACAAAGGTTAATCCTTTGTAGGCTTAAGCCTTGTGTGTGCGCTTTCTGTGATGATATAACAGCTTGCCTGAGAATATGGTGCATTACTTGATGTGTTTGTGTTGTGGTTGCGTTACTTCTGAAGGGCTTAAGCCACAAAGGTCAATCCTTTGTTGGCTTAAGCCCTGTGTATGTCCATTCTGTGATGAAAAGCTGTTGGGTCTGAGAATATGGTGTGTTCAAATGTGGCTATGGTATAGATGCCTAAGTCTTGAAGGTCTTAAGCCACAAAGGTTAATCCTTTGTAGGCTTAAGCCTTATGTGTAGGGGTGTGCATAAACCGGTCCAGACCGGTCCGGAGTGTACACGTCCGGTCTCCGGTCCATTCAAAATTGAGATTCTGGGTTCCGGTCCGGTCCGGGTCAACCCCGGAATAAAACAGGTCCGGACCGGTAACCTAGTTATTACTACTCCGTAGACCTGGTTATTACTACTCCGTATTATTTTTCCCGTATTGGACTAACAATGTTAATTGGGTTTGGGGCGGCATAGCCCAATAGGGTTAATTGTAAAGGTTGTACCGGTTGGACTTTTCACATTTCCGAGGCGAGTCTCCTCATATACTCGCATCCTCTCGTCTCACCTCTTTCAAGTTCCAAAGCTTTGCAGTTCGGCCATATCCAATTCCTCTCAAGCCTATAGTGTTCTACTTCTGTGAATCTATGAGTCTGTGAGATATCTCCCTGCTTTATAGTGTTCTACTACTCTGGCTCACCGCTTCCAAACTTTTGATCGAGTTCGAACTTTCTGAGTATCGGAAGTCTAAAGTCCTTCATCATCCAGGTTCAATTTATTTATTTTATATTTAATTTGATTTTTTAATTGTTATATTCTTGTATAATTAATTCCGTTTTAAGGATTAATTTGGGGTTAGGGTTTTGATGGGTAGCCAAATTTATGCATAATTAGATAACCTTAGCAGATGAGCTAGACACTTGCTCTGTTTCCCATAGAGTAGTTTCAACTTTTCCTTATTGAACATTACTTTTTTTTAAGTAAACTGTTATTTAAAAATCTATCACGTGAAATGCTTATATTTACTCTACTTTTGTGATATTCTTATATGATTAATTCTGTTTTTAAGGATTAATTTGGGGTAAGGGATTAATTCCATTTTGATCAATTGTAGTGTTTTATATGATTTTTGACTTTCTGCCTAATTTATGCCTAATAGATGAGCTTGAAAGATGTTATGTTTCCTGTAAACCTTAGATGAGCAAGAAACTTGCTCTGAACTGTTAGGACTTTGTCATGGGTGTGGTGGTTTAGATTTCGAAATTTACATATCAATTGTTAAGATTACTGCTACTAAAACTCTTGGTGAAAAGTAAATTGTAAAACGAAAAGTTCTAAAACATTTTTCATTTATTTTAATGGGTTTATGCATAGCATTATTTTCATATTTGATTTACTGTGAAATACCATGACATTTACAGATGGAGAACGCTAGCTCGAAAAAGCTCGTGGAGTGTTAAATGTCCCACACCGGAAAATTGAGAAGCACTAGAGTGCTATATTAAGGTTCGGGCTACTCCTCCTAACAGGTTGACCTTTTAGGATGGAACCCCATGTCTTAACATGGTATCAAAGCCAAATCGATCCATGGTGTGGGGCCCCTTATGAAAAATGACGACACGATAAAAAAAAATTGACGAACCGATGAAAAAATGAATGACGACACGATCCAGACGAAGTGTCTGGTCGTGAGGAGGGATGTTAGATGTCCCACACCGGAAAATTGAGAAGCACTAGAGTGCTATATTAAGGTTCGGGCTACTCCTCCTAACAGGTTGACCTTTTAGGATGGAACCCCATGTCTTAACATGGAGGGACACCAATATCTGATTAGAGAGAGTAAAAAGAGAGCATCATACTGGTCATATTTTTTTGAATATCTGGAAGGGGGGTTACTTATGGTTGAATGTAACTTTTGTGATGAAACTTTTGTTGTTGATGGTACTAGTAATGCTTCAAAAACTGTGAAGATTCATTCGGAAACATGCCTAGGTAATCCTGCTGATAAAAACATAGGGGAAGCTTGAAAAAGGCAATACAAATTAATAATTAAATATACTCTATATGCTTGTTCAGTTACAACTCTTAAAATTCTAGTCTTTGATATAATTTTTCTGTTTTGTAGAACTGAAAGCTCCAAATCTTGAGTATGATGTATGTGGAGGCGTGGGGGCATTCGCCTAGAATTTAACAATACAATTTACTAGTTTATATTTCACATTTCATGGACAACTTGGATGTAAAAAACTTGTGTGGCATTTAACTTTCATTTTGATTTTATTTTTGTAGCATCAAATCTGTAGCATGTTGCATCGGTACAGGTTGTAGGCCTAGAGCCATTGCTTTATTTCTTGCATTGTAGTAATTTGTGAAGTTCTACTAAGTACTACGTATAAACTAGGTGTTCTTTTGATAATCTTTGTTTTATATTTGAAGGAGTGATTAGTTATACTTCAAATTAGCAATATCAGATAATAGAATTTGAGAATTGATATTGTTTCATACTTACGTATAAGTAGGCTAGTAAATTACTTTGTTGGATGTGCAACTGGCATTTGATTTTAACTGAACATGTCCATTCATGTCAGAAACCGGACCGGACTGAAAAAAACAGGTCCGGACAGGTCTGGACCGGTATAGAACAGGTCCGGTCTTCGGGTCATGAAATTTTGGGATTCTGGTTCCGGTCCGGTTTTTGACCAGTGCACACCCTTACCTGTGTGTGCGCTTTCTGTGATGATATAGCAGCTTGTCTGAGAATATGGTCTGTTATTATGTGGCTATGGTCTGGATGCTTAAGTCTTGAAGGGCTTAAGCCACAAAGGTCAATACTTTGTTGGCTTAAGCCATCTGTATGTCCATTATGTGATGAAAAGTTGTTGGGTCTGAGAATATGGTGTGTTCAAATGTGGCTATGGTCTGGATGCCTAAGTCCTGAAGGGCTTAAGCCACAAAGGTCAATCCTTTGTTGGCTTAAGGCACAAAGGTCAATCCTTTGTTGGCTTAAGCCATCTTCCAGGATTCTTTGATGATAAGATGCATAGTCTGAGAATCCTATAGGCCATCTTCTAGGATTCTGTGATGCTAAGATGCATAGTCTGAGAATCCTATATGCTTAATGATGACAAAAGTGCTGTTACTCAACATTTAAGACAAAGTGCCAAGTGAGCTATTGACAATGTTTGTTTCTGTACATTACCTATATATGTACTCCAAACCCAAAAAGACAAAATATAAAAATGATCGACTGCATGTAGCCAAAAACCCAAAAACCCAAAAACCATTACACCTTGTCTTTGTTGCCCAAAAATTAAACAGAAACCAAAAACCCTAATTCCTAAGTGCTACCTACGCCTGAGTATTACTAGCCTCCAACAATTGTATGACCTCTCTCAAAGTTGTTGTGTCTGCCTGAACTGAGATAGGCAGTTGCTCAAATGTGTTCTTACCCATGTGGTGTAGTTTGTAGTTGTTATCCTTAGCAGTCAAAATCTCATTCATACACTTTTGTAGTGATAGCCACACCTTGTTTAGAGTATGAGGACAGAAGTCCTGATATGCTTTGATCACCCCTGCCACTAATTGTGGAACTGATGAACTTGGTGAGGATTGTTGTAAGGACTGAATTGCTCTGAAAAAACCCAGGTCTAGTACATTTAAATCTGGACTATTAGGTGGTTGGCATGCTAGTTTGATGTTAAATCCTTCACCTGTAGCCTCCTTCATGAACTCACTGTCATTAGGACTTATATGTGGTTTGACATTGTCTTGTTGGATATATATGTCCCCAGATGCATCAATTGGTTGACTTTGATGGCAGGCAGTACTAACCTGATGAGGCATTCTCTGTAAATGTCTTTTGTCACACCATCAATTGCCTTTTCTTGTATTGTTCCTGCTACTCTGTTCTTGCTGTTTCTTTTTGCTGGCTCAAACACAGTGAATGGGAAAATTCCAATTTTCCCATCAAATAGCACATTTGAATCTGATGAAAACCTTGGCCTAATCACAGCACAGAGGAACATCACCTTGGTGATGTATCTCTTGGACTTGCAAGTCCTGTGAAGCTCATATTCCCCTGGAAGAAGGTAGTACATCTGTGAGGTTTTGGTCATATAAAACCATTTTTCATCTACATGCACATAATTGACCATTGGCTCAAATAGGGGCTGTGTTAGTAATGAGGATCTCTGTATGTGTAAGATTACCCAGTGAAGCCTCTTTATCATATTGGACTCGGTCAGAAATGGTTTGATAGCATTGTGTGTGCTTTTAGTTCACCTTTTTGGATGAGTCTGTGCACATTGCTTTTGGGGTACCCTAAGGCAGTTGCTAGGCTCCTTATACTCTTTCTTTTGTCAAGGTCTATGTCCTTGACTTGAGTAAGAGATAGAATCCGTGATTTTCTTCCTGCCTTTCCAGCCATATGTCTGTCCACATTAATAGGTACACCGTCCATCTCACATTTCATTGCTTTCTCCCAAATGAATGAGATACACTTGCCTGACACGTTATATTCCTTTGCTAATGCAGTTCGTACGCCTCTGTTCAACTTTCCATTTGAGGAGTTCTGAAGAAGTTCCCCCAATATGAGTTGTATGATCTCATTAGGCAGTCTTTTTTTTTCTGAACACTTTCTATAATTTCCATCTTGTTTTACTCATGTGAGATTACCCATTGTGGTTCGTATATGTAGACAGCAAAGCTGCCAACTTTATTTCACTTTTGGAGGGATTAGGTTTTTTTTGGACTTACTCCCGCCAATTACTGTGGGGCAAAAAGTCAACTTTGTTTTTCTTTTCTTTGTGCGCAGCACAGAGAGGGGAAGGGAAAAACGGGCTTAAGAGGGTGTGTGGTACTGTTTAGTACCCTAAGAGGGGCAGTAAATAAATAAAGGACAAGAATGGAAAGTAGAAGCCAAAAAGTGCTTTTTCTTAAATGGTGTGCCCAGCCGAAATGGGAGAAAAAACAGGGACAGAGGGAGTATTACTTTTGTCCCTTAAAACTTTGGCAAATATGACCGTCACGAAAAATAATAAAATAAAATTGTGTGGTTGAAGTTTGTACAGAGGACAGAGAAATAACATGAATCACAAATTAATTAAAAGGGGAAGTGACAAAGTTTTTTGGGACGTTCAAAAAAAGAAAGATGACAAAGTTTTAAGGGACGAGGGATAATTGTCAAAATCTGACAAGATTTAATTTATTTGATTCTTAAGCAATCTTTTTAAATTTGATTTAAACTATTTGAACTAATCTAATTTATAAACGAAATCCATCTAATTGAAAACATTTTAAAAGATACTAAGACTGTCTAGGTATTTTTGGTCAAGTACTAAGATGTCAAATACGAAGATGGTGGATAGTAGTATTGAATGTGTAATACTGATTCTAGGTATTTATAGAGAAATAACGGATTGAGCCGCTAATATGAGTCTGATAGGCCCAACTATGTAAAATGGTTAATCTAGTAGGTACAAATTTTACTATTACATCTTACCATTATTTTTAACTAGTTACCCCAACCGTGTGTTGCACGGGATTGAAGTAGTTACATACGAATTTAGGTAAATTATGTAAAAAGTAAGAAAAAAGTTGATAGTGAAGCAATTAAATGAAAACATAAGTTAAAATAAGAAGTCATGTTCAATCTGAAATTAAAAATTAATGCTCAAAATTAAATATTGATCATGATATCGTAAATTGGTGTGCATGTTTGTCCGCGGAATTGTCAACAAATGTTATAGTATTAAATAAAGGCTCTAAAGCTGCATCAAAATTGAAATAATAATACATTAATTGGTGTTACTATTATTATTGTGATTATTATTCAACACATGCAAACAAATTCTACAGCAGACGGATAATTCCTTCTTATAAATATCACCTTTGATTGTGTGGGTGAAAATTTTGGTTTAAACCATGTATCATTAATAGGTCAAATTAGCTTGAAGTAGTTACATACGTGTTGGGTTAATGGCCCAAGCCGAGGTCCGGCCCATTAACCCCATTTTTACCAGACGTACGTCCAGTTAGAACACGAGGCTAGCCGCAGGCCCATGTCCTTGGGGAGAGACGAACAGCTGGAATTGGGGTTCAGGCTCAACGGCCCATCTCAACGAGCATCTATGGAGGAACAAGGAGCAGAACCGCGGGCCATCAGGGATGACGACGAACGTCCCCAGAGCAAGTCTATAATCATCGGAGGGAACCCAGTCCACATGGTGAGAATCCAACAAGGCCGGGAGACGAGCAGCCGATACCTCTTGAGGACCACTTGAAGTGACCCAACTCGCCTCCCGGGCGGACGAACGTCCCCACTATTTAGGCGGGAAACCTAGATTCTGGCGGGAAGTGCATTTAATGCTGAAGATTTGGTGGTTGGGACACAGCGGTCCACAGGCTCCCACGTCAGCATAGCGACCTGCCCATTGGTGGGTATAAATAGAAGCATTTATTTCATTGTAAAGGGTTGGCAACTTTCTATTCTTAGCACTCTAGCTATAGCATTCTTACTCGCAGCACTTCTACTGCCTTGTAAGACGAACGGCCGACGGAGCCTTAGCGAAAAGTATTGTATTAGGGAGTTATTAAGGGATAATAATACCTAATCAATTACTTGTTACTTCTTGTTCTCTTTAATCCATACCATCTGCTTGTTGGGCTAGTTTACTCACACACACTCCACTCGAAATCCTTGGGCTTACGTGTTGGACCCGGGGGTTGAAGGAATAAACCTCAACACTGGCGCCGTCTGTGGGAAACTGAACTAAAAGTTTCCAAAAACTCTCCCAAACAGCTACTAAATCTACCCACAGCAAGCACGATGACAAGAAACAACCGACAACGTGACCTCTCCGAGCAGCTGTCCCGCGGGCGAAGCAACCGCGGGCAAACCACGGAACGCTCCGAAACGTTGGAAACTGCCGGGGTGAAGGTGGTCTTACCAACCTCATCCCCCACGAAGCCAGACGCGACCCCCGACTCATGAGGGAGTTGGCGGAAACAATGCGCCGAATGGCGGACGAACAGGAGGCGGAAGAGGAGGTGTATTCAGCTAACACCATCTGGACGCCCATATCACCCATCCACCACATGCAGTCCCTGGATGAGACAGCGGAGTCTGCTGGGCGTCGGACGCCCATACACATGAGGTTGGGCCAAAATCCATCCTCCCACGGTGCTGGGGGGCACACCAGCGCCAGCACCCCTCGTTATGGTTGGCAGGATGATCATCGGGGGCGCACGCCGGATGTTCCCTCAGGACAGCAGGGCACCGCCATTACCCCCCGCCGCCAGTAACATTGGACGACGTTTCCAACGGCGTGGTGCCCACATTACACGAAGGCAACCCGACGCGGTTGCCCCACGAAGGAACGTTGCGCTCGAGGCCGCCCCTCCTGTGTCCCCCGGAAGGGCCGCACAGGAGGCCCGGCTAGAGGCAATGGAGCGGCGAATAGCCGAGATGGACAGACGGGCGGAGGCCACCCCGGCCACGCCCCGTTTCTCCCTCACCTCACCCTTCACTCCGAGGGTCATGAATGCAGAAATCCCGCGGGACTGCAGGCCCCCCCAAGGGATAGTGTACAATGGGACCGGAGATCCCAAGGCTCACTTGATCAGCTTCCAGGGGAACCTCTCCATGCTAGGAGCGTCCGATGAGGCTATCTGCCGGCTCTTCTTCAGCACCCTGAGGGGACCGGCGCAGGAATGGTTCGGGCAGCTGAGGCCCGGATCCATTGACAATTACGAACAGCTGTCCCAGCAGTTCATGGCACAATTCGCTGCCAGCACCACCCCCAAGAAGAGCTTCACATCGCTCGCTAGTGTGAAGCAGGGAAAAGACGAACCTCTGGCCCAATTCCTGGTCAGATGGAGAGACGAGGTGCTCCAGGTAGACGACCTGGACGAACGGCTGGGAGTGAACATGTTCACCAGCGCTTTAGCAACGGGGGACCTATACCGGGACCTTCGGAGGAACCCCAGCACCAGCTACACCGAGGTGCTGGCTCGGGCACAGAAGTATGCCTCCATTGAGGAGGAGATCAGATTGAGGGATGGCGCGCCTGCAGCCCCTTCCCGGAAATTGGCGGATAGGCTCGGCCCCGGAGGCGGGCCATCCCCCCAAACAAAAAGAAGAAGACGGACGGCGGCATAGTTCCGTGGAAGGCTCATCCGGAGACCAGCCGCATACGTCCGGAAGAGTACCACGTCCCTCTGGCTTATCCCGTTAGCCAGATTTTCGACGCCATCAAAGACAAGGGCATCCTAAGGGAGCCCCAAGACAAGAAGGCGCTTATGGGTCTTGATGAGACCGCATATTGCGAATACCACCAGAGGGTCGGCCACCTCACCAACAACTGCAAGCAGCTGAGAATGGCCATCGACGAGTTAATCCGGCAAGGCTACCTGGGCGAGTTCACCCAGCTACTGAAGAAGAATAGCACGAAGCAGCCGAATCCGAGGTCGCGATCATGGCGCCGCGACGATCGGGGCGAGGCGGAACCGAAGGACGTAGACTATCGGAGTGCTGATAAACGTCTGGAGGGGTCCCTCGGCCCGAACGGCGGGAAGAAGAAGTTGGAGATCAAGGTGATCTTTGGGGGCGCTGAGACTGGGGACACGCCTGCGGAGCGGAAGAAGTTTGAAAGGTCCCTCTACGTGGGCTCCATATCAGTTCCCCCCGCCAAAAAGAACAAGGCGGAGGCCATCACCTTTGGACCGGCCGACCTACCGATGTCACCGGCCCCTCACAGGGATGAGTTGGTGATCAGCATGGATGTCAACAATGCGATTGTGACACCGCACCCGAATGTACTTGGAATTTAAAGATGTTATGTATTTGAATTTCCTAACGAATAAAAATTCGTGTAATTGATTGGAATATTTAATTAATGTGAGATTAATTAAATTATTTATCGGGTCCATTATATGGGAATGAGCTACAAAATGCTTAGTTGGGTCATCGTAATAATTATAGAAGCCCAATAAAGTGCCAACTAAAGTTGATAAAAATATTTGGACAACCTGAGCGCTATTTTGACCCGACCGGCCAGAAATAGCAGGAATAATTGGGAGAGACTTCCTACACCCACTTGGGATATTCCATCAGTCAAATAACCCCAAATAATGGGGAGGGGACAAGGAAATAAGGGGAGGGGCGAGCTAGGCATGAGGGGAGTCTCATTGAGACAAATGCCCATACCCCCATGTCCTACTCCTTGGATTATCTTCCAATTGATTGAGGAGTTGTCTCCTATCATTGGCATCCATTCGAACCAGCCAGGGAGAGAGAGCTCAAGGGGAGTCCTCACATCATCCAAGGCTTGAAGGAAGCAAGAAGCTAAGGAAATCCAATAGAAAACAACTAGAAGAAGAGGTAAGAACACAACTCTTATCTTTTAACTAGTTTTGTTGTATGATTTTTAAGAAATCATATGGTGGATTAAACCATGAGTTATACACGTTTAAAAGTGTATAATATTGCTATTTAGTGGTGGTATTTAACTTAGAAGAGTCGTGGAATCGATAGGAGTTGAAACCGCCGGAAACCGCCAAGTGTAGGAGGCTGTTCGTAGTAGCAGACGACGAAAGCCGCCCAGCTTTCGTGAAAGCCGCCCGGCTTTCACCTTCTGCCCAGATTTTTCGCTTTCGATCGGTTCAGAACGGGGGTTGATCGGAGGGCTTAATAAAGGCAACTATTTCAGCACTTCATAAGGTGAGGATGGCTGACTATATTGCTTATAATCTTTGGGTTAATTTCATGAGATTACCTAAGGTAATTAAATATGTTTTTAAGGATTATTAATGATTAATAATGCCTAAGAATGAGAAGACTATTGTCTATGAGGAAAAGAGCATAATATACAAATTTGTAAGAGATTGTGTATGATTATGTGATATGAAAGAAATGGTATGGTAATGGAATTAACTATGAAAATTGTGATAAAATATACTTTTACTTCATGTATGAAATTCATGAATGGATAAAGGTGATATTTTTGATATTGGGATTAAATCATATTTGGATTGGAAAATCAATTGAGATAAACTATTTGGTTATGAATTTAGAACTTGGTTGTTCTAAGGTTATTCGACTAGTATCGAAATACTAGTCGGGAGATTTATATAAATAAATGATGGAATTAATCCTAAGAGATAGGATTGTGAATAGATATGCCTTAAGTAGTCTTAAGAGATGCTTTAAGGTCGAATTGTATGAACACTAAGGTGTGTTAGGGGTAGGCCTAAAGGCTATCCAAGTGAATTGATTCTAGGCATAGGATTTGCTTGAGAATTGAGCTATGAAAATAAATTAGAGTCGGACTCTAGGATTACATGGAAATGTAGTTGGGCCGAGCCCTTGCCATGTAACGTGATTAGCATGGAAACGTAGTTGGGCCGAGCCCTTGCCATGCATTGTGATCTTCATGGAAACGTAGTTGGGCCGAGCCCTTGCCATGAAGTTATGGTTGGTATGGAAACGTAGTGGGGCCGAGCCCTTGCCATACAAATATAGATATATTAGATTGAGTTAAAGGATTGTATAGAAATGTAGTTGGGCCGAGCCCTTGCTATACAATCGGGACTCGAGGGAACCCTATGGGGTTGTCGTGACTCATGGTCACGGAAAGTGAAAATGGAAAATTCTAAATGAATATGGGCCCACGGGCCGACTACTTGACTTTATATAAAGTAAGTATATTTTTAAAACAGGGTAACCGGGGGTTACGGCCTACGATATAATATCACTCTATTTGAGGGTCTTAAGAAATTGAAACATTGATTATACTTAGTATAGTTGTCATTGTACTTGTCAAATGCTTCCAAGTACTGACCTCCCCTTCACGGGGGAGGCCACCTCACAGTTTCAGGTAGAACTTGAAGAGTTGCTGCCACCACCCGTTGCTTCGGGGAGATCAAGGGAAGAAGACGTGGTTCGTGCTTCTTCCGTTTCTGTTTTGAAAACAATCTAAATAATGCTCATGGATATTATTTTGAATATTTATTTGGGGCTTGTATGCCCGTGTTTGCCACGTGTGGCTCGGATATTATATTAATGTTTCCGCTGCTTAAATTAAATGTTTTACATTGTGATTGTTTATGGATGTACTATTGTGAATGGTATTCAAGACGCCTTGTATAGTATGGATGAGTTGGACTGCGGTTGACTGTTCGTACTATACGGCGGGTTGTTGACGTGTCCGGTGGGTCCGGGGCGTGACAATTAAGTTGGTATCAGAGCCTTAGTCCGTAAACTTCATAATGAAGCTTCAAAATCCTTTTTGAAAATGATTTTGAAAACCATGAGCATAAAGTTTTGTACTTATAGAACTTTTGGTACTTGAGTTGCAAGGTCTCTAATTGTTAAGATGGTACCCTTAACAATTGGCATGGCGGCGATTTGAGCCAAGGGATGTCTTTAAGTGCCTATCCGTCATTTGACATTTGATACGGGTCTAATGACTCAATCTCTATCTCTTTCAGAAATGGAACGTACCGGTAAAGTCACTCGAAGAAACCCGACTGGCCAGGCACGGGGAGGATCCCAACATGGCAGTCGAGGGGCATCGAGGGCGTCTCGTGGGCAGGACCGTGCGGGTCACTCGCTAACGGTGAGTGACGGTCATGTAGAGACAATCGATGAACAATACGATTCCGAGGAGGATTCGACGTATCAACCGGGAACCGAGCCGGTTGAGACCCCATATGATGGGGAATATGATGATGATGATGAGAGCGACGATGATGACGCTCTAGAAAGGATGGAGGAGCTGCTCCGTCAATACCAACAGGATCGCCAAAGGCGCCGGGCAAGGCGTGCTTTGGGAGGGGCTTCCAGGGGAGGAAGCCGTGTGGGTTCTAGGGGACATGTAGAATCCCGGAATGATCGAGGTACCGAGGTCCCGATAATAAGGATCTCAAAGTACCTCAAGGAGGCAAGAGACTTGGGGTGTAAACCATTTGATGGAACGGGAGACATCTCCATTGCGGCCGAGTGGATCAAGAGATTCAATGAAGCGGCTCTTGATATGCAACTGCCGCCAAACATGAAGATGAGAGTAGCAACGAGGTTGCTAGAAGGAATGGCGTCCACGTGGTGGGACGGAGTCAAAGGGAAGTATGGTGAGAATGTCACTTGGGAGAATTTCCGGCAGGAATTCTTCAACCAGTACTACTCCGACTTCGAGGTAAACTTGAAGAGGAGGGAATACACCAACTTGACCCAAGGAGGCAGGTATACCGTGAGACAACTCGAGCATAAGTTCAGGGAGCTTGCCGAGTTCATACCGGAGTATGCATGCGATGAGAACCGGATGGTTAACCACTTCTGGGATGCTCTGGATTTAGACGTGCGTGAAAGGGCAACACAGCTGCCTAACATGACGTTTAGTCAAGTGGTGGAGCAAGGCTTGAAGGGAGAAAAAGAATGGGAGGAAAGGAAGCTGAAAAACGCCGAGGAGGCGAAGAAGAGAAAATGGGAGAACGCCGGCCCTCAGGGTTCTAGCAAAAGGGGGAACCACGGAGGAGGTGGATCTTTCATAACACCCGCACCACCACCAAGGGGAAACCAAGGCCCAGGGGGGCAAGGCTCGAGGTCACAAGGCTCGGGCATTATAAGATGTAATAACTGCAAGAGGAATCATGCGGGTAAGTGTCGTGATCCCCCAAGATGTTACCAATGCGGGGAGACAGGACACTTGAGAAGCAATTGCCCGCAACTTGGGCGAGCCGTGAGTGCCGGACCGAGTGGTGGGACCACGATGAGCAGGAACCGGACAGCGGCACCTCACGCAAACACGGGGCACGGTGGAGCTAGCACAAGTAATGCACCGTCCGTGAATCAAGGGAGGACCCAAGCGAGGGTCTATGCGATTACGGAAGCCGATGCACGTGCTAACCCGGACTCCGTCGCGGGTAAATTCTTGAACTTTTGATGTTATTTCCTTGTAAACAATATAAATGTTGAAACGTATGATTATATGGCCAACCCGGCCTGTTTTAAGTTCAAAGAGGGGGACAATATCTGCCCGGGGCGAAAGACGCCCGGCTTTGACGAACGTCGCCCGACGTTTGTCTATGAATTATTTCATAAATCCTACGGCGACCATAAGCCGCCCGACGTTGACGAAAGCCGCCCGGCTTTCGTAAAGGATTTTTGTTCAAATCCTTCGGCGTATAAAAACCGGCCGAGTTTTGTAAAAACCGGCCGGCTTGTGTTCAGGAATTCCGGTATGGGGCGCTGCTAACGAAAACCGGCCGGCATTCGTAAGAACCGGCCGGCTTTTACAATTTAAAAGTTGGAATTCCTTCGGCGACCGAAAACCGGCCGGCTTTGGCAAAAACCGGCCGGCTTACGTAACCAGCCGTTCCGGGCTGAAGGCCAAAGTACGAAAACCGGCCGGCTTTCGTGAAAAGCGGCCGGCTTTCCCTTATTGGTGCTCGATGTTGATTTCAAGGGGGAAAACCGGGATGGAATCGGGATGGGGCGTTAGATGACGATCATCCAAACCATAGCCGGGGTACTCTTTTACCTAAGAAATGAGTCTAATAAGTGGGGAGTGTGTCTTACATTGCTTATGAATGTAGGAACACTAAAGATTAACGGGAGAGACGCAAGAATCCTCATTGACACCGGGGCGCAACGATCATTCGTGAGTGAGGCGTTTGCCGGGGGATTCAAAGAACCACTTGTACCGATGGCTCAAGCCCTATTGGTATCCACACCTCTAGGGGAAGACATCGAGAGAGATAGCCACTATCCATCGTGTGAGGTGGAAGTGGAGGGCCAAAACTTGACGTGTGATTTCGTACCGCTGAGTATGATTGAATTCGATGCAATCCTGGGGATGGATTGGCTTGAGAAACATCATGCTAGGGTCGATTGCTACACAAAGATACTTGAACTCGAAGGCGATGAAGGGGTAACCTTACACTTCGAGGGGGATCGGGCCAAATCCAATAGTTGTATCATATCCGCCGTAAGAGCTAGGAGTATGATGAGAAAGGGTTGCCACGCATATCTAGCATACGTGGTAGACAAAACAAAGGAAGAGACGAGCATTGATGATGTGAGGGTGGTATGCAAGTATCCGGATGTCTTTCCAAAGGACTTACCGGGACTTCCACCCGATAGGGAGATTGAATTTGTGGTCGAGGTCGAGCCCGGCACCAAACCAATCTCCATACCGCCATACCGAATGGCACCCGCAGAACTTAACGAGTTGAAAACCCAATTGCAAGAGCTTTTGGATAACGGTTTCATTAGACCAAGCCACTCCCCGTGGGGAGCACCGGTTCTTTTCGTGAAAAAGAAAGATGGGACACTTCGAATGTGCATTGACTATCGTCAACTGAACAAGGTCACAATCAAGAATAGGTATCCTTTGCCTAGGATTGATGACTTGTTTGACCAATTACGGGGAGCAACTGTGTTCTCGAAGATTGACTTGAGGTCGGGGTACCATCAATTGAAGATCAAAGAGGATGACATACCGAAGAGTGCCTTCCGCACTAGGTATGGACATTTTGAGTTCCTTGTTATGTCGTTTGGGTTAACAAACGCCCCGGCGGCATTCATGGACTTGATGAACCGAGTATTCCACAAATACTTGGACCGATTCGTGATAGTGTTCATAGATGACATCTTGATCTACTCAAAGAGTGAGGAAGAGCATGAGGAACACTTGATACTCGTTCTTGAGACACTACGAGAGAAACAACTCTATGCCAAATTTTCTAAATGTGAATTTTGGCTAAAGGAGATTGGCTTTCTCGGGCATGTGGTTTCGGGATCGGGAATTGCGGTGGATAACAAGAAGATAGAAGCCATTACCGAATGGGAGAGGCCAAAGAATGTCAAGGAAATTCGTAGTTTCCTTGGATTGGCAGGCTACTACAGAAAGTTCGTGGAGAAGTTCTCCGTTTTGGCATCGCCATTGACGAAGCTCACTCGAAAAGGAGCTAAGTTTGCATGGGATGACAAATGTGAGAAGGGATTCACGGAATTAAAGAAGAGATTGACCGAGGCACCGGTACTTGCCTTACCCAAACAGGGTATGGGGTACGATGTCTATAGTGATGCTAGCATCCAAGGGTTTGGATGTGTGTTGATGCAAATGGGGAGGGTAATTGCCTATGCTTCACGACAGTTGAAGAAGCATGAGGTAAATTATCCTACTCATGATTTAGAGCTCGGGGCAGTGGTGTTTGCACTCAAGATATGGAGACATTATCTCTACGGGGAGACATGCCACATATACACTGACCACAAGAGCTTGAAGTACGTGTTTACTCAGAAAGAGTTAAACATGAGGCAGAGACGGTGGATGGAGTTGATAAAAGACTACCACCTGGTGATTGAGTACCATCCAGGCAAGGCCAATGTGGTGGCAGATGCCTTGAGCCGGAAGAGCTCATCTGGGGCATTGATAGCAAATTTGAGGGCATTAAGAGCCCAACTGGAGGTATCTAGCAATGGTGCCTTGTTGGCACGGTTTGAGGTGAGACCTACTTTGCTTGATGAGATCAAGAAGGGTCAGGAAACTGACGAGGAAATTATGAAGATCCGGGAGCGCATGCAAGCGGGACCGGTGGAGGACTTCAAGGAAAGAGATGACGGTCTCTTACTATTTCGTGACCGAGTGTGTGTGCCGGCAGATGATGAGCTCCGAAAGTCCATCTTAGAGGAAGCTCATTCATCGGCCTATGCCATGCACCCAGGGGGCACGAAGATGTACCGTGACTTGAAAGAGAGTTACTGGTGGTCCGGTATGAAGAGGGAAATAGCCGAGTACATCAGTCGGTGCCTTACTTGCCAGCAAGTTAAGGCAGAACATCAGCATCCAGCAGGGTTATTGCAGCCACTTTCCATTCCAGAATGGAAATGGGAACACGTGACTATGGATTTTGTGGTAGGGCTACCACGAACTGTGAGGAACTATGATGCCGTATGGGTGGTGGTTGATAGGCTCACGAAGAGTGCACATTTTTTACCTATCAACACTACCTATGCACTTGAGAGATTAGCCAAATTGTATGTGGATGAGATCGTGAGGCTACATGGGGTTCCTATAACCATTGTATCCGACAGGGATCCACGATTCACATCACGATTCTGGCCGAAGTTCCAGGAGTCCATGGGAACGAAGTTGAAGTTCAGCACTGCTTTTCATCCCCAGACAGATGGGCAATCCGAGAGGGTTATACAGATTTTGGAGGATATGTTGAGGGCTTGTGCATTGGAGTTCCAAGGAAGTTGGGACAACTATTTAGCACTTGTTGAGTTTGCCTATAACAACAGTTATCAGGCAAGTATCGGCATGCCTCCATACGAAGCATTGTATGGGAGGAAATGTCGTACACCGTTGTGTTGGGATGAGGTTGGCATGGCCAAGCTCGAAAGCACGGAATTGGTAGAGATCACCAAGTCAAAGGTGAAGCTGATTCGGGAGAGGCTTAAGGCGGCCCAGGATAGACAGAAGAGCTATGCCGATAAGCGCCGGAGAGCCTTGGAATTTCAGGTGGGAGATGAGGTATTCTTGAAAGTTTCACCTTGGAAAGGAATCATCCGGTTCCAAAGCCGAGGGAAACTTAACCCACGATACATTGGGCCATTTGTGATTCTTGAAAGAATCGGGGCCGTGGCATACCGATTACAGTTGACTCCAGAATTGGAGAAGATACATAACGTGTTCCACGTGTCTATGCTAAAGAAATATGTACCGGACCCGTCTCACGTGTTGGAGAAACCACCCGTGGAGATACGGGAGGACTTGAACTATACCGTACGACCGGTGAGAATACTTGATAGGCAAGTAAAGAAACTAAGGAGCAAGAAAGTTCCAATGGTTAAAATCCTATGGAAAAGTGACCGAGTTGAAGAAGAAACTTGGGAAACGGAAGCCTTAATGAAGGAGCAATATACATTTCTGTTTGAATAAGCATTTGTGAATTTCGGGGACGAAATTCCCGTTAAGGGGGGGTGAACTTGTGACACCGCACCCGAATGTACTTGGAATTTAAAGATGTTATGTATTTGAATTTCCTAACGAATAAAAATTCGTGTAATTGATTGGAATATTTAATTAATGTGAGATTAATTAAATTATTTATCGGGTCCATTATATGGGAATGAGCTACAAAATGCTTAGTTGGGTCATCGTAATAATTATAGAAGCCCAATAAAGTGCCAACTAAAGTTGATAAAAATATTTGGACAACCTGAGCGCTATTTTGACCCGACCGGCCAGAAATAGCAGGAATAATTGGGAGAGACTTCCTACACCCACTTGGGATATTCCATCAGTCAAATAACCCCAAATAATGGGGAGGGGACAAGGAAATAAGGGGAGGGGCGAGCTAGGCATGAGGGGAGTCTCATTGAGACAAATGCCCATACCCCCATGTCCTACTCCTTGGATTATCTTCCAATTGATTGAGGAGTTGTCTCCTATCATTGGCATCCATTCGAACCAGCCAGGGAGAGAGAGCTCAAGGGGAGTCCTCACATCATCCAAGGCTTGAAGGAAGCAAGAAGCTAAGGAAATCCAATAGAAAACAACTAGAAGAAGAGGTAAGAACACAACTCTTATCTTTTAACTAGTTTTGTTGTATGATTTTTAAGAAATCATATGGTGGATTAAACCATGAGTTATACACGTTTAAAAGTGTATAATATTGCTATTTAGTGGTGGTATTTAACTTAGAAGAGTCGTGGAATCGATAGGAGTTGAAACCGCCGGAAACCGCCAAGTGTAGGAGGCTGTTCGTAGTAGCAGACGACGAAAGCCGCCCAGCTTTCGTGAAAGCCGCCCGGCTTTCACCTTCTGCCCAGATTTTTCGCTTTCGATCGGTTCAGAACGGGGGTTGATCGGAGGGCTTAATAAAGGCAACTATTTCAGCACTTCATAAGGTGAGGATGGCTGACTATATTGCTTATAATCTTTGGGTTAATTTCATGAGATTACCTAAGGTAATTAAATATGTTTTTAAGGATTATTAATGATTAATAATGCCTAAGAATGAGAAGACTATTGTCTATGAGGAAAAGAGCATAATATACAAATTTGTAAGAGATTGTGTATGATTATGTGATATGAAAGAAATGGTATGGTAATGGAATTAACTATGAAAATTGTGATAAAATATACTTTTACTTCATGTATGAAATTCATGAATGGATAAAGGTGATATTTTTGATATTGGGATTAAATCATATTTGGATTGGAAAATCAATTGAGATAAACTATTTGGTTATGAATTTAGAACTTGGTTGTTCTAAGGTTATTCGACTAGTATCGAAATACTAGTCGGGAGATTTATATAAATAAATGATGGAATTAATCCTAAGAGATAGGATTGTGAATAGATATGCCTTAAGTAGTCTTAAGAGATGCTTTAAGGTCGAATTGTATGAACACTAAGGTGTGTTAGGGGTAGGCCTAAAGGCTATCCAAGTGAATTGATTCTAGGCATAGGATTTGCTTGAGAATTGAGCTATGAAAATAAATTAGAGTCGGACTCTAGGATTACATGGAAATGTAGTTGGGCCGAGCCCTTGCCATGTAACGTGATTAGCATGGAAACGTAGTTGGGCCGAGCCCTTGCCATGCATTGTGATCTTCATGGAAACGTAGTTGGGCCGAGCCCTTGCCATGAAGTTATGGTTGGTATGGAAACGTAGTGGGGCCGAGCCCTTGCCATACAAATATAGATATATTAGATTGAGTTAAAGGATTGTATAGAAATGTAGTTGGGCCGAGCCCTTGCTATACAATCGGGACTCGAGGGAACCCTATGGGGTTGTCGTGACTCATGGTCACGGAAAGTGAAAATGGAAAATTCTAAATGAATATGGGCCCACGGGCCGACTACTTGACTTTATATAAAGTAAGTATATTTTTAAAACAGGGTAACCGGGGGTTACGGCCTACGATATAATATCACTCTATTTGAGGGTCTTAAGAAATTGAAACATTGATTATACTTAGTATAGTTGTCATTGTACTTGTCAAATGCTTCCAAGTACTGACCTCCCCTTCACGGGGGAGGCCACCTCACAGTTTCAGGTAGAACTTGAAGAGTTGCTGCCACCACCCGTTGCTTCGGGGAGATCAAGGGAAGAAGACGTGGTTCGTGCTTCTTCCGTTTCTGTTTTGAAAACAATCTAAATAATGCTCATGGATATTATTTTGAATATTTATTTGGGGCTTGTATGCCCGTGTTTGCCACGTGTGGCTCGGATATTATATTAATGTTTCCGCTGCTTAAATTAAATGTTTTACATTGTGATTGTTTATGGATGTACTATTGTGAATGGTATTCAAGACGCCTTGTATAGTATGGATGAGTTGGACTGCGGTTGACTGTTCGTACTATACGGCGGGTTGTTGACGTGTCCGGTGGGTCCGGGGCGTGACAGCGATCGTCCGACGCGTCCTTGTTGATACTGGAAGCAGCGTGAACGTCCTCTACTGGGAGGCGTTCGAGGGAATGAAATTGAGGAAAGATCAGCTGGCTCCCCTACGCACCCCTCTCTCCGGCTTCACGGGGGATTGCATCGATGCGGAAGGCACCATCGGCCTCCCCGTGGAGATCGGGGATGGACCCCACACCACCCGCATCCGGATGACGTTCGTCGTGGTCCGCCTAAAATGTGCTCGCAACGCAATTTTGGGTCGGCCCGGCCTGGAGGATCTTGAGGCCATATGCTCCGTGCGGCACTCATGCATCAAATTCCCCACTGAGACTGGAGTGGGGGTGGCCCGCACGGACCCGCACATGGCCAGGGCCTGCTACACCAAGGCCATGGAGAGGTTCCGCGAGCGAGAAGCCCGGGTCAACAGCATTACTGAGAAGGCCAGACTGGCCAACTTCGACGCTCGTCTGGAGCCGGCTGCCATGCTCGAAGAAGTGGAGTTGGATGACCCTTCGGACAGGAAGGTGTCCATAGGCGCCGACCTGGAGCCTGAGATCAAGGAGGGGGTCATGGCTGTCCTCCGGAAATTCAAGATCCTATTTGCCAGAGGGACGGAGGACATGCCCGGCATAGACCCCAACCTCATATGCCACAGACTCGCCGTACGGCCGGATGCCAAACCTATACAACAGAAGAAGAGATACATGGCAGCCGAGCGGCGAGATTTCATCAAGAGGGAGGCTGCTACGCTCCTCAGCATCAAGCACATCTGGCCGGTCATCCATGTGGAGTGGCTGGCCAATGTGGTATTAGCCCCAAAAGGCGACACATGGCGGATGTGCGTCGATTACTCGGACCTCAACAAGGCCTGCCCGATGGATCCGTATCCGGTGCCGAGGATCGACTTGCTGGTGGATGAGATAGCAGGCTGCGAGCTGCTCAGCTTCATGGACGCATTCAGAGGCTACCATCAGGTGTTCATGCACCCGGATGATGCAGAGAAAACGGCGTTCATCACAGCGGACGGCGTGTACTGTTGCGTGGTCATGCCGTTCGGCCTGAGGAACGCCATGGCTACTCTCCAGAGGATGATCGGGATGTTGTTCAAAGACGTACTAGGAAAAACTATGGAGGCTTACGTGGACGACATCCTGATCAAGAGCAAGAAGAAGGAGGACCACGTCCGGGATATGGAAAGGATCTTCACCATCATGGAGGGGGCAGGGCCGGTCCTGTCCAATTTTATGCCTATGGGCGATGTATTATTTTGGCCTTATTTTCAAGACAAACAGTAAATTATACTTCGTACTTATTTAAAGTAAAAATTACGGAGTATAATAAAACTAGGAGAAATTACTCTAAATACGACTAAAAACATTTGTACATTCCAAACTAAGATT
Organism: Cuscuta epithymum; assembly: GCA_945859915.1. Lineage (NCBI taxonomy): Eukaryota > Viridiplantae > Streptophyta > Magnoliopsida > Solanales > Convolvulaceae > Cuscuta > Cuscuta epithymum. Next base: position 2,629,315 of record CAMAPF010000058.1, on the reverse strand, counting down.
ATCATGTTTTTATTCTCTAAATAGAAGTAATTACTGTCATATTTTACACATGTAGTATTTTCCGAACGTAACAGTAATTACTCCTATTCAGAAAATAAATACATGACAGTCCTATTTTGAATTTTTTAAAAAAAAAAAACTGACTCCCATTTCAGGAATTCTCCCTACAACTATCTAATAAAGGTTATAAAATAAAGATGAAGGTGCTGTTCTGTTCGTCTTATTCTTATTACTTATTGCTTATTCTTATTTTATTCAGATCAGATCAGAAAAATTCAGATCAGATCAGAAAAATTCAGACCAGATCAGATCAGATCAGAAAGATTCAGATCAGATCAGACCAGATCAGAAACATTCAGATCAGATCAGAAAAGTTCAAACATGATTTATCACTTTTATTATTATATTGATTATTATTATTATTATTATTATTATTGTTATTACTATTATGATTATTATTATTATATAATTCTTATTAATAATATTAATAATAATATGATAAAAAATAAGATATTAATAATAGTTATAATATTTTAATATAATAATAGTAATATAAACTCAATTATTAAGAAGACTATTATTATTATTATTTCAATATTATAATAATAATATGATTATGTTATTATAATATTATATTATAATTATATGTAATTATATTTATAATTACAATTATAATTATTATAATTATAAGTATAATCAATTGTTATTATTATAATTATATCTATAATTAATTATAGTTATAATTGTAATTAATTATAATTATAATAATTATTATTATAATTACAATCATAATTATAATTATGATTATAATTATAATTATAATATAATATTATAATAATATAATACTAATTATAATAATAATCATATTATTATTATATTATTGTAATAATAATATTAATATAATAATATCGTTATAATAATATTAATTGTATTTATATTACTATTATTATATTACAATATTATAATTAATGTTAATATAATTATAATGATTATTAATTATAATTATAATAATTATAATTATTATTAATTATAATTATAGTAATTATAACTATACTTATAATTATATTATAATTATAATTTATGATTATAATTATTATTTTTATTATAATTATTAATATTATTATTATTATTACTATTGTTATTATTTTACGGAGTAATTATAATAATATTGATAACTATAGTTACAATTATAGAGATAAATATTGTAATTATAATTACAATAATAATTATATAAGTAATTATAATTAAAAATATAATTAAAATTATAATTATATCTATATTTATAATTAGTGTAATAGGTATAAATTTTTCATTTTAAATTTAATTTTAATTATTATTATTATTATTATTATTATTATTATTTTTATAGTTACGATTATAATTATAATTTTATTTAAATTATATTTTTAATTGCAATTATAATAATTATAATTATAATTATAATTATAATCATAGAAATATTTAAATCAGATCAGATCAGAAAGATTCATATTAGATCAGAAGGATTCAGATCAGATCAGAAACATTCAGACCAGATCAGACCAGATCAGAAAGATTCAGATCAGATCAGATCAGATCAGAAAGATTCAGATCAGATCAGATCAGATCAGAAAAATTCAGATCAGATCAGATCAGATCAGAAAAATTCAGATCAGATCAGATCAGAACTTAAAAAATTCAGATCAGAAACATTCAGATCAGGTGAAGAGAACAGCTTCGAAATTCACCTTCATATTATTTGAATTGCATATTAGGACAAAAGTAACAACACAAGTATCACAAAATTAAAGAACATTGTGATGTAAAATAATCAATAATTGATTTATAATCAATTTTTCCAATATCACATGTGCAATGTTTAAAATTGCTAATCCATTAAGTTTTTTGAGACATAATAGATAATTGTGATGATGTTTAAGAATTGGGAGGCACTGACAGCCCAAAGACAATAATATAAATTGGTAATTTTGTAATTAATCTTAAATGCTAAAAAGATGTGAAGAGACGTGCTTTTATTGATTCAATAATAAATGTGTTGACTTACAACAAACTCTATTTAAAAATCAAAATTAAATTTATATTCTTTTTTAAAACTTGTCTAGCTCCATGAAAGACTTTTTCTTATGTTTTAAAATTCTCGAATTGTCAACAAAAATTAATCATTAGACATACTTATTTAATTGAAATTATAAATAATAAAAAAAGAAACCTACTCAGATTACATATAAAGAAAAAATTTGGGCCTAATTTTCTTTCTACTTTTTTTCGGGCCTAGGGCGGTCGCCCCAGCTGCCCTCCCCCTAGGACCGGCCTTGGGAGGGGGCTAGCATGAGGCTCAATCCGAAGAAGTGTGCTTTTGCTGTCAAGGGCGGCAAGTTCCTCGGCTACATGATGAGTGAACGGGGAATCGAGCCTAACCCGGAGAAGGTGAAGGCAATAGTCGACATGGAAGCCCCGAAGAATCTGAAGGACGTACAGCGCCTCACTGGGAGATTGGCGGCACTGAGCCGATTCATGTCAAAACTGGCAGACAAAGCAATCCCTTTCTTCCAAATCATGAAGAAGGCGAATCCCTTTGAATGGACACCGGAATGCCAGGCTGCCTTCGAAGATTTCAAAGTGTACCTCTCCTCTCCGCTCGTCCTCACCAAAGCAGACCCAGGGGAGCAGTTGTACATGTATCTGGCGGTGGCAGACTTGGCTGTGAGTCTGTGCTACTCAAGGAGGCAGAAGGCGTTCAGCGGCCAATATATTTTGTGAGCAAGGCGCTGAACGGCCCGGAGACCAGATACACACTGATGGAGAAGACGGTCCTCGCCTTGATAGCATCCATCAAACGCCTGGCACCGTACTTCCAGGCACACCCAGTGACTGTATACACAACACAACCTCTCGCCACGATCCTCCGGAATCCCATGGCCAGCGGGAGGATAACCAAATGGTCCCTGATGATCGGCCAGTACAACGTAGAATTCAAGCCGAGGCCGACAATCAAGGGACAGGCGCTGGCAGACTTCATAGCCGAGTGCACTGCGCGCACCGAGGACGATCCCCAAGGCGACAATGATTTCGACAACTGGTGGGAGATGTACACCGATGGGGCCTCGAGTGCAAAAGGTTGTGGCGGAGGAGCAGTGATCACTTCACCCGAGGGTTTCAAGGTCTACTACTCCATGAAATTTGAGTTCAAAGTCACCAACAATGAGGCTGAGTACGAGGCGCTGATCGCAGGACTGAAATGTGCAAAGGCACTCGGCGCAGCTCGTCTGAAGGTGAGGATGGACAGTCAGCTGGTGGTAACCCAGATGAATGGGACGGCCGGGACCAGGGAAGAAAGGATGAAGGTTTACAGGGAACTCGTGGAGGAACAAACCGCGCAGTTCGAACAGGTGATAATCGAGCAGGTATCGCGGGTGGAGAACGCCGAGGCTGACATACTATCCAAGCTAGGCAATCCCCCGACCGATGACCCCGCGGCGAGCATCCCCCGGCACATTAGGGGCTTCATCAGGCAAGAGACACTCCCGGCACCAGCGACGGACATCATCCGGGTAGAGGCCATATCCATCGCCGAGCCTAATTGGTCGAAGGAAATTGCCGACTACCTCAGAGATGGGACGCTCCCCGGACCGGAAGATGATGGCAGCTCCGGGAAGGCAGCTTGGGTAAAAAGGCGTGCCCTTGCTCCTTGCTTTCACGACCGTGGGCATGCGAAGCAACATTGGCACGTCCCATGGATGATGTAGACGGGAAAACTCCTGCACGAAGAAAATCAAGACGTTCAGAGCCATAACAACAAAAGGGTGACAGGACAATGCAAGTACAAATAGACGCACCTAACCCGGCCCGGGCCTTAAAAGGCTCGGCCACCAGCGACCGGAGGTTCTGGACGCCAAGACCAGCTATGCGCTTGGCGTAGCCAAGCTCCTCATCCGTCATGGGTGGCGGAATGGACTTCACCGGGTAGGCGTTCCACCTATCGGAAAACGGCATCGGGGAGCCTACTTCGGCGAGGAAGAACCGCTCCTCCCAGCCATCCGGGTTCCCGGCGTTGTTGGAAAACAGGACCATGGACGGACGCGCAATCAGGGTTAAGTACCCCGTACGTCCGAAGGGGGATAACCGGAAGAAGTGTTGTAACAGATCTACGGTGGGGGTCACGTCAACACTGTGACATCTAATTATAAAACCCGCGATGATCCTATAAACGGCGGGGACGAACTGAGCAGGTGTCACCTTGAGGCTCCTAAAAAGCTCTATGTGGAAGCTATGAAGGGGAAAAGGAAGGCCGACTATAACGGAGTCTAAGTGGACCACCACATGGCCGGGCAGATGACGCATTATGTTGCGCAAACGACCTTCGTCATAACCCCTTGGGGGAAGGAACCATTGGCTTATCAACCGACGGTCGGCGTTCAAAAGACGCTGGCGCTGACGACGAACGCCGGAAAAATTCAGGTGATGTCGGGGGGGCCAAGGTGGCATACCCCGCTCATAGAACTCCAGATCATCACCGGAGGAACACCCATCGTCAAACCTATCCCCGACGGACGACGAGCTGCTTCGGGCCCTTGAATCAATGTTTTGAGCTTCTAACCCAGACAAAGACATGACGACGTTCGGTACCTACCGGGGCTCGAACCTGAGGCTACGCAGGGGAAAGCTAGAGAGAGAAAGTAGTTGCGCAGCGCAAGAGTTATAGATGAAGCGAGTGGGGAAATCGCGAAATCTCGGTTACTTATAGACAGCACCGCGAGAATGCACCAATCGCGGTGGAACACGTGGCGCATGGATACCGGTACCTACCACGGTATTAAAGGTGCCTCGATGTTTCCACCCCACGACCACCATGAGGGAACCCGATTCGGTGCCACGAACGTCCCCTATGGAGGCACAAAGAGGCCACATCCACAGGTTAAACTCACGGGGAGACGCGCGTATCTACGGGATATGTTCATATTTCAATACTTCGCACCACCGCAACGCGCGAAAAGGGTTATGCTACTCCTAATGCGACGGACATATTTATCAAGGCATCGTCTCTGAGGATTGCGTCTGTATCCCCACATCTAGTTACACAGACGGGCGTCGCCCCACCAAGTGTAAGTTGAGCACACGCAGCATGGATAGTTATGCTCGCACGCACGGGACGGACGTCTCTACAAAAGCATCCCGCATCCCCGTACGTAGGATCCAATACGTATAACGCGGGAGGTGGGCTTACACGTATGGGACGGACCCCAGGCGATACCTCCGTATCTCGAAAGATCGGAGTGCAAAAATCTGATATGGGCATGAACGTCCTCGCGAACTTAGAGGCAAAATACAACAAAGAATGAAAGGAAACAAGAAGAGTTCATGAACGTAGAGACAATGATGGAGCAAAAAGAGTTGTGTATTCCTCGGCTCTACTGGCCGGATATTACAGAGTCATGACAAAAAGTTACAAGCTACATTAAACAAAATTCGGGGAAACGGGCCGGGACCCCCCGGGAATGAGTTCTTCTTCATCTTCGGGCTCGGGCTCGGGGGTCGGAGGCTCCGGGACCTCACCCCTGGCTTTAGCTTCCTCCCGCCGGGCGTCCCGCTCCAATTTGCCCACCGCCCGGATCAGCTCAGGATCTGTGGTGTGCCGAGCCAGATTGGAATCGGGGCCCTGAAGAGCAGCAAACACGGGCAGCGTGGCCTTCACCCCTTCATTATAGCCGATGACGAAGGAGGAATCTCCAACATCATACAGGAACTTCTCGGCCAGGGGGGCACTCTCCAGGACCTGGACCCCGAACTTGAGCCGGTCCTTCGGCGCACGCTTCTGCAGCTCGGCGGCGAATACATCGCCGAAAGCGCCGCCGACATACCTCTGGGCGGCGATCATGAAAGCCCCAGAATTATGGTACCCGGTATCATCGACGAGCCATTCAGGGGCCTCGTCCTTGGGAGCAGGCAGAGCTGGGACGAGCTTGAACCCGGCCTTCTCCAGAACCGCGAGCTTCGCGGAGGACTCGCGGGCTACCTTCAGGGCGGCCTGCAGTTCTTTGTCCTTGGCCGCCAGCTCCTTCTCCTGAAGACGAGCGGCCTCTCTTGCCTTCTTCAAAGCCGCATCTGCCTTATTCCTCGCCTGGAGGACCTCGGCATCTCGGGCAGCCTCAGACTGCAGAACGGAGAGCCCGACCTACAAATCGAATACGGGAAGTGAGACTTCAAAACATTAGAATGAGGTAATCAAGCACCCTGCGCGGAGCGGAGTCTTACCTGAAGAGCAGCGGCCAGAGCCGCATTGGAAGCCTCTGAAGACGTTCGGGGAGGCATCTCCACGCCGGCCAGAGAAGCGATCTCCTGCCAAACGTCATGCGCCAGACGTCCGGGAGAGGGGAGGATCAACTCTTGCCCTTCGGGGGCCGAAGAGCCAATCCCCCTGGGCCTTTTGGACTTCTTATCCCTCGCTTTCTCCCCCTCCTGGGGATGGACGGCCTGCAAAGGCGCCACGACTTCGGGAGCGCCAGGGTTAAGGATTTGGGCCTGGGACCCCTGTGCCATTACCGTGGCAATAAGGTGCTGTTCCGCCTCCACTGTACGACGGTCGGCCTGGGAGGCGGAGGAATTGGAGTCTGCTATTTGGACGGCCTTGGCCTTGGCAAGGGCGGCATCGGCAGCAGCGCCTTTGCCCTTCCTCGTCTTGAGGAGCTTCTCGTGATTCATCTGTTCCTGGGTTGGGGGAAGACCTGAAAGGAAAATGGAAAATGTGTTAGATGGACGAGCGTCAGGAATAACTCACCTCGGAGGTCAGGACCGCCCAGTACCCCGAGACGAGCGTAGGAGGGGAGATGTCCGAGAGTATGGGCGGTACCTATTCCTGCCGCGGCGAGTGCCTCGAAAGTTAGGAAGTCATCTAAGGGCCGGATGCCGCCCGTCGAGATCTTTCTGATGTCTTCCTCCAGATCGTCGGTCAGCTCCGGGGACCCTATCTTGGGCGGATAGCCATTCCACCGCAATGGCAGACGAGCATCCGCATACCGCACAAAGAAGAACCGATTCTTCCAATCATGGATGGAACTCGGTGCTCCGCTGAACAACCTCCGTTTCGGACGGGCTGCAATGCTCAGGAAACCGTCGGAATTTTGGGGGGTGAGCCGGTAGAAGTAATGGAACAAGTCCAAAGTGGCGGTGACCCCATTGTCCTTACAACGGACTAGGAAGGCGGAGACGAACCGATATGAATTCGGCATGAGTTGTGCGGGGGCTATTTGGTAACGGCAGAAGAATTCCACGAAGAACGGATGAAGAGGGAAGCGCAGCCCAGCCTCGATGGAGTCCAGAAGCACCATAATCATCCCTGGGCGTCTCCTCATCACGTGGGTTGCGCCACGGAGGCTGTATACGGACGGAGGGGGGAAGAACACCTTGAGCTTGTTAAGGGCTACCGGCGAGAAGATCTGCTCGTGGCAGAGGACATTCTTGATCGGGCATAGATGCCTCTCCACATCTATCTTTAGCCCAAGATCAAACACTTCGATGTCGGAACCATCCTGGGCCTCGACCCCAGAGTCATATCCGTCCGGACGACCGTCCTCACTAGCGGACTCCTGTTCCCTGGCGTCGGCCACGGGGTCCACCACATCGAGGGCCATATTGTCTTGCTCCCCCGAATCAGCACCCTCCTCACCAGGGACAGTCTTAACAACACCAATTTGGGCTTCCCCGGCCTGAACAGTTCCCACGGTAGGGGCCGAGCCAGAACTACCGGAAGTGCTAGTTTCGCCCGAAGAGCGTGAACCGGAGTCGGAAGAGGAGCCCGAGGAAGAACCCAATGAACCCGAACCAGAACTTGACGAGATCTCCATCGAAACCATCTCGGCGAGAATTCAAGACAAGAAAAAGAAGCAGAGGATGAAAATTACCTTAGAGAGGGATTAGCCGAGCTTGGAAGCGGGAGAAGACTCGAAGAGCTGCGGAAATTCGAAAGCAGGAGAGCCGAAATCGGGAGCCCTAATCCAGGGGGGAAACGCGGCATTTATAGGAGAAACACCGAAGGGGGAGCCAACGAAGGGCTGACACGTGGCAAGGAGCGTATTCCGGCTCACGCGCTGTGCGTGGGGCGGAAGCGTAATGATGACATTCCCTCGGAAAATGCACCGCCGTTTCAGCAGCCGTCACATCGTTTCCTGAACCGTCGACAGCTGTGAGGCACCATGACCACGAGCGTACGCCTCCGCCGGATGCAATAAACACAAGTATCAAGACACGGACGTCTACTTCAAGGGAGTTCATACTTCCTTATGTCCTGCGCATGCTCAGAACATCAGAAGTAGGGGACTTGTGTTGGGTTAATGGCCCAAGCCGAGGTCCGGCCCATTAACCCCATTTTTACCAGACGTACGTCCAGTTAGAACACGAGGCTAGCCGCAGGCCCATGTCCTTGGGGAGAGACGAACGGCTGGAATTGGGGTTCAGGCTCAACGGCCCATCTCAACGAGCATCTATGGAGGAACAAGGAGCAGAACCGCGGGCCATCAGGGATGACGACGAACGTCCCCAGAGCAAGTCTATAATCATCGGAGGGAACCCAGTCCACATGGTGAGAATACAACAAGGCCGGGAGACGAGCAGCCGATACCTCTTGAGGACCACTTGAAGTGACCCAACTCGCCTCCCGGGCGGACGAACGTCCCCACTATTTAGGCGGGAAACCTAGATTCTGGCGGGAAGTGCATTTAATGCTGAAGATTTGGTAGTTGGGACACAGCGGTCCACAGGCTCCCACGTCAGCATAGCTACCTGCCCATTGGTGGGTATAAATAGAAGCATTTATTTCATTGTAAAGGGTTGGCAACTTTCTATTCTTAGCACTCTAGCTATAGCATTCTTACTCGCAGCACTTCTACTGCCTTGTAAGACGAACGGCCGACGGAGCCTTAGCGAAAAGTATTGTATTAGGGAGTTATTAAGGGATAATAATACATAATCAATTACTTGCTACTTCTTGTTCTCTTTAATCCATACCATCTGCTTGTTGGGCTAGTTTACTCACACACACTCCACTCGAAATCCTTGGGCTTACGTGTTGGACCCGGGGGTTGAAGGAATAAACCTCAACAATACGAATAACAGATTCATATAGTTTTATTATCCTCACCTAAAATTGGATAAATTATGAATTAACTTCAAAGAAAATTTCAATTAAAAAGAAAAAACTGAAAATTTCAATCAAAATCAGTGTTCATCCAAATGACAGATTATGAATCAAGAAAAGTATGACATGAAAATAGAACATGGAGTTCATTTGATAAATTTGTGTTCAGAAAGCATTACCAATGGAATAGGGTTTGGCAACAGAGTGAATCATTGTGGTTTGTTCATATCAGCAAATTTCGATGAAGACCATACTTTCCCCTGCACCACGTTCGGAAGCCCTATCTTGTCGGGATGCAACATCATATATCGAGAAACGATTGAGTGTGTTGAGGTTTATTCCTTCAACCCTCGGGTCCAACACGTAAGCCCAAGGATTTCAAGTGGATTAGGTGTGTGAATAAACTAGCCCAACCAACAAGTGAGATGGATCAAGGAAAATAATAAGTAGCAAGTAAGTGATTAGGTATTATTATCTATTAATAACTCCCTAATACAATACTTTCGCTAAGGCTCGTCGGCCGTTCGTCTTACAAGGCAGTAGAGGTGCTGCGAGTAAGAATGCTATAGCTAGAGTGCTAAGAATAGTAAGTTGCCAACCCTTTACAATGAAATAAATGCTTCTATTTATACCACCAATGGGCAGTTGGCTATGCTGACGTGGAGGACCGTGGATGGCTGGTGTCTCAACCACCAAATCTTCAGCATTAAATGCACTTCCTGCCAGAATCTAGGTTTCCCGCCTAATTAGTGGCGACGTTCGTCCAGCTGGGGAGGTGAGTCGGTCCTGGTGGTTTCGCAAAGGGTACTGGGCCGTTCGTCCCTTAGCCCTTGGGGGATTCCTCCATGTGGATTGGATTGCCTCCAACGGTTATGGGCCTGTCCTGACGACGTCCGTCGTCATTCTGGGGCCTGTGGGCCTGCTTGTTGTTGACTGCGTAGACGTTCGTCGACATGGCGGGTAAACCCAGGCTTTGGTGACAACGTGCGTCCCTTCCAAGTTGCCTGTCAGCTTAGCCCACCCAGTTCTGTCTGGACGTCCGTCCGAATAAAAGGGGAAAATGGGCCGAACTTCTACTTGGGCCATTAACGCAACACAAGTCCCCCACTTCTGATGTTGTGAGCTTGCGCAGGACATAAAGAAGTATGAGGCTCCTCACGGGTAGACGCCCGTGGCATTGTACCTGTGTTTGTTGTGTCGGCGAAGGTGGACGCTCATGGTCATGGTGTCTACCTGCTGGCGGCGATTCAGGGATCGAGGTGGCGGCTACTATGGAAACGGTGCACTTCCCCAGGAAAGGCCATCATTACGCCTCCATCCCACGCGCAGCGCGTGAGCCTGGATACGCTCCGCACTACGTGTCACCCCTTCGTTGACCCCTGAATCGGTGCCTCCCTTATAAATATTGGGGTTTTCCTTAGGATTAGGGTTCCCGATTTTTGCTCTCTCGCTCTAGGATCTCTGCTGCTCGGTGCTCTGTTCATCCGCAAGGTTCATCGGCTCGCCCTACCCCCTCTAAGGTAACTTGGGTCCTCTTCCCCCTTCTCTATAATCCCTTTCTGATCTTCCCAATGGCTTCCATGGAAATCTCCTCGGATTCCAGCTCTAGCCCCTCGGGCTCTTCCTCGGGTTCCTCCTCCACTTCTGGTTCAGGTTCCGGCTCCGGCTCTTCCTCGCGTTCTTCCAACAAGGCCAGCGTCTCAGGTAGTTCTGGTTCGGCCTCGACGGTGGGCATTATACAGGAAGACGGTGCCGCCGTTAATGCTATCGTACCTAATGCTGAAGAGGCGGCCACATCTGCAGATCATGGAGATGACATGGTCCTAGAGGTGGCGGACCAAGCTGATATAGGGAATCAAAACACGACCCCCGCGGACGATCGTCCAGCGGATTATGATTCGGGAGCTGAGGCCGAAGATGGATCCGATGTAGAGGTGTTTGATTTGGGGCTTAAGATAGATGTGGAGCGTCATATTTGCCCGATTAAGAATGTCTTAGGGCATGAGCAAGTCTTCTCGGCTGTAGCTCTCAATAAGCTTAAGGTGTACTTCCTCCCTCCGTCCGTATATAGCCTCCGGGGCGCATCCCACATGATGAGAAGACGCCCGGGAATGGTCATGGTGCTCCTGGATTCCATCGAGGCCGGGCTGCGTTTCCCCCTCCACCCATTCTATGTGGAGTTCTTCTGCTGCTATCAAATAGCCCTCGCACAACTCATGCCGAATTCATACCGGTTCGTCTCCGCTTTCCTAGTCCGTTGCAAGGACAATGGGGTCACTACCACTTTGGATTTGTTCCATTACTTCTTCCGGCTCACCCCTCAAAATTCTGATGGTTTCCTGAGCGTCGCCGCTCGTCCGAAACGGAAGCTGTTCAGCGGCGCACCGAGTTCCATCCACGATTGGAAAAATCGCTTCTTTTTTGTGCGGTATGCGGATGCTCGTCTGCCATTGCGATGGAATGGTTATCCACCCAAGATAGGGTCGCCAGATCTGACCGAAGACCTGGGGGAAGATATAAGGAAGATATCGACGGGCGGCGTCCGGCCCTTGAATGATTTCCTCACCTTCGAGGCACTTGCCGCAGCAGGAATAGGTACCGCCCGTGTCTCTGGACTCCCAACTCCCCCATACGCTCGTCTCGGGGCACCGGGCGGTCCTGTCCTCTGGGTGAGTGTACTTTGTCAAACTCTTTGTTTAATTTCTGATGCCTTGTGTTTTTATCCGCAGGTCTGCCCCCCACCCAAGCTCAAATGAACCACGCCAAGCTCCTGAAGAACCGGAAGGGCAAGGGTGCCGCCGCCGATTCCGCCCTTGCTAAGGCCAAGGCTGTCCAAACGGCCGATTCTAACTCCTCCGCCTCCCAGGCCGATCGTCGCACGGTGGAGGCAGAACAGCATCTTATCGCCACAGTGATGGCGCAGGGGTCCCAGGCCCCGAATGCTGATTCCGGCGTCCCTGAGTTGGTGGCGCCCCTGCAGACTGTCCATCCCCAAGGCGGGGAAAAGGTGAAGGATAAGAAGGTGAAGAGGCCTCAGGGGGCCAGCTCTTCGGCCCCCGACGAACAAGAAATGGTCCTTCCTCTCCTAGGACGTCCGGCTCATGACGTCTGGAAGGAAGTTGCCTCCTTGGCTGGGGTGGAGGTGCCTCCCCGAACGTCTTCGGAAGCTTCAAACGCGGCTCTGGCCGCCGCTCTTCAGGTAAGACTCTGCCTTATGTTGAGCAGTTGATCATTGTGTGATGTCGACTCGAAGTCTTACATTCGTGTTTGGTTTGTAGGCTGGGCTATCCGTGCTGCAAGCCGAGGCCGCGAGGGACGCTGAGGCCCTCCAGGCTAAAAACAAGGCGGATGCCGCTTTGAAGAAGGCAAGGGAGGTCGTCCGTCACCAGGATAAGGAGGTAGCTACCAAGGAGAAGGAGCTACAGTGTAACACACCGATTTTGTGAGCTAATTATATTAATCATTTTTATTTATTTTAATTAGTTAAGTAAATTCTTCTATGAATAGTGTGATATATTATTTAACATGTGTTGTTGTGGCAGGTAATGTTGACCGGTAAGCTCTAACAATTTTAAGTAAAGAAATAATTAAGATTCTAAAGTTTAAGTAGTTTCTTTAATTAAAAATTTACTTCATTTTTCTTAGTTGGGCTCGTAACATGTTTGTATAGTATTTAAAAGATCCAAATCAGTTAACTTGGTGAAGTAAGTATTTATTAAAAAGCCTTGAGAAGTCAACAAGAGGTATACGTAAGTATATATCAACCCTAAGAAATTTCCCTGAGGAACAAACACTATTTCCTCCTCTCTGCAGCCGCTAACCCGCTTCTCCCATCTACTGAAAACAGTTTTCTTTCCCTAAATTCATTCATCAAAGGATTTCTCTCTGGGTCTCAAATCCCTATTTCACTCCTCGTAAGTTCAATTTTTCCACCAAGCTTTATTCATATGATAACATCCCTGATCAAGTATATTTATTTCTGTACTCAGTAATCGTTTTATCTCTTTGTTAGCATAGATGTTCGTAAACGAGTTTTCTACTTTATTTGTTACCAAGAGATTTATTTTGGGAGGGATCAATTAGATTCTTTCGATTTCAGTTTTAATAAAATTTCTTCATGTCGTTAGGTAAATCACAAAGTGATAACTCTGGGTTGTACTCCTGCTGCACAATTAGATTTTACAAAAGAAAAGAAAAGATTTTCTTTATTCTGAAAGGAGGTCTGGTTACGCTGATTCGTTGAGTTTCCTTGAGCTACTAGTCCTTTTTCATAATGCTATATATACTAGACATACTTTGGGTGTAGTTCCGTTAGTGGTAGCACAAAAACATATTATTGTTCTGGAGCAGCAGTTGATGATATACACTTAATATATAAAGCCCTTTAGTATGAGTCCCAACTTATGCTATTTCCATCCAATGTTTTCTTACAAATTGGCTGTTTTACAAACCGATGGTGGGAAATTTTTATACTCCAAGTGAAATAGCTATTATAATTGGCAGCAGCTTTCCCAATTGTTTTGTGCTGCGGTTAGGTTTCATCAAATGGAGTTTTTATATCTCTTGGATTAATAGTTAAAAGTTAAAAGTTAACTTTTAACTTATACGTATAGTATAAGTAGGCTAATGTATGAGGTCTGAGGATTAAGAGTTTTCATTGGTAAATCATATCTATTTTGGATAAAGATAAAGATAGACTATTATAGTCTTCATGTTCAGAACGTAATAGTAAGATGTATTTTTGTTTACATCAGCTGCACTTTGGAAAATTCTCATTTTATATTATTCTATAACTAAAGATTTAAGCAAGAAGAGCTTACTGGAAGACAATACCAAAGTGCCACACATTTGAGTAAATTAAGTTCAGCTTTGACAGGTAAGTCATCACCACCTATACATGATAGTTTGAAATAAATTGTGGATGTCTAGCTAATTATGAATTGATATACTTGCTTCATTACTTGAAAGTGTATAGCATGAGATTTGTGTAAACTCCAAGTTAGATGTATGGATTGACAGGTGTGTAAATTGTAAAGTTATTGTGTTATCAAATATGAAGTATTCAAGTTCTAGGAATTTTATGAAGTAATTATAAGTAATGTTTTAAGGTAGCCGTGCCCCCAAGTAACTACCTGAGCTGAGCGTAGCGGGACGTCCTTCCGCGGGGAGTCCCGGGGTTACTTCTGATGGGCTGCGGGCTAGCTACCCGAGATCATTGGCGAGGGGCCAGGACACGAGCTACGGGCCCATAAATGAAAAGGACAAAGTGAAGAAAGAATGATGTATAAGGAAACTTTTCGTTAGTTTCGATATTTGAAGCTTTGTTTGCCATGTTATATGTTTTGTATGTGGTTATGCAAAGTGCTTTTGAGTATTCTAGCTTGTGTATCTATTTATGGCTAGCTAAGACTCCGTTATTTTAGTGGATATAATGGTGACTTACTAAGCAAATTTTGCTTACGAGACTTCTATTCTCTCGTGTTCTCATGTATAGGAAATGAATAAAGGATGGAAGCTTGAGAGAATGTACAGAGCTGGTGACAGGGTTTTGGATGGGTTAACGGAGAAGACCTGGCTGTCTGTTATGTTTTGTATTAGTACTTTGATACTTATATGTTTTGATAAAGATTTTGTTTTCAAAAACTCCTGATCAGGTGTAATAGTTATGTTTACGGATGGTTTATCTTGATTTTTTTTTATGTTTTTGTTAAGAAGTTTGGTTATGTATATAAAGAAATAAAGTTTCATGAGGAGACTTTATATCTTTACTTCCGCTTTGTATATCGAGTTTGTTTATGTTTGAGTATCGTAATGGTCGTTTGGGGACGGTCGTTACAGTTTGGTATCAGAGCCCAGGTCCTTCCGTAACTCCATCCATTGCCACACACCGCTCGACATCTCTCATGTAAGTGAGTAGTTTGAGGCATATAAGAATAACCACAAGTTTCTATAAGTGAATTAATTACAGATGTTGGATATATGTGTGTGTGTGTGTTGTTACATTTGTTGTTAAATTAACTCTCTCGCACAGAATGACACGTGAAGACCAAGGTAACGAGGATGGTTCGTCAATTAGTAATGCAGAGCTGGCCCGTGTTGTAGCTGAACTCCGAAGGCAAATTGCTGATCAAAACATCCTTATTGCGCGCCTAACAGTTGAGGCAGGAAGCGGAAACAATAATAACAACAATCAACATGAGAATGAGCACCAAAATGACGGGGGAAGAGGAGGGCATCAAGAGACAGGGTGGAACGAGGTGGTTCGTCGAGAGCCATTACTGATCACGTGGAAGAAGGCACACCCTGAGGACTTTGAGGGTGGGGCCGACCCCCTCAAAGCTCGAGACTGGTTGAAGAAAGTTGAGGGCCTAGCTGAAGGACTCGAGTTGAGGGATAACGAGAAGGTCAAGTGTGCATCTTACAGCCTGACGATGAGTGCGAGGACCTGGTGGGAGACAGTGAAGCAGAGGGTCAACACCGCCACCATGACATGGGAGCAATTCTCAAGGGAATTCAACGACAAATATCTAAACCCCAGCAGGATGACAAAATTTTGGGATGAACTCCATGCCCTCACCCAGGGGTCGATGGATGTGTTGGCACTGGCGACCAGACTTACTGATCTCTTACAGTTGTGCCCCACCGCATCTCCCACCGAAGAAGATAAGACCAGAATATTCCTGAGAGCGCTGAGGCCGGAGATAGCTATCCATGTTAGGAGGGGCAACGCGACTCCAGACACCTTGACTGAGTGTGTCAATGTTGCTACTCAAGTGGAATACTATGTTTCAGCTTTACAGACAAGTGTCATGACCTCATCAGTGACTCAGCGTCCGTCAACGCAGAACTCAGGTGGAGGGCAATCGCAAGGATGGCAAAGGAACAAGAAGAGGCCTTATTCAGAATCCAGTGGGAAGGGATCAAGTTTCACCCCATCCCGTCAGGAGAAGATAGTACGACACCCATTGTGCAACAAGTGTGGCCGCAACCATCCCGGGCAATGCCGTTTTGGAGGTACGACTTGTTACATCTGCGGTCAAGAGGGCCACTTTGCTAGATCTTGTCCGCGAAGAGGGCAACCACAATCATCGGGTGGCAAAAACATAGCTAGCTCCGGAGCAATCCACCATATGCAAGGGTACATTGAGGGTCCTTCCATTCAGCAAGGGAGGTTGGAGGCACCACCAGAGGTCACTGCCGCAAGGGTGTACACACTGACAAGAGAGGAGGCGTCTCAGAATCCAAATGTGGTCACAGGTCAAGTTTCCATACTAAACAATAATGCTAATGTGTTATTTGATACCGGAGCAACACATTCCTTTGTTTCCAAAACATTTGCAAATAACATTGAGAGACCAAAAGAAGAACCAGGGTATAGCTTTTTGGTGTCCCTTCCATCCGGAGAGACCATGTGGTCAAGTCTTTGGCTAAGAGGTGTACCATTGTTGCTAGCAGAAAGAGAATTATATGCAGATTTGGTAGTGCTGGATATGAATGATTTCGATTTGATATTGGGAATGGATTTCCTTAGTAAGTATTCTGCCTACATCAGCTGTCGAACCAAGATTGTACGATTTGAACTAGATGGTGCAGAGCCCTTCGATTTTCATGGAGATTCACATAAATTGGAGAAGATGGTAATCTCTGTTCTGAAGGCAAGGAGATATCTTCAGAGTGGGTGCCAAGCATTCTTAGCTCACGTGGTGAGTAAAACTGCAGAGAAGGAGCCTAAACTTGAAACGGTAGCCGTCGTTAAGGAATTTCAGGATGTGTTTCCAGAGGATCTTCCTGGGTTACCTCCACCGAGAGAGATAGAATTTGAGATTGAGCTCATACCGGGAACCAATCCGATATCCAAGGCACCCTACCGTATGGCACCAACGGAACTAAAGGAATTGCATAAGCAACTACAGGAGTTGCTCGAGAAGGGTTTCATCCGTCCCAGTTTTTCTCCGTGGGGAGCTCCTATGTTGTTCGTGAAGAAGAAAGACGGGTCTATGAGGTTGTGCATAGACTACAGGGAGTTAAACAAGGTTACGATCAAGAATAGGTATCCCCTACCGAGAATAGATGATCTGTGTGATCAATTGAAAGGTGCCACTACCTTCTCGAAGATTGATTTGAGATCAGGATATCATCAGTTGAGAGTCAAGAATGAGGATATTCCTAAAACAGCATTCCGATCCAGGTATGGACATTATGAGTTTGTAGTCATGCCTTTCGGCTTGACCAATGCTCCCGCCGCTTTCATGGACTTGATGAACAGAGTTTTTAGTGACTTCCTTGACAAATCTGTGATAGTATTCATAGATGATATCTTGGTGTATTCAAAGTCCAAGGAGGAGCACGAAGAACATTTACGGGCAGTATTACGTACACTCCGAGAACATAAGCTATATGCCAAATTCTCGAAGTGTGAGTTCTGGTTGGGTCAAGTGGCTTTCCTTGGGCATGTAATCTCTAAAGAAGGTATCGCTTTGGATGCTTCTAAGATTTCAGCTGTTAGAGATTGGGTTCGACCTAAGAATGCTAGCGAGGTCCGGAGTTTCTTGGGTCTTGCGGGTTATTATAGGAAGTTTGTGGAGGGGTTTTCCAAAATTGCTCTTCCATTAACAACCTTGACTCGTAAGGGGAAGAGGTTTGAATGGACCGATAGGTGTGAAGAAAGTTTCCAGAAGATTAAGAAGTGTTTGACTTCTGCACCTGTACTTGCCTTACCTGAAGGAACTGGAGAGTTTGTGATCTACTGTGATGCTTCGAAGATGGGATTGGGGGCAGTTCTTATGCAGAATGACAGAGTCATCGCCTTTGCTTCTCGTCAGCTAAAGGATTATGAACAGAACTACCCAACACATGACCTGGAATTGGCGGCAGTTATTCATGCTCTAAAGATTTGGAGGCACTACCTTTACGGTGTACAATGTAAGATCTATACTGACCATCAGAGTCTGAAGTATATCTTCACCCAGAAGGAACTGAACATGAGGCAACGGAGGTGGCTGGAACTGGTTAAGGACTACGATTGTGAGATCCTTTACCATCCAGGGAAAGCTAATAGAGTTGCTGATGCTTTGAGTAGAAAGACTCATGCATCGATAGCTCTAATGAAGACCATACATCCTGAGTTACGAAAGGAGATCGATGCATTTGGCTTGGAGATGGTGGTACAGGGACGCTTGATGGCGATTATGGTAACACCGTCAATTTTCGAGGATATGGGGAACAAGCAAGAAGAAGATCCTGAACTAGTAGAAATAAAGAAAGGGATTCACGAAGGTAAGTCCTCTGACTTCCAGGTTGATGACAAAGGTGTGCTTAAATTCCGAGGGCGCTTGTGTATTCCAAACGTCGAGGAATTTAAGAAGAAGATTCTGAAGGAAGCTCATGGAACACCTTTTGCAATGCACCCTGGTGTAACCAAGATGTATAGAGACCTCAAACAGAGCTTTTGGTGGAAAGGGATGAAGAAAGATGTGGCAAAGTTCGTACAGTCATGCTTGACCTGTCAACAAATAAAAGTAGAACACCAGAAGCCGGGGGGAGAATTGCAGCCTATTGAGATTCCAGAGTGGAAGTGGGAGGATATTTCAATGGATTTCATTGTAGGCTTACCAAAGACCACAGGAGGTTATGATAGCATATGGGTGATTGTAGACAGATTAACCAAGTCGGCCCATTTTATTCCGGTTGCGGTAATAATGAATGTAGAGAAGTTGGCTTGGTTGTATGTCCGTGAGATTGTCCGATTACACGGAGTCCCCAAGACTATAATTTCCGATAAAGACTCTAAATTCACATCACACTTTTGGGAGTGTGTGCAACGGTCATTGGGAACAAAATTGAAGTACAGCACCGCCTTTCACCCGCAGACAGATGGGCAGACCGAAAGAGTCAATCGAATTCTTGAGGATATGCTAAGGGCGTGTGCTATTGACTTCCAGGGCAGTTGGGTGAAATATTTAAGCCTCGCAGAATTCGCTTACAACAATAGTTATCAGGCTACCATTGGCAAGGCTCCTTATGAGGCATTGTACGGAAGAAGGTGCAGGTCCCCTATCACATGGTTTGAGAGTGGGGAAAAGAGAGTAATGGAGGAGCAACTCGAGGGTAGAACTGAAATCATTGAGGAGACATCGGAGGCCATCAAAACCATTCGACAAAGGATTGAGGCAGCTCAATGTCGACAAAAGAGTTATGCCGACGCTAAGAGACGACCCCTTGAGTTCCAAGAAGGGGACCGTGTCTTCGTGAAGGTCACTCCGATGAAAGGGGTGATGAGATTTGGTAAGAGAGGTAAGCTCAGTCCGCGATTTGTGGGACCATATGAAATTACCAAGAAAGTGGGTAAAGTCGCTTATGAGTTAGCCTTACCTGAAGAGATGGCGGGTATACATAATGTGTTCCACATTTCGATGCTCAAAAGATATTTTGAAAGCCCAGAACATATCCTTGTACCTCCACACGTACAGACTCAACCGAATATGACCTACGAAGAGAGACCCGTGAAAATACTTGATCGCGAGATTAAGAGACTAAGGAACAAAGAGACAACACTGGTGAAGGTATTGTGGCGAAACCACAAAATTGAGGAAGCAACGTGGGAACCGGAGGAAGCCATGAGGAAGCGCTACCCTGAGTTATTCTAAGTTTCGAGGACGAAACTTTTACAAGGTGAGAGGGGTTGTAACACCCCGATTTTGTGAGCTAATTATATTAATCATTTTTATTTATTTTAATTAGTTAAGTAAATTCTTCTATGAATAGTGTGATATATTATTTAACATGTGTTGTTGTGGCAGGTAATGTTGACCGGTAAGCTCTAACAATTTTAAGTAAAGAAATAATTAAGATTCTAAAGTTTAAGTAGTTTCTTTAATTAAAAATTTACTTCATTTTTCTTAGTTGGGCTCGTAACATGTTTGTATAGTATTTAAAAGATCCAAATCAGTTAACTTGGTGAAGTAAGTATTTATTAAAAAGCCTTGAGAAGTCAACAAGAGGTATACGTAAGTATATATCAACCCTAAGAAATTTCCCTGAGGAACAAACACTATTTCCTCCTCTCTGCAGCCGCTAACCCGCTTCTCCCATCTACTGAAAACAGTTTTCTTTCCCTAAATTCATTCATCAAAGGATTTCTCTCTGGGTCTCAAATCCCTATTTCACTCCTCGTAAGTTCAATTTTTCCACCAAGCTTTATTCATATGATAACATCCCTGATCAAGTATATTTATTTCTGTACTCAGTAATCGTTTTATCTCTTTGTTAGCATAGATGTTCGTAAACGAGTTTTCTACTTTATTTGTTACCAAGAGATTTATTTTGGGAGGGATCAATTAGATTCTTTCGATTTCAGTTTTAATAAAATTTCTTCATGCCGTTAGGTAAATCACAAAGTGATAACTCTGGGTTGTACTCATGCTGCACAATTAGATTTTACAAAAGAAAAGAAAAGATTTTCTTTATTCTGAAAGGAGGTCTGGTTACGCTGATTCGTTGAGTTTCCTTGAGCTACTAGTCCTTTTTCATAATGCTATATATACTAGACATACTTTGGGTGTAGTTCCGTTAGTGGTAGCACAAAAACATATTATTGTTCTGGAGCAGCAGTTGATGATATACACTTAATATATAAAGCCCTTTAGTATGAGTCCCAACTTATGCTATTTCCATCCAATGTTTTCTTACAAATTGGCTGTTTTACAAACCGATGGTGGGAAATTTTTATACTCCAAGTGAAATAGCTATTATAATTGGCAGCAGCTTTCCCAATTGTTTTGTGCTGCGGTTAGGTTTCATCAAATGGAGTTTTTATATCTCTTGGATTAATAGTTAAAAGTTAAAAGTTAACTTTTAACTTATACGTATAGTATAAGTAGGCTAATGTATGAGGTCTGAGGATTAAGAGTTTTCATTGGTAAATCATATCTATTTTGGATAAAGATAAAGATAGACTATTATAGTCTTCATGTTCAGAACGTAATAGTAAGATGTATTTTTGTTTACATCAGCTGCACTTTGGAAAATTCTCATTTTATATTATTCTATAACTAAAGATTTAAGCAAGAAGAGCTTACTGGAAGACAATACCAAAGTGCCACACATTTGAGTAAATTAAGTTCAGCTTTGACAGGTAAGTCATCACCACCTATACATGATAGTTTGAAATAAATTGTGGATGTCTAGCTAATTATGAATTGATATACTTGCTTCATTACTTGAAAGTGTATAGCATGAGATTTGTGTAAACTCCAAGTTAGATGTATGGATTGACAGGTGTGTAAATTGTAAAGTTATTGTGTTATCAAATATGAAGTATTCAAGTTCTAGGAATTTTATGAAGTAATTATAAGTAATGTTTTAAGGTAGCCGTGCCCCCAAGTAACTACCTGAGCTGAGCGTAGCGGGACGTCCTTCCGCGGGGAGTCCCGGGGTTACTTCTGATGGGCTGCGGGCTAGCTACCCGAGATCATTGGCGAGGGGCCAGGACACGAGCTACGGGCCCATAAATGAAAAGGACAAAGTGAAGAAAGAATGATGTATAAGGAAACTTTTCGTTAGTTTCGATATTTGAAGCTTTGTTTGCCATGTTATATGTTTTGTATGTGGTTATGCAAAGTGCTTTTGAGTATTCTAGCTTGTGTATCTATTTATGGCTAGCTAAGACTCCGTTATTTTAGTGGATATAATGGTGACTTACTAAGCAAATTTTGCTTACGAGACTTCTATTCTCTCGTGTTCTCATGTATAGGAAATGAATAAAGGATGGAAGCTTGAGAGAATGTACAGAGCTGGTGACAGGGTTTTGGATGGGTTAACGGAGAAGACCTGGCTGGCTGTTATGTTTTGTATTAGTACTTTGATACTTATATGTTTTGATAAAGATTTTGTTTTCAAAAACTCCTGATCAGGTGTAATAGTTATGTTTACGGATGGTTTATCTTGATTTTTTTTTTATGTTTTTGTTAAGAAGTTTGGTTATGTATATAAAGAAATAAAGTTTCATGAGGAGACTTTATATCTTTACTTCCGCTTTGTATATCGAGTTTGTTTATGTTTGAGTATCGTAATGGTCGTTTGGGGACGGTCGTTACATACAGGCCGCCCTGAAGGCGGCCCGGGAGTCTGCTGAACGGGTGGCCGCGTATGAGAAGGTCGGGTTCACGCTCGTCCCGGTTCTTCCTACCCCCAAGGATGGGCCTTCTGAATGGCTCGTCGATACCTCTGGGTATGAGAATACTGGGGCCTTCATGGTTGCCGCCCAGAGGTATTGTGGCGGTGCGTTTGGCGATGTATTCTCCGCCGAGCTGCAGAAGCAGGCCCCGAAGGACCGCCTCAAGTTCGGGGTTCGGGTCTTAGAGAGCGCCCCTCTGTCAGAGAAGTTCTTGTTCGACGTTGGAGATAGTTCCTTCGCCATCGGCTTCAATGAAGGGGTAAAGGCTACCCTGCCTATTTTTGCCGAGCTCCAAGGCCCCGGCTTCAATCTGGCCCAGCATACCGATGACGCTGAGCTGCTCCGGACCTTGGGCAAGCTGGATCGCGACGCCCGTCGAGAGGAGGCCAAAGCCAGAGGGGAAATTCCGGAATCGCCGACCCCTGAGCCCGAAATTGAAGAAGAGGAAGATGTCCCCGGCGGGTCCCGGCCGCTTTCCCCCAATTTTGTCTAATGTAAATTATAATCTCTTTTGTTCTGATTCTGTAATATCCAGCCAGTAGAGCTGAGGAATATACAACTCTTTTTGCCCCATCATTGTCTCTACGTTCATGATCTTCCGCTTTGCTATTTTTTCTTTCTTTCAACAAGTCCGCGAGGACGGTCATGCCAGCCCTCAGTTTTTTATTTCGAGCGACGTCTGCCCGTCGTGGGTCTCACCCCGATTGACCTTCGTGTTCCCACAGTGTGGAGGTATGGACGTGTTGCTTGAACCCCGTATTGTGGGGCGACGTTCGCCTATGTAAGCGTGCTTATGCGAACAACATAGTTGTTCCTTCCGCTCGTGCTTCGCCGCCTTGAGTTACCCGCAAAGTACGGCCGTATGAACGTACTGGCCACACCCAATATTCAGGTGGCGACGTTCGTCTTCAGGGAGATGCTCCTGATACGCACATAGTATGAACGTAGCTGCTCCTGATACGCATAGCCCCTGCTTTGGTGCCCTAGGGAGATGCTCTTCTGCTAATGTTCCGTCCGGTTCTTCGTGACACGAGGTTCCAAGAATACGAACGCGAAAGTGCAGGCAACCTTGTCTGCCGGATACGTGCGTCTTCTACCTTGTTACTAATACTGGATCAAACGTGGGTGTGGTCCTTGTATGTGTGAACTTTTGGCTTACGTGATGAACTCCCTTCCATTTGCGCCCTTTCGGTACGCGAAAAAGGCTCATGATATGACATGCCCCATTCCTTGCGCGGGATGCTCGTGGCACCGACCCCCCTAACCCTTGTCGCGATTAGGTGGTGCTGACATCGAGGTGCTTTTAATACCGCGGAATGTACCGGTATTTAGGCGCCACGTGTCCAGCCGTGGTTAGCGTGATCCCACGGTGCTGTCTATAAGTACCCAAAATCTCGCGGATTCCCCATTCACTTCATCTCTAGTCCTTGTGCTGTGCAACTACTGTCTCTCTCTAGCTTTCTTCTGCACTGCCTCAAGCTCCAAAACCCGTAGGTACCGAACGTCGTCATGTCTTCGTCTAGGTTCGAGCCCCAAAATATTGATTCAAGGACCCGAAACAGCTCGTCGTCCACCGGGGATAGGTTTGACGACGGGTGCTCCTCCGGTGATGACCTGGAGTTCTATGAGCGGGGTATGCCACCTCGGCCCCCCGTCATCACCTTAATTTTTCCGGCGTTCGTCGCCAGCGCCAGCGTCTTTTGAACGCGGACCGTCGGTTGATAAGCCAATGGTTCCTCCCTCCGAGGGTTTACGACGACCGTCGTCTGCGCAATCCAATGCGCCATCTGCCCGGCTATGTGGTGGTTCATTTAGATTCCGTTATAGCCGGCCTTCTTTTCCCTCTCCACAGCTTCCATATAGAACTTTTTAGGAGCCTTAAAGTGACGCCCGCTCAGTTCGTCCCCGCTGCTTACAGGATCATCGCGGGTTTTATAATTAGGTGCCACAGCGTTGGCGTCATCCCCACCGTAGATTTGTTGCACCATTTCTTCCGGTTGTCCCCCTTCGGACGTAAGGGGTATTTAACCCTGATTGCGCGTCCATCCATGGTCCTATTCTCAAACAACGCCGGGAATCCGGACGGCTGGGAGGAGCGGTTCTTCCTCGCCGAAGCAGGCTCCCCGATGCCATTCTCCGATAGGTGGAACGCCTATCCGGTGAAGTCCATTCCGCCGCCTATGACGGATGAGGAGCTTGGCTATGCCAAGCGCATAACTGGACTTGGCGTCCAGAACCTCCGGTCGCTGGTGGCCGAGCCTTTCAAAGCTCGGGCCGGACTAGGTGCGTCTGTTTGTACTTGCATTGTTCTATCACCCTTTTGTTGTTATGGTTCTGAACGTCTTGGTTCCTTTTCTGCAGGAGTTTTCCCGTCTTCATCTTCTATGGGACGTTCCAGCAATATTCCCGTCCACAGCCACGAAGGTAGAGATCAGGGCAGGGGGAGGGCGCCGCTCGTTCCCAAGGTAGAGTCCCGGGTGACGAGGCCGCGAACTGAGGAGGCCCCGGAGGCCTGAACCTCAAAGAAACCTCGTTTTGACGGAACTGCCTCTAAGGCCATCATAGTGTCCGACGACTCTGATGAGGAGCCCGGGAGTCCTCTGAAAAGGAAGCATACTTCAAGGAGCAAGCCCCCTCCTTCTCCGTCATTGAACTCTGACGTTCGTCGCCTTCGTGATGAGGACGTACAGACCATTGGGGGGTCTGGTGACGTTCGTTCTTCATCGCCTCCAGAACCCAACAAGTCCTCTCTCGGTCTTATTGAGTTTTCCGGGGTCGCCCCCCGCAAGGAGTCAATGATGCTCTTTGGACAGACCGCGTCTTCCATCTGGTGTGGCCTCAATCTCAAGGTTCCTCAAGACTTTGCCGCACAGGAGGCCCCCGAGGATCTTCTGGAGTGTGTCCAGAGTACTCTGAACAAGGCCGGGCTCTGCTTCCATAGGGCTCGGATGGCTTTCGAACAGCAGGGGAGGGAGATGGCCCTTGTACGAGCTGAATGCGACGCTCTGCTAAAGAATGCTAAGGGCAGGGTTGGGACCCTCCAGGAGAAGGCTGATGCCTACGACAAGCTTGTCCAAGAGAGTGCCTCTCAGAAGGAACTCCTGAGGAAGCAGGAGGCCGAGCTGGTGGATCTGCGGAGCCGGATGTGGGCGGTTTCCCAAGCCGGGGTGGACGTTCGTCGCATAGGTGTAGATAACCATGTCCCTATCTACGAGGCCGACGTTTCGAAGATCAAGGAATCTGGTTCCATCGAATTTCAGAAGTCCAAAGCCTACACCGGTGCCATCCAGACCATGGACAGGAAGTTCCTTCCGAAGTTTGTCGGAGAGTATCTTGCCACTTGTCCCGACCCTTATTTAGATGGCATCAAATTGCTCCAGGCCACCCCCACTAGGGAGCGCTTTCTCGATGATCTTGCCGATGACACCTACCTCAAGGGCATGATCGGCCTGGTGGCGGAGAATCTCCCGGCCTTCGAGCGCCACTTTGGGGCTCCCTTTGATCCGGTGGCGGCCGGTTTTGATTCACTGATGGTGGATGCCTACAAGGGGGCCCTTGGGCTGCTGAAGGAGCAGGAGGAAGCTGAGGCCAGGGAAAAGGCCAAGCGAATTCCTTTTAAGGTCCCGGCTCCGAACGTCGATTAACCTTCAGCTCCGTTCGTTGTATTGTACTTGTACACTTTTTCATTGTTTATATTATCCCTTACATTTGTATTTTTCCGGTCATCAGTACCGAAGAATAAAAATCATTCTTGCTCCATGTTCATCTAGCATATCTTGCTTTTTTTTGGAGTCTTTTGTCGGTCTTTGTTCTTCCCATGTTTCGTGATTACCGGTCTCCTGGTTTCGCAGGAGACGTTCGTCATCCCCACTCTGAGAAGAAACAGGTTTATCCACGTCGGGATTCCCTATCTCTGTTCGTCCCCAGTCGTGAGTTACTAGTCTTCTGGCTTCGCAGAAGACGTTCGTCATCCGTCCATCAAGGGGGAGGAACTGGTATACCCTGTCAGGGTTCCCGTTTCTTCGTTCGTCCTTGTCGGGACCCTACTAACCTTCTTACTTCGAAGAAGATGTTCGGTATTCGCCGATCGCAAGGAGGACACTGGTTTACCCTATCGCGGGTTCCCTACTTCGTCGTCCCATGCTCGTGGCCCTACTAGCCTTCTGCTCTGGCAGAAGGTGTTCGTCGATCCACGGGAAATGGGAGGAACTGGTTTATCTTGCTGAGGTTCCCTTTGGTTCGTCTAGCCCCCCCCCCCCCCCCCCCCGCGTTCCGACTAACCTCCGTATCAGGAGTCGTTCGTCTTTCGCGGGTAATGGGAAGATCTGGCATACCTCGTCAGGACTCCCTCTCTCATGGGAGTTTATCTCCCCTTCTCCTCTCTTTTTTTTTGAGGAGGAAATCTTTTCAATAGCACTTCGGCTTCAATCTCTATAGGAAGTAAAAGACAAGAAGGAATTCTTTAGTATAGAGGGGTCGATCGGTAATGTTACACGGTGCTTCGACCGAAAAGGACAAAAATGATCTATCTACTACTGGTAGAATTTCCTCAGGTGCTCTACGTTCCAGATTCCAGCATGGTTCCCCTCCAAGGTGTGAAGGAGGAACGTCCCCTGGTTGTATCTTCGCATGACCTTGTAAGGTCCTTCCCAATTCTTAGCCATCTTGCCACTTTCGAGCGGTTTGCTCTTCTCTCTCTTTCTGAGTACAAGGTCCCCGGCTTCAATTTCGCGGATCTTCACCGCCTTGTTGAAGTATCTTTGGGTGGCTCGGTGGTACTCTTTCATGTGACGGGCTGCTAGGTCCCTTCGTTCCTCAATGAAATGGAGCTCCGCTCGTAAAGTGGCCTCGTTGTCCTCCGGTTGGAAATGCTTCGTGCGGTGCGTGGGCACCAACACCTCCGTCGGCACCTTGGCCTGAAAACCGTATGCCAAGGCGAAAGGTGTTTCGCCGGTTGCCGTCCTTGGGGTCGTCTTGTACGTCCAGAGGACGTAGTTGAGCTGCTCCGGCCAGGTGGACGCATAATCTTCCAATTTCTTCTTGATTCCATCCATGATGGTTCAGTTCAAGTTCTCCACCTGGCCGTTGATCTGCGGGTAGGCCACCGAGGCTTTGGAGTGCCTGATGCCCCACTTGGTCAAGTATGCCTCAAAACCTCTGCCAACGAACTGTCGGCCATTGTCTGTAATGATCTGCTCTGGGATCCCGAAGCGGCATATGATATTCTGCCAGACGAACTTTTGACATTGGTATTTTGTGATGGAGGCAAGCGGTTCGGCTTCTACCCACTTCGTTAAATAGTCAATTGCGACGATAACAAATTTCCTTCCGCCGGTCGTCGTCGGTAAAGGGCCTAGTAGGTCTATGCCCCATCTGGCGAAGGGCAAGGCAATCGTCATTGGAGTGTAGAAACTTGCCGGCCGCCCGGGGACGGGAGCGTACTGCTGGCAAACCGCGCACCTCCGAGTGTGATTGAAGCAATCTTGTTGGATGGTCGGCCAGTAGTACCCCTACAGGATGATTTTTCGTGCCAAGGTGCGAGGACCCTGGTGGCTGGAACAAATGCCTTCATGTATCTCTTCAATAACGGCTGCTGCCAAGCTCGGCGGGAGGCATCTCAAGTATGGCCCGCCGAACGTCTTCTTGTAAAGTTGTCCGTCGATGAGTTCGAAATTGGGGGCAAGTCTTTTCACCCAAGCCGCTTTTCTGGTACTGCCATCATCTTCAGGCTCGGGGAGCGTCCCATCCCTGAGGTAGTCTGCGATCTCCTTCGACCAATTAGGTTCGGCGATGGAGATGGCCTCTACCTGGATAACGTCCGTCGCCGGTGCTGGGAGCGTCTCCTGCCTGACGAAGCCCCTAATGTGCCGGGGGATGCTTGTCGCGGGGTCGTCGGTCGGGGGATTGCCTAGCTTGGATAATATGTCAGCCTCGGCGTTCTCCACCCGCGATACCTGCTCGATTATCACCTGTTCGAACTGCGCGATTTGCTCCTCCGCGAGTTCCTTATAGACCTTCATCCTTTCTTCTCTGGTTTCGGCCGTCCCATTCATCTGTGTTACCACCAGTTGGCTGTCCATCCTCGCCTTCAGACGAGCTGCTCCGAGTGCCTTTGCACATTTCAGTCCTGCAATCAGTGCCTCGTACTCAGCCTCGTTGTTGGTGACTTTGAACTCGAACTTCATGGAGTAATAGGCCTTGAAACCCTCCGGTGAAGTAATCACCGCTCCTCCGCCACAACCCCGCGCACTTGAGGCCCCATCAGTGTACATCTCCCACCAGTTGTTGAAATCATTGTCGTTTTGGGGGTCGTCCTCGGTGCGCGCAGTACATTCGGCAATTAAATCTGCCAGCGCCTGCCCCTTAATCGTCGGCCTTGGCCTGAACTCTATGTTGTACTGGCCGATCATAAGGGACCATTTGGTTATCCTCCCGCTGGCCATGGGGTTCCTGAGGATTGTGGCGAGAGGTTGTGTTGTGTATACTGTCACTGGGTGTGCTTGGAAGTACGGTGCCAGGCGCTTGATGGATGCTATCAAGGCGAGGACCGTCTTCTCCATTAGTGTGTACCTGGTCTCTGGGCCGTTCAGTGCCTTGCTCACAAAATAGATTGGTCGCTGAACGCCCTCTGCCTCTTTTAACAGTACAACACTCACGGCCAGGTCTGCCACTGCCAGGTACATGTATAATTGCTCCCCTGGGTCCGCTTTGGTGAGGACGAGCGGAGAGGAGAGGTATGCCTTGAAATCTTCAAAGGCAGCCTGGCAGTCCGGTGTCCACTCGAAGGGATTCGCCTTCTTCATGATCTGAAAGAAGGGGATCGCCTTGTCTGTCAGCTTCGACATGAATCGGCTCAGGGCTGCCAGCCGTCCGGTAAGCCGCTGTACGTCCTTCAGGTTCTTCGGGGCTTCCATGTCAACTATTGCCTTCACCTTCTCTGGCCTCCCTTGACGGCAAAAGCACACTTCTTCGGATTGAGCCTCATGCTAGCCCCCTCCATGATGGTGAAGATCCTCTCCATATCCCGGACGTGGTCTTCCTTCTTCCTGCTCTTAATCAGGATGTCGTCCACGTAAGCTTCCATGATCTTGCCCAGTACGTCTTTGAACAACATCCTGATCATCCTCTGGAAAGTGGCCATGGCATTCCTCAGGCCGAACGGCATGACCACATAACAGTACACGCCGTCCGCCGTGACGAACGCCGTTTTCTCCGCATCATCCGGGTGCATGAACACCTGGTGATATCCTCTGAAAGCATCCATGAAGCTCAGCAACTCGCAGCCTGCCGTTTCGTCCACCAGCAGGTCGATCCTCGGCACTGGATACGGATCCATCGAGCACGCCTTGTTGAGGTCCGAGTAATCGACGCACATCCGCCATGTGTCGCCCTTCGGGGCTAATACCACATTGGCCAACCACTCCACGTGGATGACTGGGCGGATGTGCTTGATGCTAAGGAGCGTTGCAGCCTCCTTTTTGATGAAGTCTCGCTGGTCGGCCGCCATGTACCTCTTCTTTTGTTGGACGGGCTTGGCATCCAGCCGCACGGCGAGTCTGTGACATATGAGGTTGGGGTCAATGCCTGGCATGTCCTCCGGCCCTCTGGCAAATAGGATTTTGAACTTCCGAAGGACGGCTATGACCCCCTCCTTGATCTCTGGTTCCAGATCGACACTGATGGACACCTTCCTGTCCGAAGGGTCATCCAGTTCCACCTCCTCGAGCAAGGCAGTTGGCTCCAGCCGAGCGTCGAAATCGGCCTGTCTGGCCTTCTCGGAGATGCTGTTGACCCGGGCCTCCCGCTCGCTGAACCTTTCCATGGCCTTGGTGTAGCAGGCCCTGGCCATATGCGGGTCCATGCGGGCCACTCCTACTCCAGTCTCAGTGGGGAATTTGATGCATGAGTGCCGCACGGAGCATATGGCCTCCAAATCTTCCAAGCCGGGCCGGCCCAAAATTGCGTTGTGAGCACACTTTAGGCGGACCACGGCGAACGTCATCCGGATGCGGGCTGTGTGAGGCCCATCCCTGATCTCCACGGGGAGGCCGATGGTGCCCTCCGCATCGATGCAGTCCCCTGTGAAGCCGGAAAGCGGAGTGCGCAGGGGGCCAGCTGATCCTTCCTCAGCTTCATTCCTTCGAACGCCTCCCAGTAGAGGATGTTCACGCTGCTCCCGGTGTCAACAAGGACGCGGCGGACGATCGCATTGTTGATGTCCATGCTGATCACCAACTCATCCCTGTGCGGGGCCGGTGACATTGGCAGGTCGGCCGGTCCAAAGGTGATGGCCTCCACCCTGTTTCTTTTAGTGGGGGGAGCCGATATGGAGCCCACGTAGAGGGACCTCTCAAACTTCTTCCGTTCAGCGGGCGTGTCCCCAGTCTCAGCACCCCCGAAGATCACCTTGATCTCCAACTTCTTCTTCCCGCCGTTCGGGCCGAGGGACCCCTCCGGACGTTTGTCAGCACCTCGATAATCCACGTCCTTCGATTCGGCCTCGCGGCGGTCGTCGCGGCGCCATGTTCGTGGCCTCGGATTCGGCTGCCTTGGGCTATTCTTCTTCAGCATTTGGGTGAATTCGCCCAGGTAACCCTGCCGGACCAGCTCGTCGATGGCCATCCTCAGCTGCTTGCAGTTGTCAGTCAGGTGGCCGACTCTCTGGTGGTATTCGCAGTACGCGGTTTCATCAAGGCCCATGAGTGCCTTCTTGTCCTGGGGCTCCCTCAGGAGGCCCTTATCTTTGATAGCGTCGAAAATCTGGCCCACGGGGTAAGCCAAGGGGACGTGGTAATCCCAGGACGTACGTGGCTCGCCTCGGGATGAGCCTTCCACGGAACCATGCTGCCGTCCGTCTTTTTCTTCTTGTTCGGGGGGGATGGCCCGCCTCCGGGGCCAGGCCTATCCGCCAGCTTCCGGGAAGGGGCCGTCGGCGCGCCGTCCCTCAATCTGATTTCCTCCTCGATAGAGGCATATTTCTGCGCCCGAGCCAGCACCTCGGTATAGCTAGTGCTGGGGTTCCTTCGGAGGTCCCGGTATAGGTCCCCTGTTGCCAAAGCGCTGGTGAACATGTTCACTCCCAGCCGCTCGTCCAGGTCATCCACCTGGAGCACTTCGTCCCTCCATCTGACCAGAAATTTGGCCAGAGGTTCGTCCTTCCCCTGCTTCACACTGGTGAGCGATGTGAAGCTCTTCTTGGGGGTGGTGCTGGCGGCGAACTGCGCCATGAACTGCTGAGACAGCTGCTCGTAGTTGTCAATGGATCCAGGTCTCAGCTGTCCGAACCACTCCTGCGCCGGGCCCCTCAAGGTGCTGAAGAAAAGCCGGCAAATGGCCTCATCGGATGCTCCCAGCATGGAGAGGTTTCCCTGGAAGCTGATCAAGTGAGCCTTGGGGTCTCCGGTCCCATTGTATATTATTTCTCCGGGCGGTCTGCAGTCCCGCGGGATCTCTGCGTTCATGACCCTCGGAGTAAATGGTGAGGTGAGGGAGAAACGAGGCGTAGCTGGGGTGGCCTCCGCCCGTCTGTCCATCTCGGCTATCCGTCGTTCCATTGCCTCTAGCCGGGCCTCCTGTGCGGCCCTTCCGGGGGACACAGGAGGGGCTACCTCGAGTGCAATGTTCCTTCGTGGCATAACCGCGTCGGGTTGCCTCCGAATAATGTTGGTACCTCGCCTCTGGAAGCGTCGTCCGATATTACTGGCAGCGGGGGTGATTGCCGTACCCCGATGTTCTGAGGGAACGTCCGGCGTGCGCCCCCGGTGATCGTCCTACCAACCGTAGTGGGGGGTACTGGCACTGGTGTGCCCCCTGGTCTCATGGGAGGAAGGATTTTGACCTAACCTTGTGTGGACGGGCGTCCGACGCCCAACAGATTCCGTCATTTCATCCAGGGATTGCATGTGATGGATCGGGGAGATGGGTGTCCAGATTGTGTTAGCTTAGTACACCTCCTCATCTGCCTCCTGTTCATCCGCCATTCGGCGCATTGTTTCCGCCAGCTCCCTCATGAGTCGGGGGTCGCGTCTGGCCTCGTGGGGGATGAGGTTGGTGAGGCCACCATCACCCCCAGTAGTTCCCAACGTCTCGGAGCGTTCCGTGGTTTGCCCGCGGTTACTTCGCCCGCGGGACAGTTGCTCGGAGAGGTCACGTTGTCGATTGTTCCTCGCCATCGTGCTTGCTGTGGGTAGATTTAGTAGCTGTTTTGGGAGAGTTTTGGAAACTTTTAGTTCAGTTTCCCACAGACGGCGCCAGTGTTGAGGTTTATTCCTTCAACCCTCGGGTCCAACACGTAAGCCCAAGGATTTCGAGTGGATTAGGTGTGTGAATAAACTAGCCCAACCAACAAGTGAGATGGATCAAGGAAAATAATAAGTAGCAAGTAAGTGATTAGGTATTATTATCTATTAATAACTCCCTAATACAATACTTTCGCTAAGGCTCGTCGGTCGTTCGTCTTACAAGGCAGTAGAGGTGCTGCGAGTAAGAATGCTATAGCTAGAGTGCTAAGAATAGTAAGTTGCCAACCCTTTACGATGAAATAAATGCTTCTATTTATACCACCAATGGGCAGTTGGCTATGCTGACGTGGAGGACCGTGGATGGCTGGTGTCTCAACCACCAAATCTTCAGCATTAAATGCACTTCCCGCCAGAATCTAGGTTTCCCGCCTAATTAGTGGCGACGTTCGTCCAACTGGGGAGGCGAGTCGGTCCTGGTGGTTTCGCAAAGGGTACTGGGCCGTTCGTCCCTTAGCCCTTGGGGGATTCCGCCATGTGGATTAGATTGCCTCCAACGGTTATGGGCCTGTCCTGACGACGTCCGTCGTCATTCTGGGGCCTGTGGGCCTGCTTGTTGTTGACTGCGTAGACGTTCGTCGACATGGCGGGTAAACCCAGGCTTTGGTGACAACGTGCGTCCCTTCCAAGTTGCCTGTCAGCTTAGCCCACCCAGTTCTGTCTGGACGTCCGTCCGAATAAAAGGGGAAAATGGGCCGAACTTCTACTTGGGCCATTAACCCAACAGAGTGCTAAGGAGTTGAAATTACGAAAGCCCAAGAATAAACAAATCAGGATGGCATCAAAGGTTTCTTAAGTCAATAGAATCATACAAAGATAGCTACTTGAAGGTGATACCTCGATGAATTCAAGCGGCAGAGTGACTTCATCTTCCACTGTGGCTCAGAGAATCAGAGGAACTCATGGATCTCTTCAAATGCTTAAAACATCGAAGAGAATGTGGGGAGGGTTTCGAAATAGTATGGGTAAGGGTGCGATCCAGGGAAAATTCTAGTGAAGAAAAGAGAGGAGAAAAGAGAGGAGAAGGCAAAGTCGAGGAGGTGGGCGAGAAATGGTGAGCGTAGAATTGCTGAGCTGCGAAATTACATTTTAGGCCACACCTTTAGGTGGAGAATCTTTCTCTCTTCTCTCATGTGTAGTGCCTTCAAGTATATAGTATAGAGATAGAGACAAAGATACTATTACATGTTTCCATATCACCTTTTGTTAAAGATGAATACAAATAATATAAAACTTTATTCAACGTTTAACTGTGTTCACAACCATACATTAGTGTATGCATGTATGCTTTCTCTTTACTTGTTAAATTAATATGCTTGTAATAGCATTGAACATTTACACTAACGTGCATTTACTAAACTAGTAGTTCAACAGGAACAAAAATACATGAATTGACACATCTTCCCTTAATGAAATCTCTAATTGATCTCTTAAAATTACAAAATAGAATAATAGAAATAATAATAATAATAATAATAATAATGATAATAATAATCATAATAATGATAATAATGATAACAATGATAATAATGATAATAATAACAATAATAACAATAATAACAATAATAATAATAATAATAATAACAACAACAACAACAACAATAATAATAATAATAATAATAATAATAATAATCATAATAATAATAATAATAAAGAACATATGTCTGCAATAATGAAATGATCTACTCTCGCATGATCACCGCCACAAGTATAACAACTGTTCGCAATAATGGCCACAAGGGGACGTTGACACCATCCATCGCCTAGATAAGCCGCCGCTGTCAACCGCCGCTCCGGCTGCGGCCGACGTTTCCACAACAAAATGCCACCACTGTTTTCGCCATCTCCATCTCTGCCGCCTCATCCGACGGCGCCATCGTCGCTGCCTCCACTGCCGCCGCGTAGTCTGAAGCCACCATTGCCTCTTCCAGCACTACCACCACCTTTGGTTCAACCATAGTCCATCTCAAATCTGGAAAGAGTTTTTTAAAATGTCATTTGACCATATGAATATCATCTTAATGACATTTTCATATTAAAATAGAGACTACGAATCTTATTATCTTCACATGTCATTACAAGTGTTTTGTATTTACAAAGGGAATAATATTGCCATCATAATGTGTGAATAATAAAATTTATTTTATTTACATTCTGATGTCTACACTTAAATTACTTTTAAGAAAAGTTTTCTCCCCTAGCAGTCTAGGGTTTTCCCGCTTCTTCTACGTATCTTTGTCGTTTGATTACTATGTTGTTTGACGTCGTGCATCCACACTTGCTGCGGGTATGGATGACTCTATGAAGGACCTTTACGCTCGAATGAGTCTGGAAGAAGAAGATATCGAGACTGTGTATATCGGGGATGACATTACAGAGGAGCCACTAGCGCTTTTGTCCAACTGCTTAGTTGGTCGTTTGCTCACAGAGAAGCCCATCAAATTCCCTTTCTTCAGAGACACTATAGCGGATGTATGAAGGTCAGTTAGAGGGGTTAACATCCTGGAAATTAATAATAGGAGGTACATATTTCAATTCTTCCATGAGTTTGACATTGAAAGAGTAATGACGGATGGCCCGTGGTCGTTTGATCACGCTTTGCTGGTTTTGCATAAGCTGAACTCTCATGAGGATCCCAATTCAGTACCGCTATCAATGGTACCCTTCTGGGTCCAGATATACAGGCTGCCTATGAAGTTTTTCACAGAAAAGATAGCGCAGATTATCGGTAACAGAAAAGAAAGCGCTAAACGTTATTTGATCCTTAAAACTGGGAATGAGATTTTTGAAGTGGATATCAAGTATGAAAGGTTACCCCACTTTTGTTTCATATGTGGCTTAATGAGCCACGTTGATAGGTTGTGTCCTCGGAGGTTTCTTAAGGGGTTAGGAAGTCAAATTAAACCTTTTGGCTCATGGATGAGAGGCAGTCTAGGGCTGGACTCGGGCCGGGCGGCCCGAACCGGGACTGACCCGGCCCAGCCACTGTAGCAACCGACCCGACCCGGTCTAGCGGGCCTCAGGCGGTCCGGGCCTACCCGGACCGGGGGTAGGGCGGTCCGGGCTCGGGCCTTGGTAATCTTGAACCGGCCCGGCCCGGGCCCAACAACTTTTTTTTTTAAAAAAATAAATAAATTCCTTTTGGGCTTTTGCTGGCTGTCAAACGGCTCTAATAGCCGTTGGGGGTCTTTGGGGAGCCTCCAAACGGCTCTATAGCCGTTGGAGGGGGGTGGGGGGTGGGGGGATGGGGGGGGAGAAAAAAAACCTATTTATACTCCTATTTTCTATACATTTTTTACACCTTCTTCATACAATCCTACTCTCTAATTCTCTACTCTCTAATTCTCTATTCTCTCAATCTCTAAAATCTTCATTCATCTCCATCTTCATCTTCTCCAATTATCTCTACATATATATTATTTATATAAATATTATTATATCTACTTATATATTTATTATCTACTTATATATGCATATATTACATTACTAATATTTATTATCTACTTAATGTATATTTATTATCTTCTAATTATCTACTTTACATATATATATATATATATATATATATATATATATATATATATATATATATATATATATATATATATATATATATATATATTATAACTTATATTCCTTATCTACTTAATCTCTACTTATTATTATATCTACTTATATATTTATTATCTACTTATATATACATATAGTACTTTACTAATATTTATTATCTACTTAATATATACTATCGTACTTATTAACTTCTTAATATTTAATTTGATATCTAATTATCTACTTTACATACATATATTATATTCCTTATATCTACTTAATATACACTTTATATATTAAAGTATTCAATATAAGTGTATTACTCATCTTATAGTAGTATACTTATATATTATATACTATAAACATTATATATAAAATATATATATATATATATATATATATATATATATATATATATATATATATATATATATATATATATAAAACATTATATATATATATTCGAATCACTATATATAGTAGTATTATATATTCGAATTTCGAAGTATATAATACTATATTCGAATTACTATATATATTATACTTATATATATTATACTTTTTTTATTCGAAGTATATTTGTTTAATATTGTATTAACATTACTTGATTAGTTAATTGTATTAGTCATCTTATAGTAATACACTTATACATTATATACTATAAAG
Source organism: Cuscuta epithymum (assembly GCA_945859915.1). Lineage (NCBI taxonomy): Eukaryota > Viridiplantae > Streptophyta > Magnoliopsida > Solanales > Convolvulaceae > Cuscuta > Cuscuta epithymum. The sequence goes on along the minus strand of CAMAPF010000058.1, from coordinate 2,592,498 downwards.
TATAAACATTATATTATATATTAGTTATACACTTATACAATTCTATTACCTACAAGTAGTTAATAGAATATTGTTACATTTTAATTAAAGTATAAAAGTAGTTAATTGTTGCATTTGTCATTTCGCTATTAGTTCATTTGTTAATTGTTGCATTTTAATTAAAGTATAAAACTAGTTAATTGTTGCATTTTTCATTAAAGTGTACAAGTATTTAATTGTTACATTTTAATTAAAGTATAAAACTAGTTAATTGTTGCATTTTTCATTAAAGTGTACAAGTATTTAATTGTTACATTTCAATTAAAGTATAAAACTAGTTAATTGTTGCATTTTTCATTAAAGTGTACAAGTATTTAATTGTTACATTTTAATTAAAGTATAAAACTAGTTAATTGTTGCATTTTTCATTAAAGTGTACAAGTATTTAATTGTTACATTTTAATTAAAGTATAAAACTAGTTAATTGTTGCATTTTATTATTACTGTTGTACTCATATTAAAATATTTGATATACTTTTATATTTGTTAAGATGGACCGTGGTAGACATTTTGTAGATATGGGAAATCTCCAACGCAACCGAAAGAAGAAGATTGTGAGAACTCATCCTAGTTTGCGCAAGAATACCGGGCAGTCCGGGTCTTCTTCTCAAAGTCGACAAGATTTTGAACCGGAATACCAACGGCGAGATGGCCATGCGATGTCCGACGAGCAACTACAACAACTATTGGTTCAAAATGATGGGCGATTTTTCCATCAACGAGACATCCCGGACGAGATTCACACCATTGACGAAGAAGAGCTCGAGGATGACGATCTGGAGGAGGACGCGGGGGGCGCCGGGAGTCACGGCACCCCGGATGAGGAGCAAGAGGCGGAGGACGAGGGTGGTTCATCCCAAACAGGTACGAAATCTAAATCTCCTATTATAGAAAATAATTTTAAAAAGTATAAAGACCCAAGCACCGAGAAATGGTACGCAAGTTGCAACCATTGCGATAAAGTGTATAGCTTGGGAACTTCGGGCGGATACGGGAGCCTCAAAAGGCATCTTATGGGCAAGCACAAGGTGGAGTACGCAAAAATTGAGAAAGGCAAGGGGAAGCAAACACAAATATCGAGGTTTGCAAATAACCAACCCTATGGTAATTTCTCATACAATGATCAACAAAATTTGACGGGTATGACTAACTTTATGGTTGAAGAAAATTTACCTTTTTTGTTTTCTGAAAGTGTTTCTTTTCAAGAGTATGCACAAACTTGTTTAAATCCTCAATTTCGAAGTTTTAGTCAAAAAACGGTTAAGAAAGAAATTATAAGGCTTTATAAGGCGGAAAAGGCAAACTTACAAAACTTTTTTGCAAACTATGATGGGAGTGTTACTGTTTGTTCTGACATATGGGAGGACACCTATCATAATTTACATTATTTGGGTTTGACTGCACATTATATTGATGATGATTGGAATATGCATAAACGTGTTCTTGCTTTTCGTGAATTTAATGATCGTCACACCGCTGAACATATTTATATTTTGATTGAGCGTATTTTAATTGAGTATAATTTGGTTAATAAGGTGTTTGCTATAGGTTTTGATAATGCTACTAATAATACTGCTGCTATACCTAGATTGCGTGAATTGTGTGGTTCTACTACTTTGATGGGTAGATTATTTCATCAACGATGTGCATGCCATATAATAAATTTATGTGTGCAGGATGGTCTAAAAGCGTTGGGAGATGCTATGGAGGTAGCGAAGGGGGGATTATACGTATTTGGGCCAATGGTCAACTTAAATTAAAATGGAAAAATTATTTGAATGCAAGAAATGTGAAATATGTTGCTTTTCCTAAAGATCTGTCTATTCGGTGGAATAGTTCTTATAAATTAATTAGAGTTCTTATTAGATATAAAGAACATTTTCTTGCTTTTTTAAAAGAATATGATAACTACATTTTAAATTCCGCTCACATCGACACTTGCGAAAAAATTTGTAATGTTTTGATATTTTTTAATAATGCAACTGAAAGTTTTAGTCATGTTTATAAACCTACTTCAAACGAATTTATGCGTGAACTTGTTAATCTCGCCGGTGTGTTTAATGAATTTGCAAATGCCGATTATGTGAGCTATTTTTGTGGTTTTATGAAGGAAAAGTTTTTAAAACATTATGCACATATTCCGCATATTTATGGTATTGCATTTATTCTCGATCCTCGTTTTCGACTTGGTAATTTGGAACAATGTTACAAGTTCTATTATCAATCTTTTTATGGTGATTTTCCAATGTATGAAGATAACCCTATAGATCCGCAATCTGAATACAACGAGGTTAGTAGTTTATTCTATTCTTTATTTAATGAGTTTCGTGCACAATATGGCAATGCGCCCCCTCCCCCGACCCAAACATCTTCATCTAAAGGAAAATCACTTTTTAAATCTACATTTGGCAATCTTATGAAAAAAACTAAAACAACTCACACTACTGAACAAAGCACAATTAATGAGATTGCTTTGTATACTAACTATGAGGTTGAGTTTGTAGAAAATGAAGAATTTGACGTCCTAAAGTGGTGGAAGTCAAAAGAAAGAATGTTCCCGATTTTAGCACGGATGGCTAAGCAAGTACTATCAATGCCGGTGTCAACAGTTGCCGTGGAACAAGAATTTAGTTCGGCCGACAACGTCCTAACTAAATCGAGAACGTGTTTGAGTGCCGAATCTCTTGAGACGCTTATATGCTACCACGATTGGTTGAAGGCAAGACGTAGAACTCAAGAAGTTAGCATCACCCCCTCCCAAGACTTTATGGATGAATCAACCGAGGGTGGTTCTACCTATGCCGGAGATTCCGATTGATTAGTATTTTACAATTTATTATTTTATCCTCAATTCTCTATTGTAATTTGTCAACTTGTAGATTTGTAGTTCATATTTCAAATCAATATACATTATATTTTTTTATATGTCACATTTCTCAAATTAATCAAGTTACAACTTACAACTTAGAAAGTTAGAAACTTACAATTAATTATATTATATTATTATTACTTATTACAAAATGTATTAGAATTAATTGTTCTCAATTCTCAAATGTAATTCCTATTTCACATAAATGCACTTGAAGATTGTTTTTTAATATCCAAAAAGATGTATATTTTAACATAAAAAAAAACTATACAGGCCCGACCCGAACCGGCGGTTCACCCGGCCCGGGGCCCGGCCGGGTCACCCGGCCCGAACAAGCACCCGTCTATTAGCGGGCCGGGCCCGGGCCCAACTTCTCCAAACCGAGGTCCGGCCGGTTCGAGGCCCGAACCGGACCGAGTCCAGGCTCTCATTGAGAGCTGGGGGGCAGAAACAGGGAAGTGGGCAGAGGTAGTAGATGGCTAGCAAATGAAGAAGGAAAGCTTCTCCAACCGGTTGAAAGAGGGTAAGTTTCGTATGAGGGAGGGAGTTCGGGTATGGAAGAGGATGGTGCAGCGGGTGATGATGAGATACAAGTGGACGTAATGGCTAAGAGGAAGCATGGCAGTACTGCAGACTTTTCCCAAGAGGCAGCAGGTCCAAATACATCTTTCCAAAAAACGGATTAACGGCCGCGGAACCGAGAGTTGCCTAAGCTGGAACTGTCGCGGGCTTGGCAATCCTGTGACAGTTCAAGCATTGATGGACTTGATTCACCTTCAGCGAACGGCATTAGTTTTTTTTTGGAAACCTTTCTGGTGTGACTAGAGCATAATAGGTGATGAGGAAGGTGCAACTTTCCTCTTGCTTTGTTGTTCATGTTGAGGGGTCATCGGGGTGGTCTGGCTCTTATGTGGAATGAATGGGTTAATGTTATTATCTTGAAGATGAGGCGCCTATGTGGAGGTTCACGGGCTCCTACAGGTGTCCGGAACGTTATAGAAAGAGGGATTCTTAGGATATTCTTAAATCATTGAGTTTGGAGGGGCGGAATCAGTGGCTTGTGATGGGAGATTTTAATGATCTCATGTTTGATTCAGAGAAGAGGGGTCAGGTACCTCAACCTACTTGGCTTCTTAGAGGTTTTTGAGAGACCGTGTGGGCTTGCGGTTTACAAAACTTTTCTTTCTAGGGATGTCAGTTTACTTGGGAAGCACCTTCGGCGCTCTCGTATACACGATCTATTTGGGGGTACTTCTCATCTCTCTCCCCCATCAGTCTGTACCGCCGGAAACCTAATTGATATAGCTTTTCTGGGAGCGTGGCGTCCTTGATGGTCGCCAGCTTATCAGACCCCTCCGGCTTTGCCATGAGCTTCTTCCTGTTTTTCTCAAGGGTTGCATTCCCGACCTTCGGGTGCCTCTGGAAGTTATCACGAATAGGGGTGGGGAAGGGGTTCTCCGCCATCCGGGTATAACAAAACTTGTCCTTCCATCCTTTGTGAGATGAAGGAACCTCAGAGAAAAGCCTCCATTCCGGGACCTGCTGCAAGTTCGCAAACCCTTCATTATTTGCATGCCCCCCTCGACATAGATTGAAGGACAGGAAAAACTGATCCAAAGTGGGTTCCACCCCCGGGAATGGCTCAAGGACAAGAAACCAGCGATATACGAATGGTTGTTGGGGGTTAGTTGGTAGGGGCCCAGCTTTACGAACCGGAGATACTCCAGCACGAACCAGCGAAGAGGGAAACGGAGGCCCAACTCCACAGATAGAAGGTGCACTGAGAAACAGCCTTCGGGAGGCCTGGATAGCAGATCATCAAGTCCTGGTTCTACCACTTGCGCCAGGGGCCCGGCGAAAAGCTGTGTTGCCTGGTAGTCGGCTTTGGTGGCCTTCGTCTTGACCTCGACGGCTGTCGTATTCAAGTATAAATGGCCCTCGGGAATACCCACTGGCTGCCCAGCATCAACGGCCGCCTGTTTCTTCTTGGGACTGCATTCAACTTCTTCTTCTTCTTGCTCGGAACGACCCTAAGGGGATCCGGGTTGAGGGGACGGGAGCTTTCTACCTCTCCAGCAGTTGAGGGAAGCACAACAATGGTGACCCGTCGGCACTCCTTCTCCTCCTCCTCCTCGGCGACTTGAAGAGCGACGGCCATCTCTTCGTCCTCCGCCACCTGCTCAAACTCTTCGGCCTCCGCCTAAGTCCGAAGGTTTTCTTGAATCTCCTCGGCCACCAGAGTCGTTGTGCATCGAAGGATGATCACTTGATGATTGCACCTCCGAGTAGCTCTCGGATTCTACCGAAGCCTCCTTGGATATGTTCTGAGAGTCACTGGCTGAACACATCTCTCTAGTGGATAGACGAGGGGATGTGTAAAAGGAAAACACGCTAAGGGCACTAACAGTAAATCTAAGGCCAAAGAGCAAAATATGCTAAGAGCGTCAAGAACAGATGAAGAACTGACCTCGGAAGTGGGGGTTTGATCGAACAAGAACTTTCTCTCTCTAGAGAAATTTCAGCAGAGCTTCGCTTCAACTCAAAAACGCGCAAGGAGAATGAGCTCCAACCTTGGGTATTTATAGGCGCCTCAACCACGGTTAGGGCCATAACCGGACCGTCCGGTTAGACGCCCATCATTACGGGCCGCCGCTTCAGCCAATGGATGGCACCCGCCCGTCGCTCACCAACCAGCACATGCCACATGGACACCTCCTCCAACGGTCATATCCCAATGGCTATTTTTTGAAAACACTGAGATGGCCTCAGCTGACACCCTTCGAACAAACAACAGCAAGAGTCTTCGGTTTACCACATATTATCACACCCCTCATCCAGATATGCCCTCAGGTCAACACATTGCATCATAACTCCTTCAGCCCAAACTTGCCTTCGGACTTAAGGAGTGGGGGACTCGGAGAACCCCTCGAGAAAACCTCCAACATCAACTATCCCTCGGAAAAATCACCAAAAGTCAGAAATTCTAACAAGTCATCAACAAATAAATAGCTTTCGCCCTCACACCAAAATGCAACCCATTTGCACTCCTCCTCAGGAAGCCCCCAGCCCCTGACATGTGGGGGTTTGGGGGACCTCCCTCGGTAGACACTAGGACACAAATATGTATCTTGCAATCAACTACAAAAGGAAGCCTCCAGCGGAACCACAAATATTACTCCTCTTTCCCTCGAGAAGCTCCCGACAAAAGGAGTAGGGGACTCCTGATGGAGTATATGGCCCAGAGACCCCCGACTCACACACTCCTACTTCTCCTAAGCAGGTCCAATGAGCCCAATGAGCACACAAGGCCCAGATACGACGACCCAAGCCTAGAGAAGCCCATGGTACACATATGGGTGCCCTCGGCATCATGGCCGAGGGCTTAAGATTCCAGGAAACAACTAATTTCGGACCTGCGGCGTTGCTGGGAGATTTTGGCTAAAATGATAGCCTTCGGCCTACCAGGGTGCCCTCGGCACACACCTCTAGCCTTCGGCTATATGATACAGAGGCCGAAGGGTCTTCCCTCAGTGAAGATTCCTACTGGAGACAAGCAACCACCGCATTCAATGCGGCGTCACATCCAACCACCGCATTTAATACGGTGCCACATGCGAATGCCGGTGCCAGACCGATTGAGATGACCCTCCACCGTCGGATGTTTGACATGTGTACGCGCATAGCATTTATGGCTGTTATAAATAGCAACCCCTTTCCCCATTTGTAGACATTCAGAGTTCATTTAATATACCGACTCTCTCTGTTACTTGCTTGCTCTGACTTCTCTCTAGATATTTCTTATAATATCCCTCGGATAAGCCACCCCCGGGTACACTATCCATCAGGGTTCGACGACAGGGATGGGACATGATCGATATTGAATCTGATGCAGCTCATGCTATTACCGAAATTGTTAAAGGAACTAGCGCTTCGGTAGCAGGGATGGTGGCAGCTGATAAAAGAGAATTGGCTTCGGTGTTTATGAGCGTGACTTTCCCTCATATTGGATGGTCAGCGAACGGGGCGGCTCACGCTTTGGTGCAAGCTGCGTGTTCTGAGTTTGATGGTCATTCTTGGTTATTTAGTGTTCCTGATTTTATTGTTTCAGTTGTAAACTATGATTTTATTAATAGAAATTGAATTTATTTCTTTAAAAAACATTTATTTTATTTATAAACATGACACTATTGGCATTGTATTTGTCATCTTGATGTTTGTTAGTGTCATAAAAATGGCACTACATGTCAAATAATAGTTTTACGTGGAAAAATATGGCATTATTAGTATTGTAAGGAGGTAATATTTACATCTTAATACCATAAAAATTATTTCAAAATAGCTATTATGGCAACTTCATATTCAAAACAAAAAAATAATCAAAAAATTACAACAATACTTACTTAAATCAATGTAAAAAATTATAATCTATATTTTAATAGATAGAGTAAAGTCAAAAGAACAAAAACTAAAGAAAATTTGAAAGAGAAAAGAGAAGAAACAAAGAAAAATCTGATACAAATAGATCTATAAAGGCAAGAATTGAAGCAAAAATCAAATAACTGGTTGTAAATTTGTAATAAAGCATGAATTGTATTCAATATAAAATTATTAAAATCTCGTAATCAACTTGTTAGATCTGTACAGTTGGAGGAATAAATTGAAGGAGTGAACTAACAGATTATGGTCTTTGTTCAACTTTCAAAAAGGGGGTTTAGTGCTTAAATATGAATTGAGGAAGATTACGAAAGGCGAAGGAGGATGAATAGGAAGACGAGAAGAAGAAGAAGAAATAAGAAGAATACCCAGGACTTACCAAGACTATCGTCGCTGCCCACTGGCGGTCGTTGGTGACTGGAAGAAAATTCAGTCCACACTTTATAATCCATTAGAGATGGAGAAGTTACGTAGGAGAAAACTGAGACTATCTAAAAATATGAGGTTAGCAAGGATGGCGGGTGAGCCTGATGGATCAGTAATCCAATCTTTTGAGGACTGGATGTTAAAGATAGGGGATGTCGCTTTTGAAAAAAAAGGATGAAGAATCTCACTCATTGAAATACCGGACGATACGATTGCTCCACTGACGTCTTATCCTGCTGAATCTATTGTTCAAGCTATTTATCCCGACTTCTTGATTGAGAGTGATGCGATTTCTTATCTTTAATCCAGGGCTATTCTTGCTCTGATCATAGATGAAGTTTGATAAAGTCAACGATTACATGTTGAGTCAGATAGATTCGGAGTTAAAAACTTATCTAAGATCATATTTAGTTTCTTCACCTAGCTCAAATGATGATCTTTTACATGAGATACATTTTCCTGAATTTCTTAATAGCATTAAATGTTTAGGTTTGCCGAGTCATGAGCTAATGGTAAAGGTGGGGGTTCTTGTGATGCTTGTGAGGAATATAGATCATTCATGTGGATTGTGCATCGGCACACGACTTTTGATTACTAAACTTGAAGATCATATTATCGAGACTCAGATAATGCACAGAGAAAATGCTGGTGAAAAGTTTCTTATTCCTCGACTTACTTTAACATCGTCAGACGTTAGACTCCCTTTCACTTTTCAGCGCAGACAATTTCCGTTAATGCTTAGCTATGCAATGACCATTAATAAGAGTCATGGACAATCATTGAAAAAGGTAGGCATTTTCCTCCAGAGACCTGCTTTTACAGATGGACAATTTTACGTGGCGGTCTCGAGAGTAGCAAGTCCATCTGGGTTGAAGTTTATCATATGTGACGAAGACGGACAACCAACAAAGTTTGCATTGAACGTTGTTTACAAAGAAGTTTATAATAATTTATAATTTTTTTGACAATTCCGTGGACAAACATGCACACCAATTTACGATATCATGATCAATATTTAAGTTTGAGCATTAATGTTTAATTTCAGATTAAACATGACTTCTTATTTTAACCTATGTTTTCAATTAATTGCTTCACTATCAACTTTTTTCTTACTTCTTACATAATTTATCTAAATTCGTATGTAACTAGTTCAGCCCCGTGCAACGCACGATGGGGTAAGTAGTTAAAAATAATGGTAAGGTGTAGAGTTAATTCTCTATATAAGTAAAAAAAGTGACCCAAGAGGACTACATGTTTTTGATCCCCCTAATAGGACTATTTATGTGTATTTCGACAAATACCTTGAGGCTTTTGAAATATCTTAATTAATAACAAATTCATAAAAAACAATAAAAAAATGTTAAAAAATAATAAAAAAACGTCAAAAATTATTAAAAAATTTATAAAATATTTATAAAATCAAAAATATTTTTTTAAAAAAACAATAATTAAAAAACAAATAAAAAAATTTAAAAATGTAAAAAAAGCGTGGCAGCCTCTGCCACCACCAGCTCCCATCACCGGTTGGAAATCTTCTAAAATTTGTAATAATGCCATAATAATGGCAGATCCAATTATAGTTTTGACATTATGATGAGTAATATTGTCATTTTCTTGGCACTTTCAGAAAACAATGGCATTTTTTTTATAATTAATGGTAGAATTTTCACCAATCGAGTTATCCATTTTTACGGGTTTTTACTATTTCTTATTAATTTGTTCCAAAAAATCTACCAACAATTCTAGTAATGCCATAATAATGGCAGATTCAACGAGAATTTGGCATTATGAAGAGCAATTGTGCCATTTTTTGACATTTTCGGGACAAAATGGATTTTTTTTTATAAAAAGCGGCAAAATTTTTACCGATCGAAGGTGGTGGTGCTGGGAGGCGGTGGGAAAGATATCCATATTTTTTTTAAATGTTTACTATTTTTTATTAATATTAAAAAAATCAATTTTTTAAATTGTTTTGCTTTAATTTTTTATTATAATTTTTGTTTGATTTTTAAAAAAAATTTACGATTGTTTTACTATTTTTACAGATTTTATAATGAATTTTAACATGTTATTATGAAATAATACTCTTAGGGGCATTTCTAGTAGGAATGAATAGATTAGTCTTATTTTGAATGGTAAAAAATGTAATGATCCTATTTGTACTTTTTTAATTATTTTTGATCTTATGTAGAGCCCTTACGGCCATTTCTAGTACGAGATGTAATGGTAAAATTTATACGCAGTACCTATTAGCCATTTCACATAGTGACTTTCTTTCTCGCATTCTCGCCATATCTGTTTCACAGGGAGCTCACATACATACACCATCATTTGTTTCTGCAATTCAGTTCAATTTATAAAAGCTAAAATTCTTACTTACAGATACAGGTATCGGAGTCCGGCGCCGCATTGAAAGATCTCCTGGTAAACATCTTTCCTCCCTTTTGCGTGGCTTAAGGCGCATGGATTTGAATTTCTGCGATTTTAGTAAACTTCGGGGTTAGTGATCTGCCTGGGGAAAATGGGTAGTGTTAATCATGATGAATAATTGAGTTTGTATGAATCGTTTTTTCTAGTTGTCAGTTTTTCCCGTTCTTGATTATTTTGTTAATCCGAGTTTTTAGAGTAAAATAATGCGTGATTTTTAGGGTTTAATTAATTGAGGGGCAGGGGTCAAGAAGTCTGCAGATGGATCATACATGACTCTTAAACGCCCAATTAACTCCTCTAGGGCTGAATTGCAAGCCTTATTTGTCGCTCTACCTATCCCTGATCCTGTGTCTTTGTGTATACTCTGTATTGAGCTTACCAGTGAATTCATTACTAGTTTATAGCCAATAAAAAGGGGAAAGATTTAATCATTTCACACTACCAGTAAGATCACTGGCTATTTTGGCGGTGCAAAAGTAATCTTTTTCTTGGACCTTCAAATTGTTTCAATGAAGAAAGCCATATACAATTGTCTGCTGTGCACAAAAATACTTCAACGTTTGTCATTTGAAACCTCTGAACATTTTCTATTTTCTCTCTATTATATCGCTAGTGTCTTACTGTTTTTTTATCTTGCAACCAGCACTTCTTCTGCTTTCAAGTAGCACCAGTGATGATCCTTTTTCCCAACGTAGATTTGTTTGCTTAGGGTCTCATTTCCTCAGGCCCGGTCCTAAGAAAACGAGGACCCGATCCTAAGAAAACGAGGACCCTGTGCAACAATAAAAATTAAGTCATTTTCAAACACATCTTAAATAAAAAAGTAACAGCCTAATAATCTTATAATATTAATTCGCTAAATTGAATAAGATAATCACTTAATTAGCAACCAGTCCAAACTATAATTCCTAACAGAGAATAAGATAATAACCACAATATATAAGGATAAATGCCTTATAGATGAAATTTCGAGGCTGATCTGCTGCGCATATGATGGAGTATGTGATTCAATTATATTAATAAATAATAGTAATGCTACTAATTGTTTTGGGCCTTCCATTTTCAAGGGTCCTGTACGCTTGGGCATTTAGGACTTGCTCCGGCCCGGCCCTTCATTTCCTAGCTGGGCTCATGTATAGGAATTGATCTTAATTATTTCTAAAGCGATGCAATATTGCCTTATATGTTACCGCATTTTTTCCATGTAAAGTGGCCATGTCTTTTTTACCGTTCAATTGGTTTTGCTGTGTGGACCTTGAAGTCTCGGAAAGCACCAGATGATGAGCGGAAACGATACACAGAAGCTAACAGCAAGTGATGCCCTTGCATATGTCAATAATGTGAAGGATATTTTTCATGACAAAATACACAAATATCTTGAGTTCCTTGAGATCATGAAAGATTTCAAAGCTCAAAGGTTTATTCCTTTTCCATGTTTTTTGCAATACATTTTGTTGGCTTCTTTTAATTCTGTTTTTACTACCAGCTGAATGACATTGTTGATTCATCTTCATGTATTTGTTGATATTAACAGAATTGACACATCTTGTGTCGTAGCAAGAGTGAAGATTCTATTTGAAGGGCATGAAAATTTAATTTTGGGCTTCAATACATTCTTGCCAAAGGGATATGAGATCACCCTAGAATCTGAGGATGAACCACAACCATCTCCAGGTGAAAAGGCCAGTTGAATCTGAAAAGGCAATAGGTTTTGTAAACAAGATAAAGGGGAGGATTTGCTTTTTTTAGGCTTTCCTGTGTACTTCGTTGCAGTGTTTTCAGCTGATGGATTTGTTTTGCTCAGGCTAGGTTTCAAGGGATCACGTGTATAAATGTTTCCTTGACGTTCTGAATAAGTATAGAAAGGAAAACAAATTAATCTCGGAGGTTGTTCAAGAGGTATATGCTTTTTGCTGTTAATCTCTGAAATATTTGTATTAATTCTAACTAAGTTAAAGTATATTATCTATGCAATAAATTGTTTAAGAAAAAAGGTCAAATAGGTCCTTATACTATACTCAAAACATAAGCTAAGCCCGTGTATTGACAAAAACATCATACAGATGCATGCATTTACTACTCCGTATTAAAAACCAATCAAGCAGAAACCAACCTGCTATAGCAGGTTAGAGACAATTTTTTATTTTCTTTTTGGTTTTTTCTTCTCCTCTTGCTTCACAATTCAGCCACACAATTGCCGCCCAAATGCTTGCCAATGCAGGAGCCAATAATGAATTTCTTTTTGTTTTTCTTTTTTCCCCTTTTCTTTTTTTGGCCCCATTTTCTCTTAGGTTGTCATTTGTTTCTTCATTCTATCATTCAAATTCTTATTAACGGTTTATTTATTTATTTATTTATTTATTTATTTATTTATTTATTTATTTATTTATTTATTTATTTATTTATTTATTTATTTATTTATTTATTTATTTATTTATTTATTTATTTATTTATTTATTTATTTATTTATTTATTTATTTATTTATTTATTTATTTATTTATTTATTTATTTATTTATTTATTTATTTATTTATTTATTTATTTATTTATTTATTTATTTATTTATCTTTCCACCACGAAAGTCATTCTTTTATTTAAAATCATAAATATGCTCATTCTTTTTTTGAAAGGTGCTCATTCCTAAAATAAAGATGTAAATTGTTATCAAGTATTATGTTATTTTTTTTGAATTACAATTTTAGTCTTTCAATTATTGCTCATGTTGAAGAGTAGTCCTCATCATTAAATTCGAATTAGCACCATTGATTTTTATAACTTTGACACAATTAAGATTGTACTTTTATACATTCAAGAAATTACACTTTCGTACACATTTTCAAAATTTACCGCTCTAAAACTATTTTGTCTCTAAAGTTAGGTCATAAATAAAAAATGTTGGCCATAAAATTCATATAGAAAAGGGAAAAGTGTCAAATAGGTTCTCGAACTTACATAAAAAAGGTCAAATAAGTCCTTATATAGGAGGCTATGTCTGGCCGTCGCGATTTGGGGCGGTTAAATGCGCAGTTATCTTCAAGAATTAATTTGAATGCGTTCTCGATTGAAGTTTTAGCTGAAATTTGGTATGAGTAAACTAGATTTGATGAATAAGATGCTAAAAAAATTTCGTCAAAAAATTCTACCGGAAACCGCTCCAAATCGCGACGTCCGGACAGAGCCTCCTATATAAGGACTTATTTGACCTTTTTATGAATGTTCGAGCACCTATTTGACAGTTTTCCCTATAGAAAATAACAGGTGTTCTAAAGAATGTTTTAGGCTGGGTAAATAATGTATATTTTTTATTCACATTTTCAAAAATTCCTTATTAAGGTTAATATTAAAGAAATGTGTATTGGTGAATAAGAAACTTTTGAAAACGTGGATAAAATGTATACATTTTTTACTGATGCTAAAACTTTTTAGAATTTATTTTTATACTTGTAAATTATATTTAGAATCGATATCTACGAGACCAGATTAGTTCAGATCAGATTAAATGAATCCGAATTGATGGAGTTTAATCCAACTACGAGAGTTATATCTACGAGAGCAGATGGAATTTAGGTAGCGTAGGGCAGGTATTATTAATCCGAAGTTCGTCCCTTTGATAGGAAATATACAAGAAGTATTTATAGACTCTAGGAGCTCGTATTCTAGGAGGAAACTGATACAATAAATGCTATTAACTACATATTAGTCGAATAGAGCTCCTGCAATGCCTTGGACATTGTGCAATGATTATCTCTTTAAAGTCAACATTCCTTTTGTTTATTCTTGCCTGCTGCCAGATAGCTATGCTCAAATGATAGCCTGGCCTGGTTGTGAGTTCCTATTGTGGACCTGATCCCTAATTAAGCCCAATGGCTTATTAATTTTAATCCCGTTTAGGGCTTGATCCCGTTTATGGGCTAATTCTGTTTATTAGGCTAATCTCATTGAGGGATGATCCTGTTATGGGCTAATCCGGTTTATTAGGCTAATCTTGTTGAGGGCTAATCCTATTTATTAGGCTAATCCCGTTGATGGCTAATCCCGTTGAGGGCTGATCCCATGATGAACTAATCTTGTTTATTAGGCTAATCTCGTTGAGGGTTGATCCCGTAATTGGACCATGGTCTGATTCCATGGTACCATCACGAGCCCCCTACTTCTTAAAATAAGCAGGGCTGGATTATAGAGGAGTAAGATGGAGCGGTTAATCAATTTCAAATTTCGAACCTTTCTTGGGTGGACTGTAGCGCCGCTTCGCATTTAATGCGCCCGATTCGACATCGACCTGTAGCCCGGCACAACTTCCAATCCGCCCTACCATCTTCAGCACTTAAGTGCCATCATTGTGGTTCCCAAGCGGTTCCAAACCCTAAATCTTTGACTATTTAAACGCTTGTCATCTTTCCAGGACACTCTTCTGCAATTTTTCGTCCTCCGCTTGAGCATTTCAGTTTCTTTGTCGGGAACCCTAGGCTTTTACAAGAACTTCCTTCCGTTTTCCTTCAAGTTAGTCCTCATGTCATCCTCAACTTCTGTTCCCATTCATCATGTCTTCCCGGATGACAGGGCCACCTCGAATCGGCCCTCGATTCCGGTAGATTCCCAAGGGATTGAGACCCATTTTTTCCTCTCCTCCGAGCATGCCCGACGGGTTCCGGCCATCGCTCTCTCTGACGCCAAGTTTAAGGAGGAGGAGGCCCTTGTGGGCCCGAGTGTCATCTGTTCTTGCCCTTCCCCCCCGACCAAAACATTGTTGAGCCTCCCACTCCCCTTCATTTTGGGGTTCATACTGCGAGCCTTCAGGTTGGTCTCCGGTTTCCTCTGCATAATGCCCATCTAGGTGTTATGAGCTATTATGGAGATGGCCAGTTCTCCCCGACCACTCATATGTCATTGCTGGGTTCATCGTCCGATGCACTCATCTGAAAATTCACCCCTATATCGATCTTTTCCTCCATTTCTTTTACTCTGTACGGCCTGACGGTTCCGAATCCCCGGGTTATCTTTCAATTTCTCAACGAGCTAGCCACCGTTTGTTTGAGGCCAAATCCTACCCCGACTCCTTCAAAGGTTGGAGGCAGAAGTGGGTCTGGGTCACTCCGGCGAATGGCAAGTTGTAGTTTGAGAACAAATGGGGGGAACTGATCCGGAAGTGGGTGATGCCTTTCTTGCCGGAGGGAACACCGAAGCTGCCAGGATGATTGCTTATGGAGCACCATTCCTGATGGGGCATTATGTAGGTGATGACGGGGTAGTAATGTTCACGTACTTGCCAGGTCGGCTATGCCTAATTTGGCGCTTAATTTTGTTTTCTTGTTTGTATCGTTCTATGTTTTGTGTATAGAGGGGAGCAAGACGGCATTTCGGCTGGAGAAATTGACGGCTAAGGCGGGTTCGACCCCTGGATCCTTGGCTCGACAGATGCCTACACGGGGGCCCAAAGTAGATCCTCATCTCCAGGATCATGGGGGACCGCCCATGGGGGTGAAGCTGTAACTCTTGAACAGCCGGCTGCAGACCTCCGGCCTCCTCAGACAGGCCGGCAAACCTGGCCGCTCCCATGGCCAAGAAGAAAGCGAAGGTTGCTGAAGGTGACACTGCTGCTACAGTTGTGGAGATTGAATCTAACTCGGACTCTCAATCCTCCAGTGGCGCCAAGAAGAAGGGACCTCCGATGCCCCGTCACCTGATACAACTATCCATGCGCTCCGATTCTACCTCCATTCTGAATGGTAGTATGAATCCGGTGGCCCTGGCTCTGGCCATTACTCCTCATGTTGACAGAGCTAAGCTCGGGAGCCTGTCTTCTGCTGAGGCCTTGAAGTGAGCAGCTCGGTCCACTGTTGAGGTAATTTCCTTACCTTCCATTTTTGAGTAATCTTCTTTTATTTACATTGCTTGTGCCTTACATCCTGTCTTCGGACCTTCAGATCTTTATCCTGGTGGCCTCCAGCTCTACCCATATGGCTGCTGAACAGGCTGGGCCCCAGGGAGGCCGGCCTGAGGGCCCAGCTGGAAGCGGTGGAGGTCGCTCGGGCTGCCCCCGAGAGAGATCCTGAAGTGGCCAAACGCCAGCTGGAGGTGGTCACGATGGCCCCCGCAGCCGTCGAGGGAGCTAGGCGATCTAAGGAGGAAGAGCTGAGGAAGAAGGCCCAGGAGGCTGGAGGTGCAACTATCTAGGCCTATATCGGTGGAGATGCTTTCAGGGCTGCCGTCGATTATGTAATTTTGGAGCGGGGGGCTGACATTGCCCTGCAATGACTGTCGACTCTTGATGGGGAAAATAAGCTCGCGGAGGAGGGGGCCCTGTGCTTCGAGGTGGGCCAATATGCCATGCAAAAGTCCATTTACGAGGCTTTGCTGAAAAGAGACCCCTCCTTCTCCGCTGAGACCTGGGGATTGCCAGAGGTGTTGGCTAACTCGGAGATCCCCCCAGTCAACCCTGCTCCGAATACCCCGGTTCTTCCTGCTCCAGAAATTTAATTCTCTTTATCAAACATCTTAACAAACATCTTTTCCGGACATGCATGCCTGTGGTGTTTTCCACCCTAGGGGTGGCTTTGTAAACATCTTTACATTTCCGCTCACCTTACTTCTGCATATATATTTGCACACCCGCTTTATCTGTTTGTTGTTGTTTGATCTATTTGATACCTTGGAGTGTTGAGATCGTCAAGCTCTAGTCCAGGCTGGCTTCTTCCTTTGGGGCTCTTGGAGTTCTCTGGGAAGTTAACCTCTGACCTTGAGCCTGTATAGTTGTAGAACCTGGGACGACCTCTAGGTCTTCCTAAGTTTTTTATCATGGTCTTCCGAAGTTTATTAGCTTGTTTTCAATCACTTTGTCCTTATTAGTTTTGGCCTTGAATTTCCGGTCAAGGTTGTCTTCCTTTGTTGAGGAAGACTTTACCAATTCTAGACCCTTATGCTCTTAGTTTCTGAGCCAGATAGGGTGGCTTTCACTTTAGGTCACTTAGACTTTGTGATGAACCTCTTAATTGGCGAGGCATGTGGGCCTCTCTGGTGCAAAGTTAATTCCCTTATTTCATCTTTAGCCTTATAATGGTACCATCGATCTGGACCATGGCCCAATTACGGAATCCAACCCAGAACGGGATCAACCCTCAACGGGATTAGTCTAATAAACAGGATTAGTCCATTAACGGGATCAAGCCCTAAACATGATTAATATTAATAAGCCGATGGGCCTAATTAGGAGTCAGGTCCACGACAGGAACCCACAACTGGGCCAGGCTGAACAGCAGACCTTAAGCCTGGACGGAGTTTTAGTGAGGCTGAGATATTCATAGGGCTTACGTAGCAGGCTATCATTTGAGCATAGCTAGTGAGCCTGGACGAACGTCATGTGGATCGCAGCCTTGTGCAACCCGTCTCTGATTTCTACTAGGAGGGTTATCGTCCCCTCTGCATGGATGCAGTCCCCTGTAAACCCGGCCAACAGAGTTCTCAAGGGGGTTAGCTGGTCCCTTCTCAAATGTAGCCTCTCTAACACCTCCCAATAGAGGACGTTCACACTGCTTTCGGTGTCAACAAGCATAGGCCGAACAATGGCGTTCTTTATATCCATGCTGACAACCAGCTCATCTCTGTGTGGCGCGGAGGCGCTAGGCAAGTCGGCTGGCCCGAAGGCGATGGGCTCAATTCTGCTTCTCTTAACAGGAGGTGCTGATACGGAATCCACGTAGAGGGCTCGCTCAAACTTCTTCCGCTCTGCAGGGGTATCCCCGGTCTCGCCAGCTCCGAAGATCACCCCGATCTCCAATTTCTTCTTCCCGCCGTTCGGTCCGAGGGACCCCTCAGGACGTTTATATGCACTTTGATAATCCACGTTTTTGGGTTCGGCCTCTCACCTATCATCCCGACGCCATATGCTTGGCTTTTTGTATGGTTGCCTCTGGCCATGTAGTGCGGGTTTCGCCACGAACTCCCAGATGTAACCTCTTCGGATCAACTCGTCTATTGCCATCCTAAGGCTATTGCAACCATTCGTGTTATGGCCTGCCTTGCGATGATATTTGCAGTAGTCTGGGGGCCTTTTTCCCATAGGCTCCTTGGTGTCCCGTGGTTCCTCGAGGAAGCCCCTGTCCTTAATAACCTCGAAAATCTGGCTCACCGGATAAGCAAGGGGATAGTATCCGGAGTCCTCGGGTCGTGCGTGATCCATGTGGTGGTCCTTGCTGCCCACAGGGTACAGAGGGTGATGCATGTGCTCTCGTCTAGGTCCTCAACCTTTAGGACTTCGTCCCTCCACGTAACGAGGAATTTGGCCAGAGGCTCGGCCTTCCCCCGGCGGACGTTCGTGAGCGAGCTGAAGTGCTTCTTGGGAGTTGAACTTAGGGGTGGGATCAGGATGATCCTGATCCCGATTGCCCAAATCCTGATCCCGTCTCGATCCCGATTCAAACTACAAGAGGATCCTGTATCCCGTCCCGATTAAGTCGGGATCCCGACATTAAAATCCCGATTAAGTCGGGTTCCCGATCGGAAATCCCGCTTAATCCCGCCTAATCCCGACAATGAAGTATCAAACATAAAAAAATGTAATAAATTTAGTTAAACACTAACTTTGATATTTAGTGGTTTCAAGATTATTCTTTGTTCATGATAAAAAAAAATTCTTTGTTCATTGTTATACCATATTTATCATCATCTACTTATAAAATGTATTGTAATAATTATCATCTCAAATTCACACTAGTACATACTTTTAGAATAATTTTTATTTATAACTTCAATTAATTAATAGTATAATTTTTGAATAAGCTATTAAGGCTTAGAGAAACTTACTTCAAACATTATATAAAAATCACTAAAAGAAGGATGTGTAATGTATATTATTTAAAATTCAAAACTAAGGAGACTCATTGAGAAACTTTGTGACCAATGAATATAATGTATCAATACATATTATGATTATTTACTAAAGAAAGAAATCTTAGTCTCGATCATGACTTTTTAAAGAGTTCATCATAACCGCAAAATTTGTAATATTGTTGTGATTTAGATTGTCGGATCAAGAATAATCTCTATTTAGTTAGGATCCCGAATATTCATTTTCGGACCAATGCCGAGTAGTTTTTGAAGTTTAATATTGTAAGATACTCGTAGTAAAAGATTAATCTATTGACCGGGCTAAACTTGCAAGTGTACAAGTGCTGATATAGTAATAAATTCCGGTAAAATACCGGGTCGAACCCACAGGAAAACGTTGTTTGATTTAGTCCGAGAGTAGATGACTTTTAAATAAATAAATGAGTAAAGTGCAGGGATTTTGATTTGTGTTTTGTAATTTTGGCTTTTCACTTTTAATTCGAGGAAACAACTTTTATTAATTCGGGTTTAAAATGAATGACAACAACGGCTAAGGCTTCGGGAATCACTTAAATGCTTTAATAGGGTTGCATATTAGTTCTTTACTAATAATTATGAATACGATGTCGCTAATATATTCTCAACTCCGGTTAAGGCAGCGAGAGCGTGGTTTTCGTTACGTGTAAGTCCCGTTACGGCTTACATTCATCTACTGAAAATCCTGTTGAATATCAAAATATCACACCCGTATCATATAATACCGGATATATTTCTATTCTCGGTAATATATATGTTTATCCTTTAATGTTCATAGTTTAGACTTAAACGTTAATTGCAAGTATAAACTAAATTTAACATACTTCTATGTTGTACACCATAGTCATAAACAATCAAAATATAAATAATAAATCACAATTTATTGGTTTAGAACTTTTATCAAATACCTAGTGGGCATAGAAGTTCATCCCTAGTCATAGCTAAGAACATAGCTCCTTGAGCTCATACTAATTACAAAAATGTAACTAAGAACAATGAAATACAATAACATACAAGAAATAATACCTAGAACCAATTGTAGAGGAGAAAAATGGTTTTTTCTCCAACTCCTCAAGAAAATGCAAAAGTAAAATATAAAAACTGAATTTTTAGCTCCAAAGATGGAATGATCCTTTGTTTGATGAATTGGGGGCTTTATATAGGCTAAAGATTGACATCTTTTAGTCTATTCAAGCCCAACAATTAGGCATGGATGAAATATTTGCTCAGATCATAAGGAAAGTGGGTTTTTCCCATCAAGATATTGCTGCACGTCTCCTTATTTTGTGCAAAATCGGGATTAACCGGCGCCGGTTTTAGGCATTACCGGCGCCGATTTTACTTCGGCGCAGCGGATACAATGAAAAATGTCATAACTGGCGCCGGTTATAGTGGTGGACCGGCTCCGGTTATGCTTCGGCCAACCGGGAGTAATTCAATTTAAATGCAACCGGCGCCGGTTTTCAGGGAAGACCGGCGCCAGTTCTCCCCTGCAGTGTAATAATCCATTTTCCCTCCTTTTTTATGCCAGTAGTTGACCCCGAGGTGTCAGTTCTCAGCCCTTTTTGACTGTTGACCCCCGTTTCTTCATCTTTGACGCCTTTATGTGGTTTTGCTCAATTTGGGATTTTTACCTGTTTTGTCTTTGAATATTTGTACAGATAATCATAATTACCAATATAAAAAATAGTTAACTATTGTGCTTTATCATCTATGTAAGGAATAAGTAATTAAAAAAGATATGCAAATATTTAGATACATATTCATTTTTTATAAATGTATATTCATTTTTTTTTTTATATATTCATATATAATTATATACATGTGTGTGTATTTCTATTTCTATATATAATGTCGAAATGTCGGGGTTTTCCCAATCCCGACTTTAAAAAAAAAATCCCGGTCCCGTCCTGACTTAGTCGGGATCGGGAAAAATTCCCGACTAGTTGGGATAGGGATTGTCGAGATCGGGAATATCAGGATCAGGATTGTCAGGATCGGGAGTCAGGAGTTTTTTCCCAACCCTAGTTGAACTGGTCGCGAACTGCGCCGTGAATTGTTGGGACAACTGTTCGTAGTTGTCTATGGTCACGACCTCAACTGCCCGAACCATTCCTGCGCAGGCCCCCTCAGGGGGCTAAAAAAAAAGCCTATAAATGGCGTCAGCGGATGCTCCGAGCATAGTGAGATTGTCCTAGAAGCTGATCAAATGAACCTTGGGGTCCCCGGCCCCGTTGTACACCAAAGTGTTTGGTGGTCTGCAGTTCCGTGGAATCTCAGCAGCCATGATCCTTGGGGAGAAGGGGGAAGTGAGGGAAATGCGAGGCTGTGCCGGACTATTCTCCGCACGTCTGCTCAATTCCTAAATTCGTCGTTCCATCGCTTCGATCCTGGCCTCTTGTGCGGCCATTTCTGGGGTCACAGGGGGGCCTGTCGCGAAGACGACGTTTGCTCTGGCAGCGTTTGCACTATGCAGCCATCAGGTAATCTGGTCACCGTGCCGCTGGAAGCGGTGCCCTATGTTGTTAGCTGTGGGGCTCAGCTCCCCACCATGATATCTGTGGGGGACATCCGGCGTGTGAGCACGCATATCTTCTTGCCTCCCGTACCAAGAGGTGTTTACCCCAGTGTGGCCTCCCATATCCTGGGATGGTGGTGTTCAGCCAATCTGTATGAGGACGGACGGACGGACGACGTCCTTCTGATTCTGCCATTCGCTCGTCAAACAGCTGCATTTGATGGATTGGTGAGAAGGGCATGTGCTGGGTGTTTGCCGAAAACACTTGCTCCCGAGCCTCCTCCTCGTCAGCCATGCGTCGCATGATATCTTCCAGCTCCCTCATGACACGAGGGTCCTGCCTGGCTGCCTGGGGGATGAGGCCGATGATGTCACCCCCCCCCCCCCCCCCCCCCGCGGACCACAGACTCTCAGAACGTCTGGTGGTCTGCCCACGCGATTTTCTGCTGCTGGCCAGCTGGTCAGAGAGATCGTGTGAACGGTTGTTGTTGTTTCCTGCGATCTTTCTTGCTAAAAGAATTTTGTAAGTAGCTGTTTTGTGAGCTTTTGTGTTCTGGAAACTTTTAGTTCAGTTTCCCACAGACGGTGCCCGTGTTAAGGTTTATTCCTTCAACCCGTAGGCCCAACACGCAACCTATGAGTTTTGAGTGGAAAGTGCACGTGAATATGAGTTAATAACAATTAAGATGGGCTTGGAAATATCTGCAATAGTGGGACGTGTCTTATTAAGTGATAATAAGAAGTTGGGTACAACACACTAATGCTACTGGCCGACGGCCGTTCGTCTATCTTACAAGTAGAAGAGATGCGAACACTGCTATGAGCTATAAGAATGCTAGAATGCTATGATGAGTAAGTTCTCAACCCCTTACAATGAAATGAATGCTACTAATTATACTATCTAGGGGCAGGTGAATGTGCTGATGTGGAGAGCTGTGGATGGCTGGGGTCTCAACAACCAAATCTCCAGCATTAAATGCGCTTCCTGCCAGAATCTCGGTTTCCCGCCCAGTATCTGGAGACGTGTGTCCCATGAGTTTTGGGCCTATTCTTGATGATGCCACCAAGGGTGGGGCGCCGTGCGTCTTCTGGCAGTTGGCATAAGAGTACGCTGGCTCACCTTGGGTTAGGACCTCATAAACTGAGCGCCTGGGGTGGAGACATACGTCAGGACCTTCCCCTGTGTTGGGCCTAGACGTTCGTCGATGTAGGGGACAATGGGCCGATCCCATTATTGGGACATTAACCCAACATTTACTATTTTCAATATTGTACTTTTACTACCAACATTATTATAATTACAATTAAAAAATTACAACCATTGCAAAATAATTATTGTTTCTATAATAAATATCCAATAAATTGTGGAAACATATACTTTATGTATAGTTCGATATTGTTGAGGTTTATTCCCGAAGATCCGAAAGCCCAACACAAGCCTTGGATATTGTGGGGATATTTGGTCGTGTTGGAAAGTGTATAAAATATAAAACAGTGAGATATTTGTTCAACTCAGGAGCTTACTGGTATTCAATAAATATGTGATTACACTGGAACTACCCGAACGGTAGATGATTGTAAGAATATAAGAATAAGAGATGTAAATCTATTGCTAAGCTCTGAGTATCAAAATGCTAACCCTTTACAATGATCTAAACATGGGTATTTATACTAAAATGGGGATGGGTAAGGTGGACACGTGGCCGAATCTGGTAGGCTGTCACCTCTGCCATGTAGGCACTCATGCCCCCACTTGCAGCCGCCATGATCCAGTATTAAATGCGGCCTCCACTTGCTGACCGCCCGTTCGGGCAAGGTGTTCGGTGTGTGGGACCCCACAACAGGTGTTATCTTGTAATGGAAGTATCCCGAACGCCGATCGGTATCTGACCCTTGTTACTTTGGCATAATTGCTTCCCGGAATGCCGTTCGGGAATTCTTTGGACTGCCTTGGGCCCGCTGCTCCTTCCCGGGCTTGGGACTAGGGATATTGGGCCTGGACCTAATATCCCAACACTAGTCCCCCACTTCCTATGTCTCGAACGGTAGTGAGCGCATAAGGAAGTAGAAGATTATTACCCGAATGCTGTTCGGGGGAGTATCAGATGGCATTCTGCCGGTTCCCGAGGCATATTTTGACGGCTATTTGCAACTGCCGTTTCGCCTCTCCGATAAACGTCATGATTACTTGAGGAGGATTCTCTGCGCGACACGTGTCTCCATCATTATTACTGGATACGTGCCTTTCTCTGGTTGGTTGTTGATTCGGCGTGACAGAGTATAAGTAGGCTCTCTTGGTTTTGATTCTGAGTTTCGAAATTTGATATCTCCGGCTTAGTACTCTGCCTTCTCTCTAGAGCTTTTTCCGCTGTTTCTGTTCAGGTATCCTTCGAACTCTCTTTTACTGTTTAGTTCCCTCGTTCGGTGAGAATGGCACCCCTTCGTTCATCTGAACCCTCTACCTCCGGCACTGCCATCCCAGAGGAAAACCCCAACGATGTGCGGAAAGTTGTCCCCCTTCCGGCGGAAGTTAACGGTGATGATTCCTCTTCTTCCTCCGATGTTTACCCTGATGGCACCAAATCGGGGGATGAATTGGAAGTTATGGAAGCCGGTCCTCCAAGCGGCGTTCCCTGTCATAAGCTTGACCTAGCCCTGATTAGGCTTAGGCGCCAAAAGCTTACGGCCCAGAACCGGGCCCAAATCCAGATGTTACTTCCTGATTCGGTGAACTTCCGCCTCCAATCGGGCCTCCACCCAATGCGCCACTTCCCAGGGATGGTTGTGGTCCATTTTGATTCCCTTAAGGCTGGCCTTAGGTTCCCCCTTCACCCCTTCTTCGTTTCCCTCTTAAATTATTACAATATAGTGCCAGCCCAAATAATGCCGAACTCCTACCGGGCAATGGCCGGTTTTATTTGTCGTTGCGTGGAAGCTAAGGTGACCCCTTCCTTAGATCTGTTTCATTACTTTTTCTCGATCATTCTGCAACAAGCCCAGGGTTATCTTGTCGCGAGTTCCCGATCAGGTCATATTTTGTTCACCAAGGCTCCCTCCTCCATCAAGGAATGGAAAGATCGGTTCTTTTTTGTATCTGTCCCAAACAGTCTAATCCCAAGAAAGTGGAATGCCTTTCCGCCAAAGTCCCCCGAACCGTTCATCTCTGAAGACCTTAGCCAGGATATCATTGCTGTGGAGGCGGGTGGTTGCTTCCAGATTATGCCATATCTGACTCCCGAACGGCTTATTAAAGCCGGGATAGGTACTACCCGTATTCCTGGACTTACTTGACTGAAAACCAAGTACCACGGTCCGGGCGGTCCTTCCCGTGTGAGAAACAATTTTGTTTATCCATGTGCGAACCGCTCGGTACTAATTTTACGCTTTGTTTGTTTTGCCAGCTCCTCAGCAAGGCGAATCAGAGTCCGAAGGAGATAACCCCGAACAGCCGGCAATGGATGACATCAGGCTCTTTACCGTTGGTTTTGACGACGAGCCACCAACCTCTCCTCCCAAGCAGCAGAGGAAGACAAAGAGGAAGAGGTTGAGGAAGGCCGATCAGGGCACATCCTCCCAATCCGCCCCCATCGTTCCCGAGCAGCCTGAACCTGTTCGGGATGTAGAACCTGTGCAGCAGGTTGCCCCTGATCAGCAAACTCATGCTGACACGCTGATGGATCAGCTTTTTTCTGACCAGCAGTCCCACCATTTCTCTGCTGAGGAGGTGGCTGCCCATCAGGCTGACTTGGCTAGTCAGTTCGAGCGGATCTCCCTCTATGATCCTGCTCATGAGATGTTGGAGCGGGGTGGCTGTCCGGCGAGCCAGATCTGGTCCACATCGGGATTCCTTAATGGCCACAATCTTCCCCCGATACCGGTGGAGGAGGCCGAGGAGTGTATTGCTCTGACTGTCCTGAAGGTAGCCCATTATCTTGTGCTCATAATTCACTTTTCCCCTTTCTCTGTTCGATAACTTACCATGTGTTTATATTTTATTTTTTGATCATTAGGCGGGGATATACAGCCTGAAACTCAGAGAGGCCAGGCAGGCAAAGGAACAAGGCCTGCTGATGGCCAAGGAAACAGCTGAGCAGACAGTGGAGGCAGTGGAAGCTGAACGGCGAGCATTCGCCGAAGAGCGGAGGAAACTGGAAGCCGAGGCCGGGGAGCTCCGTGTTAAAGTAGGCTCCCTCCAAGCCATGATTGTGGCAGCTGAGGCCGCTCAGGTCAAGTTTTCTGAAGCTCCTCCTCAGATCCCGGACGGACCGGCCGAAATGACAGTTGATCTTTCCGCCGTTCGGGATTCCTTCAAGACTTCGGAGGAGTTTCTGGCTCTGAAAGAGAAGTACGCCACCGAACAGCTCCCCGCTGTCTTCGGGAGGCATCTGGAGAAACTGGCCGGAGAAGAGCGCCAGAAGGAGGGGATCAGGGTGCTTGATCAGCACCCTATCACCAAGGAGTGGGCTGACAATCTCGCCCGAGGGGTCTACAGCTCAGGCTGTCAACATATGCTCCAGCCTCTCCTCCCCCTCCTGGAAAAACACATGGGCCGAGCAGTGCAATCCTCTGACTTCCCCTCTGACCTCCATCCGGGTCATCTGAACGCCCTGATGGCACAGATGAGAAAGTGCCGGCGAGCCCTGGGGATGGAGGTCGTGCAGGTTGTTGATGAAGAAGTTGATGAAGACGATGATGAAGAGGGTGAGGATCATCCCGAACAATAGATTAGACATCTTCATCTGTATCCCTTTTCCTTTAAATTAGTATTTTTTGTACTTTCCGGCCAGTAGAGCCGATGAATACACAACTTTTGTTTTGCAACTTCTGTCTTTGTAATTTCTTTTACTGTACTTCATACTTGTTTTCTCACCCATCAATTTGCCTTCGTAATACATTTCCTGTTGCTTTCTTCCTGTTTCGACTCCATAATTTATAGCGATCAGGTTTGCCTGTTTGCGTCACCCCTTCGCTAAGTCCAGAATTTAGGATTTTAATATTGATCGACCTGTTTGTTCGATATCATTCATAATGAACCCGTTCAGTCTGCACATTTTTTTTTTGCCCTCCCCATCTGTTCGGGGTATAAACTCCTGTACTTTCCTCATCGATCATGTCCGCAGGTCTCTTTTTTAACTAGTTGGTAATTGTGTTCAGCATTCGGGATGTAGTGTTACCTTCTTCGTTGCATCTGCCAGATTTTTTTGCCCTCCCCATACTGTTCGGGTACACCGATCATTCTACATTACATTTTGGTGAATCTTCCCTTTCTGTTTGGGGCCTGATTTATGAACATCTTGTCAGTGTCTTTTATCCCGTTCGGGGAAACGCTTGTAGCCTACTTTCTTTTTCACTCGTAGAGGTTCGTGAACTTTGTTGACTTCAACCCGTTCGGGTGTTCACTTACCCCAAAGGATGCTTTAACTTCTCCCAACCGTCTTGACACGTGTCAGTTATTCATTTGGATTCTTGGCGGTTGTATTTCCTTATATAAGGATGCAGCTACTTTGTTTCAGTTTTTTCTGCTGCTTCTGAATTCTTTCAAGCTTTCTCTCTCTAGAATTTTCTTCCTTATTTTATGTCTGCCTTTTCTGGTTCGTCAGACTCCGAAGAGATGGCACCCACTTTGATTCGTCATTCGAGGGGAAAAGCTCACTCCAAAGATCAAGGTACATCTACCCGATCGTCGGGTTCTAATGGGTCTTCTTCCTCACTCCATCCCGAACAGCCCCTCCCTGATGATGGATGTCAGTCGGGAGATGACCTAGCCATCTATAATAAGGGCATGCCTGAACGGCCCCCTCGTTATAGTCTGAACTTTCATTGCATTAGGAAGCAACGTCAACGCCTTCCTGCGGATGCAGAACAGACGCTCCGCCAATTACTACCTCCACCCCGTCAGTTCAATGCGGGGTTCATCAAACATCCCATGCGACACCGTCCGGGATGTGTGTTAGTCCATATGGACGCCCTGATCGCCGGTTTGCGGTTCCCTCTGCACCCGTTCGTTGTGGAGTTCCTCCGCCGGGTGTCAGTGCTGCCGGCACAGTTCGTGCCCAGCACCTACAGGATCCTGAATGGGTTTATCGTCTGGTGCCACGACCTGGGGATCGCCCCCAACGTGGACCTCTTTTTGCACTGTTATGGCGTCCAGCCTTACTGGACCACTGGGTACTTGCGGTTTGTGGCCCGTCCTGGCCGTTCGCTCTTCACCGACAACCCCACCCCTCCGAAAAAATGGGAGGAAAGATTTGTGTTCGTACACGTGGGGTCGCCGCTTCCTTTCCCTGATCGGTGGAACACCTACCCCGTTCAGGATGCCTCCCCAAGGGTGGATGCAGCTATTCTCTGCCAGTACGAAAGGCTCCGTCTGGCCGGTTCCAAGAACCTACGGTCTTTCTTGACTCCCGCTAAGATGCTAGCTGTTGGCATCAGTATGATTCTTCCATTACTTTGTTCGTTCGGTATATTTTTCAATCTCTTGTTCATTTTTCTTCGTTCTTTCCTGTAGGTGTGATTCCCCCGTTTCCATAAAGCGTCTTGCTCCTACCCCTTCCTCCACCGCCATAGTCAGCAAGGGAAAGGAGAAGGCTATTCAGTCAGGTTCTTTTGCTGGCCGGGAATCTGGGCCAGTAAACAAGCGGCCGAGAATCGAAAGGAGCGGCGCCTTGGTCCCGATCGATCAGGTCATTGATCTGACGGATCCTTCTGTGGAAAGGATGCCTACGGTCCCCTCCCCTTCAAGGAAGCTAGGCAACAGGGGAGGTGTTGCTTCAGATAGTCTCCCGATCCCCGATCGGTTGACGGTGGAGTTTTCCGCCATGGGCCCCCGAGCCGAATGCCGGACGCTGTTCGGGCAGACTGCATCATCTGTGTGGTGCAGTACTTCTCTGAAGGCTGGTGAGGGTTTCACCAACCTGACTCACTGGTCCGACCTATTTGAAGCAGGCCACGCCGAGTCCCTTAAGGTATGCCTTTGACTATATAGTCCATTCCTCTTATTTTTGATATTATTTATTTTTTTTTTTTTTTTTTTTGGACTTGTCCTTATTGCTGTTTCTTTCTTCCACAGGCCGGTACATATTATCATCGGGCCTTCCTAGCTGCTGAACGGGAGATGACCCTCCTTCATCAGGAGCTGGATGAGAGCCAAACCCTTTTGGCTGCTGCTAGGAAAATGGCTGCAGATCTCCAAGATCGAGCCAACAAGGGTGACAAGGCCAGGGAAGAGCTGGCTGAACTGGAGCAGAGGCTCCAACGACGCGATCGGGAAATCCGTGATCTGCGTGCCAAGGTGAAGGTCGCCGAAGCTGCTGGCCTGAAAATTGAGAAGGCCAAGGGGGAGAATCCCCCTGCCCCCTATACCGCCGATGTTTCCAATATCACCAAGAAGGCGGTGATTGACTTCCAAAGGGGGAAAGGCCTGAACCTCGCCCTAGAAAATACTGCTCGGGAATTCCTTGGCAAGCATCTGGGCGAATTCCTAGAGAAGAGCAAGGACCCATTACACGATGGCCTCAAGCTTCTGGATGAAACCCCGTCCGGGACTGCATTTGCTAATGCTCTGGCGAGAGACACCCTTGTCAAGTGCCAGGATATGCTGGTCGACCGGAATCTGGAGGTGATCAAGGAATCTTTTGATGAACCCTTTGACCCTAAGGAGGAAGGTTTTGATCCGTTATTCTGCCGTGCTTATCAACGGGTGATGGAGAAGAGGCAAAAAGCCAAGGACTCAGCCAATCCCCCGAACTCCAACTCGGATGCCGTGCCGAACAGGGATCCTCCCGTAGCTTAGTTATCTCTGTTATCCCCTTTTCTTCTTCTCATGTATAATTCCCGGCCAGTAGTGCCGAAGAATAAAGATTGATCCATTCCGAATATAGTCATCTTTTTTTTTTTTACTTCAAGTCAGCATCATGATTAAGATGCAAGCCGTTCGGCCCGTTCCTAGCACCACAGTTGAGGTGCAAGCTGTTCGATTAATTTTTGTCGGTTGTCCTTTGTTTTCTGAACGCGCAAGGCATAATGTTCCACGCTTGCTGCGCCCCCGAGCACCATGTTTCAGATGCATGCCGTCCGGTGTATTACCGTCGACTGGTTGTTCCCTGAACGCGCAAGTCATCAATGTATGCTTGCTGCGCCCCCGAGCACCATGTTTCAGATGCATGCCGTCCGGTGTATTACCGTCGACTGGTTGTTCCCTGAACGCGCAAGTCATCAATGTTTAATGCTTGCTGTCTGCCGCCTTGTAGGCCCAACGCTGAAGTAACCTGTTCGGGTTATCATCCGTGTTTTTCCTTATCCGCAAGGCAATCACCTCTTGTTGCAAGACAGTTTCACAATTTGTGTAGTGTCTGCCATCTTCCAAGCCCATAATTTCGATGCATACCGTCGGTTTTACCGTCCGGGGTCATCCATATCATGAGGTTGAGATGTCCATCCTGGACCATTGAGAATAAGGCTCCCAATTCGGGTCTCCCCCTTATTCTCTGCCAAAATGGAGACTCGCCTCCAGGTTACAGCTCGGGTTCCACCACAATAAACCATTACATCGTGGTTCGGGCGAGCTGCATGGCCAAGGCAAGATTTTAAGACCAGAGTCCCGATCCCCCACTCGGTCACCCTATGATTTCGGATGCCGCCCGGTTCGTCCTACTCAAGATCTTTTACACCATCTCCCAAGCTGAGTCCGGGCTTGGTTATCCTGCACATTATATTTTTTTTTTTTTTTTTGCGCTGAGATGATGGCTCCCCATGGATCGAGATGAGACTTTCGGCTGAATTTGTGGTGATGCCGTTCGGCCCGTACTATTTCTCTTAACTCTGGCCTTTGTGGAAGCATTGTTCTCCCTCTTTTTTTTTAGAGGTGGCAACAGCCGTTTTTATTGATAAAATTTCCGCAAGTGCATAGCGTTCCATACTCCTGCCAGAC
This sequence comes from Cuscuta epithymum, assembly GCA_945859915.1. NCBI lineage: Eukaryota > Viridiplantae > Streptophyta > Magnoliopsida > Solanales > Convolvulaceae > Cuscuta > Cuscuta epithymum. The sequence goes on along the minus strand of CAMAPF010000058.1, from coordinate 2,561,994 downwards.
AGCCTTCGGTATCCTGGAGGAAAAAGGTTCCTATCCGGTATTTTTTCGAGACTCGGTATGGTCCCTCCCAATTCTTCGACATCTTCCCACCCTCTAGCGGTTTGCTTTTCTCTCTATTCCTTAGGACAAGGTCTCCAACTTCAATCGAACGGATTTTAGCCTGTTTATCCACATATCTCTTCGTCGCTCGGTGATATTCTTCCATTCGTAAAGCTGAGAGGTCCCTTCTTTCCTCTATGAAGTGGAGTTCAGCACGCAGACTGTCCTCATTTTGTTCAGGATCATAGTGGATGGTTCTGTGAGTGGGCATCAAGACTTCAGTTGGGACCTTAGCCTGAAATCCGTACGCGAGGGCGAACGGTGTTTCCCCAGTTGCTGTTCGGGGCGTTGTCCTGTACGTCCACAAGACGTAGTTTAACTGTTCGGGCCAGGTTGACGCGTAATCCTCGAGTTTCTTTTTTATGCCATCCATGATGGTTCTGTTCATGTTTTCTACCTGCCCGTTCGCCTGCGGATATGCTACGGAAGCTCTTGAATGCTTAATTCCCCATCTGGTGAGGAATTCCTCGAAGTTCTTGCTCACGAACTGCCGTCCATTATCCGTGATGACCTGCTCGGGTAGCCCGAATCTGCATATAATATTTTGCCAAACAAAACGTTGACATTGAAAATCCGTGATACTGGCCAGGGGTTCGGCTTCCACCCATTTGGTGAAGTAATCAATCCCCACTATGATGTACTTCCTTGCTCCGGACGCATTAGGTAGGGGCCCTAGCAAGTCAATCCCCCACCTAGCGAATGGTAATGATATGGTCATTGGGGTGTAAAAGGTTGCAGGCCGTCCAGGTACCGGGGCGTAAAGCTGACATATCTTGCACTTCCTCGTGTGCTCGAAACATCCCTGTTGAATAGTTGGCCAATAGTACCCCTGCAGGATGATTTTCCTGGCCAGGGTCTTTGGCCCCTGATGGCTGGAGCAGATGCCTTCGTGAATTTCTTCCATTACAGTAGCTGCCTGATCGGGGGGAAGGCACTTCAGATATGGCCCCCCGAACGTCTTTTTGTACAGTTGTCCGTTCACTAGTTCGAACATTGGGGCCCTTCGCTGTATACAAGTAAGGTTGTACACGTCATTTTTATCGTTCGGCAAAGTCCCATCCTTCAGGTAATTTGTCAAGTCAGTGACCCAGCTTGGGACGGCATAGGATACGGCATCTACCCGCAGGATCATCGTTGCCGGTGTGGTCAATATTTCTCTCTGAGCGAACCTCTGGATGTGTGCAGGAATGCCTGGGGCATGATCATCCCGAACGGCACATTCTAGTTTGGATAGGATGTCCGCCTCGCTGTTTTCGATTCTGGGAATCTGGTCAAGTACCACCTGTTCGAACCTGCCGATTTCTTCCTCAACCAGTTCCTTGTGGGCTTTTAGCCGTTCTTCCCTAACTTCGGCAGATCCATTAATCTGGCTTACCACCAGCTGACTATCTGAACGAATTTTTAATCTGCTGGCCCCCAGGGCCTTGGCATACTTTAATCCAGCAATAAGGGCTTCATACTCGGCTTCATTATTGGTTACCTTGAATTCAAACTGAACGGAGTAGTATGCCTTGAACCCCTCGGGGCATGTTATCACAGCACCCCCACCACAGCCTTTGTTACTGGACGCTCCATCCACATACATCTCCCACCAATGGTCATGTACTTCTCCGTCCGTTCCTTCTTCAGTTGATCTGGCAGTGCATTCGGCAATGAAGTCAGCCAAAGCCTGTCCCTTGATCGTGGGGCGAGGCTTGAAGTCTATTTCATACTGCCCGATCAGGAGGGACCACTTGGTGATACGCCCACTTGCCATAGGATTTCTCAGTATGGTGGCCAGGGGCTGGGTAGTGTAGATAGTGACTGGGTGTGCCTGGAAATAGGGTGCCAGTCGCTTGATGGTAGCAATCAACGCTAAGATGGTTTTTTCCATTAAGGTGTACCTGGTTTCTGGCCCGTTCAGGGCTTTGCTCACAAAGTAAATAGGGCGCTGAACACCCTCATCTTCCTTCAATAAAACCGAGCTGACCGCCAGATCAGCCACAGCCAGATACATATAGAGATGTTCCCCTGTGATGAAAACGGTTAGCAACACAAGAGGGGGGGGGGGGTGAATTGTGTTCGTGTGGAACCGTGGCAGTTTTTCGCCGAGTTCTAGTGTGGGATAAAGGGAATTGCAAAATAGTAAAGTGCACAAGAATTTAACGAGGAAAAATCCCTTGGCTCAAAGGGATTAAAAAACCTCGACCTCCCTCGGAGGAATTTTAACAACTTCACTAAAAAGCCTTTGAATGATTACAAGGGAAACTCTCCTAGTCTACCCTTGAGCCACCCCAACTCTATCCTCTCTAGGAAGAGTTACGCTTCTCTACCTTGCGGGTAGAGAGCCTCTCAGCTTTACAACAAAGCTCTCACTCACACAAAACAACCCGAGGAGGCTACTCTTAGCCAATCCTCAAAACCCCATTACAATATGAAGAAGGGAAAGAAGAAACTCTATCTAGAACTCCGAGTGAGCAGTTTCAGGTGCCTTGAACTTCGTATTTTTCTCGAGTGTGTCTCTGAATATTTCTCTGGTCAAGCACACCCTTTTTCTTTCTGGCTGCTCGATTATATAGTCGCTTGAGATGAGTCCGTTGGAGCTTTCCTTGTATAAATGATTCTTGCCTTGTTATATTTTGAAAAGCTTTCCATCTTGAAAGCTAGATCCTCATCCGTGCATGGAGATTGATTTGCTCAAAAATAATCGCTACCAAGATATTTTATACACTTATCATAAATAGAGATGCACACGGATCATTCAGAGATGTCAACATCTCAAAAAGTATTTATTTAAATAAGAAATTAAAGCTTTTTGAATCAATCTAAAAAGCTACGGTCAACAAATTGCAAGGCAACTTTCCAAGCTGATTTGAAAATATTTCCTTACAAAGCAGGCTACGGTCAAAGTCATTTATAAGCAAGACAAACCATGTATATCATGCAATCATAATATACCAAGTAAAGAAACTTTCCATAAAGTGATATGCCACTCAAATAAGCACTCATATAATCAAATTACGTATATATTATTCCCTATAATATTCTTGACAAAGAATGATCACTCACATAAGGAAAGCACATTAATTTTCAAGTAGGTGCAATCAATATTAATTCAAACCATATCACGGAACAAGAACTGGGAGCGGTTCTGTCCGTCGTTCCACCTGCATGGTTAGTACGTCATCAAGTATAGACCAAAAGTAACACTAGTCGTTTGTCATCAACAAAACAATATGTTTCATCAAATTCCCCCTTTTTGTTGATGACAAACACTTGGTGCCCTAAAGTTAGTTTCATAATGAATAAGTACAAAGTATCGAGCATAGAACACATAGGGCACATATTCTTCCCCCTTTTGTCAACAACAAAACAATAAATAGCTTGAAAGATAAATCCAGGAAAAATGATTCACGCCTTGATGAACCCAAGTTCCATCCATATTTGTTCATGTTCATCAAACTTGTTCTTGAATACCCATTTGAGACCTATCTTGGTCTTGTTCTTGGGTCTCGGTTCTAGATGCCACACTTTATTTCTCTCGAACTGATTTAGTTCTTCCTGCATTGCTAGAACCAGTCAGCTTCGGAGAGAGCCACTTCATGGTTCTCCGGTTCTATAAGTGATAGATAAGCAAAGAAGGAATAAAAATTTCTAAGTTTAGATCTAGTAGTTACTCCCTGATTTAGGTTAATCAAGAGGTTATCCAAAGGATGTGATCGATGAAGTTTCCATCCTCTAGGAGCATTTGAATAGTCTTCACTTTCATGCGGGTCGTCTGGAACTGGATCTGTCTGTTCTTCAGTTTGTTTGGCAGTGGATATTCTCAGTTCTAAGCACGTTATCGTCAGTTCCTGCTGCTATCTCCTTATGACGATTGATTTCGTGATTAGTCCCCCCTTGCTAATGGAATTGGTGAAATCTCCGTGTTTAGAGCTTCTGCCCATAAATTCTTTGCAAGACCACTAGAGATTCACGTAGTTCTAGTCATATCCTCCAGTGTTCTATTCTTCTGTTCTACCACCCCATTGTGGTCTATCCCCCGTTCTTGGCAGAATGTATCAAAGAGCGTATTGTCAAAATCGATTTCATGGCCCGAACGGATCTTAATTAATTGCTGCCCTATTTGATGCTCAACTTTCCTTACACAAATAACAAACTCATTAAAAGTATCTTTCTTATTCGCAAGAAAGATAGTCCAAGTATATCTTTAGAAAGCATCAACAATTATAAGCACATGTTCTTTATTAAAAATAACAATGTTACCTCCGTCACATAATTGAAGGATACTTAGCAAATTGAACTTAAATCCTTGACTAAGAAAAATTGGATGGTTGGGTGATTTTTCACATTTTCCCACGGCTTCAATTTCTTCTTTGCCGTTGTCTCCAAATGTCACCTTCCCACCACTAAATGGCCGAAGTTAGAGGAATAAAGATGAGTCTCCAGTCATGTGCTTAGAACAACCACTGTCAAGGAACCAGTGATTGTTCCCCCTCACTTGGCGCTGTTCCTGAATCACGGGTTAGTCCGTGGAACCCAGACTTGCTTGGGTTCCATTTTGTATTTGTTTGAGGATGGATATCGAACATAGTCAAAACATCTTTCTAAGGTCTTTTGTCGAGAGTGACATTGATACCGAAGATGCCCGATTTTGCCACAATGCATGCAAACTCGGTTTTCATAGGTATCAACGTATTTAGGTTTCCATTTACCATAAAAGCCTCTTGTTTTCTTATGAAAAGTTCGGTTTGGCGTTTGTCCATAACCATTTTTGTGCCTCTGAACCAGTCTATCGAACCAGTTTGGTCCAGTTCTAGGTGGTTGTTGATATGGTCTAGAACTGGGTTGTCCTCTGGTTCTATTTCCATTAAAGGATCGGTTCTGAAAATCAGGTTTTTTATTAGGTTGAGTGTTCCTTGGAATATAACCGAGACCAGCAGTCTCGTTTTCCTTCTTATTGTGCCGAGGGGGACCAGTTCCAGAATAAGGTCTAGACCTGGTTTTGTTCGTAGCACTATATGCTTGGTATTCCGGTCTATTTTTAAAATTTGTACACTCGGCAACAAGACGATGAAGATGATCAATCAAAGTACCAACGCTCGGAATTTTTGAGAGAAGTTTTTCATCATGATTAACTTGTTTGTTCATACTATCGAGCTTAAGAGAGCAAATGATTTGATCTTGTTCTAAAACCACTTCACTGTACTTAAGCCTTTCATCTATTAACTCTCCCACTTTTGTTTCAAGCCTTATCTTGGCTCTCGTGGCTTCCTCGAGTTTAGACTCAAGCTCAGTGATTTGTGATTTAAGAAGATCATTTTCAGAAAGGTTTTGATTAAGCTCAATAGTCAATCTTTTGAAAATTTTCCGGGCTTTGGTTTTGGATAGAGAGTCAAACTTAGATAGAAAATTTTCAAAGTTTACCTCGAAGCTCTCTTGGTCGGATTCCTCGTCGGAGTGTGCCATAAGACATAGACCTGTATGGTTAGAGTTCTTATCACTCTCCTCTTCTTCGTCATCGGACGAGTCTCCCCAGGCTGCCATCATTGCCCTTTTGAGATCTCTTTTGAACCCTTTGTCTTTCCTGGACCTCCGGTTAGAACTGGACTTGTTCTTGTCGTAGGTCCGGTCATTTTTCTTTTGTGAACAGTCTTTAGCCCTGTGCTCAAGGGAACCACAAACAAAGCAGCCTTGGTTATTAAAAGATTGAAAGTTATTTTTACCTTGTTTGTTCCGGTTGTTCTTGAACCGTCGGTACATCTTCCCGAATTGTCTAGCAAATATGCTCATCTCATCTTCCGATTCACTTTCGGATTCTTCCTCCTCTTCTCGAGCTTTTAGAGCAATTCCTCTCTCTCGCCTAGCACTCTCGGCATCTTGTTCTTCTTGAAGACCTAGTTCATATGTCAAGAGTGATCCAGTCAAGTCTTCAAGCGTCATGGTGGATAGATCCTTTGCTTCTTCAATAGCCGTGGTCTTAGGCTTCCATGCTTGGGGCAGACTTCTTAAAATTTTTCTTACTTGATCTTCCACTGTAATTTCTCTTCCAAGGGCTGAAAGCTCATTGATGATATTAGTAAAACGTGTAATCATATCCTTAATTGACTCTCCAGGCTTCATTACGAATAATTCGTAATTACGCATAAATATGTCAATTTTAGATTTTTTTACACGTGAGGTACCTTCATGAGTAACCTCGAGCAAATCCCACATTTGTTTTGCAGTCTTACATCCTAGAACTCGGTTGTGTTCAGCAGGACCAAGACCACAAATCAAGTATTTAAGAGCTTGGGCATTATGCTCGAGTTTTTGATAATCATTAGTAGTAAATTCAGCTTTAGGTTTAGGAACAATTTTACCTTCGCCGTTTAGCTTTGTGATGACGTTGTCGCCACCTTCTATCACATTCCATACCTGATAATTATCGTCTTTGATAAAGTTCTCCATTCGGCTTTTCCAAAATTGATAAAACTGGCCATTGAACATTGGAGGTCGTACGGTCGAATAACCTTCTTCAAGACGGTCAACCGTGTTCATTTTGCCGGATCTCTTCCCAAGGTATTAACCTCTATGTGGTGAAGACCGGCTCTGATACCAATTGATGAAAACGGTTAGCAACACAAGAGGGGGGGGGGGGGGGGGGGGTGAATTGTGTTCGTGTGGAACCGTGGCAGTTTTTCGCCGAGTTCTAGTGTGGGATAAAGGGAATTGCAAAATAGTAAAGTGCACAAGAATTTAACGAGGAAAAATCCCTTGGCTCAAAGGGATTAAAAAACCTCGACCTCCCTCGGAGGAATTTTAACAACTTCACTAAAAAGCCTTTGAATGATTACAAGGGAAACTCTCCTAGTCTACCCTTGAGCCACCCCAACTCTATCCTCTCTAGGAAGAGTTACGCTTCTCTACCTTGCGGGTAGAGAGCCTCTCAGCTTTACAACAAAGCTCTCACTCACACAAAACAACCCGAGGAGGCTACTCTTAGCCAATCCTCAAAACCCCATTACAATATGAAGAAGGGAAAGAAGAAACTCTATCTAGAACTCCGAGTGAGCAGTTTCAGGTGCCTTGAACTTCGTATTTTTCTCGAGTGTGTCTCTGAATATTTCTCTGGTCAAGCACACCCTTTTTCTTTCTGGCTGCTCGATTATATAGTCGCTTGAGATGAGTCCGTTGGAGCTTTCCTTGTATAAATGATTCTTGCCTTGTTATATTTTGAAAAGCTTTCCATCTTGAAAGCTAGATCCTCATCCGTGCATGGAGATTGATTTGCTCAAAAATAATCGCTACCAAGATATTTTATACACTTATCATAAATAGAGATGCACACGGATCATTCAGAGATGTCAACATCTCAAAAAGTATTTATTTAAATAAGAAATTAAAGCTTTTTGAATCAATCTAAAAAGCTACGGTCAACAAATTGCAAGGCAACTTTCCAAGCTGATTTGAAAATATTTCCTTACAAAGCAGGCTACGGTCAAAGTCATTTATAAGCAAGAAAAACCATGTATATCATGCAATCATAATATACCAAGTAAAGAAACTTTCCATAAAGTGATATGCCACTCAAATAAGCACTCATATAATCAAATTACGTATATATTATTCCCTATAATATTCTTGACAAAGAATGATCACTCACATAAGGAAAGCACATTAATTTTCAAGTAGGTGCAATCAATATTAATTCAAACCATATCACGGAACAAGAACTGGGAGCGGTTCTGTCCGTCGTTCCACCTGCATGGTTAGTACGTCATCAAGTATAGACCAAAAGTAACACTAGTCGTTTGTCATCAACAAAACAATATGTTCCAACACCCTGGGTCCGCTTTAGTCAAGACCAGGGGGGAAGACAGGTACATTCGAAAGCTGCCTGACATTCTGCTGTCCATTCGAACGGGTTGGCCTTCTTCATTATTTGGAAGAATGGAATGGCACGATCTGCTAGTTTAGTCATAAATCGGCTCAAGGCCGCTAATCTTCCGGTCAGCTTCTGAACTTCTTTCAAGTTCCGCGGTGCCTCCATGTCCATGATTGCCTTTACCTTCTCAGGATTAGGCTCAATTCCCCGCTCGCTCATCATATAACCCAAAAATTTGCCCCCCTTGACTGCGAAGGCGCACTTTTTTGGATTCAGTCTCATGTTGGCCTTCAGCATGATCCCGAAGACCCTTTCCATGTCCCGGACATGATCCTCCTTCTTCCTGCTCTTGATTAGGATGTCATCCACATATGCTTCCATGGTTACTCCTAGCACCTCTTTGAAAAGCATGCCGATCATTCTCTGGAAGGTGGCCATGGCGTTTTTCAAGCCGAATGGCATGACGATATAGCAGAACACGCCGTCCGAGGTGACGAATGCGGTTTTTTCTGCATCATCTGGGTGGATGAAGACTTGGTGATAACCCCGGAAGGCATCCATAAAGCTCAGCAGTTCACACCCGGCTGTCTCGTCCACCAGCAGGTCTATTCGTGGGACAGGATAGGGGTCCATGGGGCAGGCTTTATTCAGATCGGAGTAGTCCACACACATTCTCCAAGTAGATCCTTTTGGAGCAAGGACCACATTAGCCAACCATTCGACATGGACGACTGGTCTAATGTGCCTGATTCTTAGTAAGGTGGCTACCTCCTGCTTTGTGAACTCTCGCCGTTCGGCCGCCTGATATCTTTTCTTTTGTTGGACTGGCCTGGCATCAGGCCGAACGGCCAACTTGTGGCAGATGAGGGCCGGATCAATTCCCGGCATGTCTTCGGGTCCTCGGGCAAATAGGAACTGGAATCTCTTCAGGACAGCGATCACCCCTTCCCTGATTTCCCCTTCAAGGTCCACCCCGATTGCAATTTTACGATCGGGAGGGGAATCAAGCTCGATGTACTCTAGGAGGGTGGCTGGTTCGGGGCGTCCTTCAAATTCCGTACGCCGGGTCTGCACCTCAATGCTGTTTACCCGTTGTCCCCGGGTGGTCATTTGTTTCAAAGCCTCCCTATAGCACGTTCGGGCTATGGCTGGATCTGTTCGGGCCACTCCTACTCCAGTGTCAGTTGGGAACTTGATGCATGAGTGTCGAACAGAAGCAATTGCCTCCAAATCTTCTAGCCCTGGACGACCCAATATGGCGTTGTGGGCACATGCAATATCCACCACCACAAACGTCATCCGGACTGCCGCTCGGTGAGTTTCATCACCAATTTCCACCAGAAGCTGGATGGTGCCCTCAGCCTCTATTACATTGCCGGTGAAGCTAGCCAGCGGCGTCTTCAGCTTGGTCAGCTGGTCCTTCTTCAGCTTCATCTTCTCCAACGTGCGTAAATACAGCACGTTCACACTACTCCCCGTGTCCACCAGAACTCGGTGGATCAAGGCGTTGTCTATACACATACTCACCACTAGCTCGTCCCTGTGCGGACTTGGTGAGTTGGGTAGATCAGCCACCCCGAACGTAATTGGCTCCAAGCGGCCCTTCTTTGTGGGAGGTGCAGCTACAGTGGCGACATAGAGGCTGCGCTCAAATTTCTTACGTTCGGCGGCCGTATCCCCGGTCTCTCCTCCACCAAAGATGACTTTCACCTCCAATCGTGGCTTTTTTCCCGGATTCCCAGACCCCTTAGCCTCCTCTATAGGGGGGAGGTATGAATCATTACTGGGTTCTGCATCCCGCTGGACATCCCGCTTCCAGCTATTGGATCGGGGAGGGCGCTGGTTGGGGGAAGGGCTGTTCAGGTTGGTGCTGACATACTTCCTCAGGTAGCCCTTTTGGATCAGGTCCTCAATTGCCACATGTAGGGCGTGACAATCCTTTGTGAAGTGTCCATTCCGTTGGTGGTATCTACAGTAGGCATTCGGGGTAGGTCCCATCACGGGCCTTGTGTCAGTAGGGGGAGGAATAGCATTGTGTTCCAAATGAAAAACACCGGCTATAGACATGACCAGGGGGGTGAAGCGCGCAGTCCTTCGATGAGGTGCCGCCGCTGCCGGTGCGGGTCCCAAACGTTCTGCCAGCCTTGAAGTGGGAGGTTGTGGGGCCGTTCGGTCCCTTATCTTGATCTCCTCCTCCAGGGCCGCATGACCCCTGGCCCTTTCCAGGATGTCTGGGTAGCTGGTTCCCGGATTTCTCTTCAGCTCCCTGTATAAATCCCCCGTCTGAAGGGCATCAGTAAAAAGAAGGATGGCAGTCTCATCCGTCATGCCGGTCACCTTCAGGGTTTCGGTCCTCCACCTGGTCAGGAACCCGGAAATTGATTCCTTAGGTCCTTGCCTCACACTGGTTAGATACCCGAAATGTAGTTTCGGGGTTGTGCTAGAGGCGAACTGGGCTAAGAATAAGGTGGATAGCTCCGCAAAGCTTCCGATCGACCCGGGTTGTAATGTTCCGAACCATTCCTGGGCTGGCCCCCGAAGGGTGCTGAAGAACAGCCTGCATATTGCCGCGTCGGTGGCCCCTAATAGCATGAGGCCACCCTGGTAACTCCTCAGGTGTACGTGGGGATCTCCCACCCCATCGTATGTTAAGCCGGTCGAGGGACGGCAGTCCCTCAGGATTTCGGCATTCATGATTTCCCTGGTAAAGGGAGATGTAATCCCAACCCGTGCTGGCGGGGTTTGTTGGGGCGTCCGATTGACCTGCTCTCTGAGCTCGGTCATCTGTCTTCTCATTTCGGCCATTTCGTCGTCTTGGGCCGTTCGGGGAATATGTGGTATCCTAGCATCCACATATTCCGGTATTCTGTTTTGGGGAGGGGCAGCTGTGTTAGCTCTCCTCCGGATGAAGCGTTCCCCATCCCTCTGGATATACTGGAAGTGTTGTCCAACGGGGTCTACCACGGGGGTAGGATCCCTATATCCGTTCCGAGGTGCGGACGGGGTTCGGCTGGTTGGGGCTGGCTGTGCATGCCCGTAAGGGTGGGCTCTCCTGCGGTTTCCTCGATGCTCCTGGGAATGTGCTGAGGCCGTGGTGGTCTCAGTGTCTCCTCTTTCGTCAAAGGACGACATAGGATGAATGGGGGACAGGGGCTCATCAGTCTCATCGGTGTATCCCTGTTCATGTTCATCCGCCATGTGTTGCATGGCCTCTGCCATCTCCCTCATCAACTGAGGGTTCATCCTTACGTCCCGAGGAATGATCTGCTCGAACTCTCGGGTGGCACTGCCACTGGCGTGTCCTTGCATGGACCACCCTTGAGAGGATCTATTGCCTCCTCGGCCCCTGGATGTAGAACTCGGTGTCGCGGTATGAAGCCGAACGGTAGATGATTGTAAGAATATAAGAATAAGAGATGTAAATCTATTGCTAAGCTCTGAGTATCAAAATGCTAACCCTTTACAATGATCTAAACATGGGTATTTATACTAAAATGGGGATGGGTAAGGTGGACACGTGGCCGAATCTGGTAGGCTGTCACCTCTGCCATGTAGGCACTCATGCCCCCACTTGCAGCCGCCATGATCCAGTATTAAATGCGGCCTCCACTTGCTGACCGCCCGTTCGGGCAAGGTGTTCGGTGTGTGGGACCCCGCAACAGGTGTTATCTTGTAATGGAAGTATCCCGAACGCCGATCGGTATCTGACCCTTGTTACTTTGGCATAATTGCTTCCCGGAATGCCGTTCGGGAATTCTTTGGACTGCCTTGGGCCCGCTGCTCCTTCCCGGGCTTGGGACTAGGGATATTGGGCCTGGACCTAATATCCCAACAGATATAATATTTACTCAAAAGATTTAAGTAGATCTCTATTTTTATACAATGACTATTTTTGTTACATGTTCTCTTTTGTCATGTATATTTTTTTACATTGGCACACGGGCCGACCTATTTTAACCCACGAGTTAGGTGGGTTGGGTTAGGATTGTAGAAATGGGTTGGCCTGACCCAACCCACATAAAGCAAAACCCGTTAAGGGCCGGGGTGAGGTGGGTTGGCCCGTTTGAGAGCTCTAGTCGCCGACGATGGTCATTATCAGGCCGGGAAATTGTAATTGGTTGGACCGAGCAATGTGTAATTGATTGGTGTCAGGTAATTGTAATTAGTTGAATCACATAATTATATTATAACTGATAGGTCGAATAACTGTAACTGGGGTTCGGATAACTGTAACTGATAGGTCAAATAACTGTAACTGGGGGTTAGATAACTGTAACTGACGAGTCGAGTAATGTAATTGGTCGGGTAATTGTAACTGGTCTGATCGAGTACCTGCAACTGGTCTGATCGGATAACTGTAACTGCCCAGGTAACTATAATTGATCGGGTAATTGCTGTCCGGCCGAACACGTTTTTTTGTTGGGGGGCGAGCCCCCCTCTAACTCTATCCATCTTTACAACCGATGAGTTGAGGCAATTGCCCTTTGAACTCAAGAAAAGGTTCGGCCCTTCATATGGCCGGATAATAGAAGGTTATTTTTCAGTTGGCTAAAGGGTCAAATAGGTCCATGAACTAACTTAAAGTCTTAAAGTGTTCAATTAGCACCTTATATAGGAGGTCCTACCCGGCCGTCGCCAATTGGGGCGGTTCCCGGTGAAATTTTTTGATGAAATTTTTTCAGCATCTTCTTCATTAAGTCTAGTTTACCCATACCAAATTTTGGCTAAAAATTTAACCGGGAAGGCAGTCAAATGATTTTTTGAAGATAACTGCGCAATTAAACATCGCAGTACATTTCGGAAAATCATTCGACTATCTTCCCGATTTAATTTTTAGCTGAAATTTGATATGGTAAACTAGACTTAGAAGCTGTTCTCTTCGTCTGATCCGAATCTTTCTGATCTGATCTGAATCCTTCTGAACTGATCTGAATATTTCTTTAATTATAATTATAATTATAATTATAATTATTATAATTGTAATTGTAAATATAATTTAAATATAATTTATAATTATAGTCATAATTCTAAAAATATTTAATTATAATTATAATCATAATTATAATTATAATTAAAGTTATGAAAAATTATACCTACTACACTGATTATAATTATAATTATAATTATATTTTTAATTATAATTATTTCTATAATTATAATTGTAATTATAATTATAATTACTCTGTATAATAATACAAATAAATAATAATAATAATAATAATAATAATAACAATAATAATTATAATAATATGGAGTAATAATAATAATAATAATAATAATAATAATAATCATCATCATAATGATGATGATAATAATAATAATCATAATCATAATCATAATCATAATCATAATCATAATCATAATCATAATAATAACAATCACCTCAATAATAATCATAATATTAATAATCATAATATTAATAATTGTTATTGTTATTATTATTATTATTTTATAATAATAAAAGTGATAAATCATGTTTGAAATTTTCTGATATGATCTGATCTGAATGCTTCTGATCTGATCTGAATCTTTCTGATTTGATCTGATTTGAATCATTCTGATCTGGTCTGAATGATTCTGATCTGAATCTTTATGATCTGATCTGATCTGAATTTTTCTGATCTGATCTGAATAAAATAAGAATAAGCAATAAGTAATAAGAATAAGACGAACAGAACAACACCTTAATGAAGAAGATGCTCAAAAATTTCATCACAAAATTCAATTGGGAACCTCCCCAATTGACGATGGTCAGGCTGAACCTCCTATATAAGAGGCTAATTGAACACTTTAAATTAGTTCGAGGGTCTATTTTAGCCTTTTAGCCTTTTCAGTTTTGAAGTTCAAATGCGGTGTAGACTGTAGAAGTGTAGAGTGATACTTTTGTTAATAGATAGACGTAACTCATGAATTACAGCTAGAAGAAAAGTTTTTTTTTTTTATCGTAGCTAGAAGAAAAGCTTGGTTAAGTCTTTATTTTTGTCATTTTTAATAATGGTTAAGTCTGTATTTTTGTCATTTTTAATAATGTAGCAGATGTATCTAGCTAAGCGACAAATATTATCCAATTGCAAGGATAATAAGCTACTCCCTCCGTCCCTAATTTATCTTCCAAATAGGTTTGGCACACAGTTTAAGATAGTATGTATTGTATGGTGGAGAGTTATGCAGAGGAGAGAGAAATGTGTAAGAATTGTTGTGAACCACAAATTTTTTGTCATTTTTTGTCAAAAAGGAAAGTTGGAAGTTTATTTAGAGACGGAAAGAGTATCAGACATGTGGGCTACAAATCCTACAATTAGAGCATCTCCAATGGTACAATGTGCACGGTGCACACGTGGCATAATAGATAGCCACATAAATATTAGTAAATAAATTCTTTCTCTCCTTATTTAAATGATTTTATACATTATTGGTAAGTTTTTCTCCACAATGTCAAGGAGACCGTCTAGAAGTTGACATTGTTGTTGACATTGCAGAGAAAAACTTACTAAAATTGAATAAAATCATTCAAATTAGGAGAGAGATAATTTATTTGCTAATATTTATAATGTCTCGTTGATTCTTTATGTACTACTCCGTAGTTCATTTGGCATCCAATCAATACCCTAGCAGTTACACGTGTAATGTGTGCTTGTTTTTAATTAACATAAAAAAATACATACTAGTACTTCATGAATAATATTACAGCTTTAATATTACATTTTTTTTAATTTACATTATTTCATAGGAATAATAAGTAATACGGAGTAACATACTAGTACTTCGTGAATAATATTACACCTTTAATGGACAGAAAATAAGCTTAATTAATTTTAATTTGGACATTAGATTAATCTTAATTGGACAGAAAAAAATGGTTTGTCTACCTATAGTTAGCATGTAGATCAGTTGGTCGAGTGGTGAGACAATTGAAAATTGACCAAGAATCGAACCCCACACTAACTTTACAAACCTACAACTCATGTACGCTGAGCTGGACTTCTGTTGCGCACGAGTACATGATCTATTAGGGCATCCCCATCCATGAGATTATTTGAAGATCAATTGGATGATGTGTAAGATTATTTTAAAAATTATCATTGTGAGTGAGTAATTATTTAATGAAATTATTGAAAAAGAAAATTCGGTATCAAGATTCCAATCCCAGATTATTTCAGATTGTAGTTAAATTACATTTAATGCATGTCCGGAAAAAACCGATTATTTGAGTATTATTGTTGATGAATATTTTTAAGCTTTCAGATTATTTCAAATTTATTAAATACATATGATGTGGCAATGATGTGTATTGAAAAAATCATTTATTTAGAGAGCATGAATGGAGATGCTCTTATAAAAAAAATGGTTAGCAGAAAAAAATGGTTTGTCTACATATAGTTAGCATGTAGATCAGTTGGTCGAACCCCACACTGACTTTACAAACCTACAACTCATGTATGCTGAGCTGGATTTCTGTTGCGCACGAGTACCATCTATTATCATTGGATTGACCGAGTTTACGGTGACTTAAATTATCTCAAATGCCTTGTGACAGCGTGGCAGGCCTGTGGGACGAGGATTCCATCTTTGGAGATATCATGTATGTCAATCAACACATGGACCATTCTCAAATTTGAAAATGATTTGGAGGCCTACCCTCAACAAGAAGGATCATATCTTTAAGAGGACCCTTGATTAACGAAATATGGAGTGAGGAATAAAATATTGTGGGGAAGGCCCGACCCGAAGGGGGCACAGTATGGGAAGCCATGTGTGAATGGGAAGATGTCTTTGTAGGCTTGCCTGAATGGTGTCCCATAAGCTCTTGGCTGATCGCCGCCAATGTTGAAGAAGCCATGTGCGTGTATTTGCCAACTATATGAAACATGTGCCTAAGGTTCATTTAATTCCCTCAGTTTGCGTGCCCAGTGCCCTTCCATTGGTCTGTTTTCTTTCGGGCTTTCCATGTGCCATCATTCATGGCAGCATATACTCCGTATGTTTGTTTTCTAGCTATCAGAATATATATTTTTATTCGTCTGATCGAGAGAGAGGGGAAGATGGTGTGTTTGAGATTAAAAAGAAAAATCAACACGTCACCACAAGTGACAAAACAAAAAAACAAAGTTATCAAATAAGAAAAAATGTATTTGTACACATTTTTTAGAAAAAATATGAGCTGCATGTGTACGCATGCAAGTGTACAATATACACTAATAATGTTACCTGTGTAGACATGTAACTCGTTTAGAAAAAAACAATTGTCCGTGTAGACGGAATACATGGGCATACCTAGGGGGAACCTAGGTCCCAGCCCAACCCAAATTTAAAAAATGTTTATATTTTAAGGTAAAAAAACCGTGTTACAAATTTTTCAAAAATATTCTTTGTACATTTCCACTTTGACCCACTGCCCTGGCGTTGCTCCTGACAAGAAAGTGTGACAAATGTGTATGAATTATGTGTTCACCAAGAATGGTTGAACAAATAAACTTCAAGAATTTGCACTGAAGCACTACTTCCGTATTTAAAAATTTTCTACAATTTTCTATTTTGGGATGTATTTAAAATTTGCGACACATTTCAATTTTGCTAAGTTTTTCCTTTAATAATACCTAATTAATTACTATTTCTTTTTGTACTTTTCATCTTGTTTTTCCTACTTTGTCACACCCTCTCCTACTTTTCTACACTATTTATGGCCCCTTTTATTTCCACTTTAAATATTTTGTGGAGATCTAATGTAGTGATCTTTTAAAGAGGGAGGGAGTATGGTTAGAACGTTTTTGATGAATTCCAAAATACAAAAACTACATTTTTACCCAATTTTTTTGATGCTTTCTACTAAAGTAATTAATTTGTGACTCTGCTCATTTCTTCTTCCTCTGCACAAATCTCAACAACACAATTATTACTGTTCTTATTTCTCATTTAAATCAAAATGTATCTATTGGATAGAGGTAATACGTAGTAATAAGTGTCATGTATTAAAGATACTGTTAATTTTGTAAGCATACTATCGCATTTTAAGCACGATGATGCTAAAATATAGCTTTACACTACCAAAAAAACACGTGATTGCCAGGAATTTTGGCAAGGATTTTGGCAAGGATTATGCAAAATCCGTGCCAAAAACACTTTGGATAGAGCTATTTGGCACGAAAAGTAAAAAATTCGTGCCAAATTCCGTGTCAATCCCGTGTTTTTTTGTAGTGTTGGGATTTGAGGATATGTGACCTACTCATATTTAAATAAGACATACTCCGTAACATTTTGAAATTTCATACAATTTTTATTTGGCTAAATGGTCAAATAGGCCCTTGAACTGATTTAAAGTGTTCAATTAGCCCCTTATATAGGAGGTTCTGCCCGGCCGTCGCCAATTGGGGCGGTTCCCGATGGAATTTTTTGATGAAATGTTTTGAGCGTCTTCTTCATTAAATTTAGTTTGCCCATATCAAATTTCAGCTAAAAATTCAACCGGGAAGGCAGTCAAATGATTTTACGAAATGTACTGCGCTGTTTAACTTCGCAGTTACCTTCAAAAAATCATTTGACTGCCTTCCCTGTTGAATTTTTAGCTGAAATTTGGCATGAGTAAACTAGACTTAATGAAGAAAATGCTCAAAAAATTTCATCAAAAAATTACACCGGGAACCGCCCCAATTGGCGATGGCCGGGCAGAATTTCCTATATAAGGGGCTAATTGAACACTTTAAGTCGGTTCAAGGGCCTATTTGGCACTATTTTGCACTGTTTTGCACGGTTTTGTTTCCTAAAATAGAAGTGTGAACTTAAATCGGGGACATCCTGAAAAGAAAAGTGAGAACTTTAATAGGGACCGGAGGGAGTACTCCATATTATATATACATTGACTAGAAACCTATCATACCGGAGCACCTCAGACTAGACAAGACTAAACCTGAAAATTTCATTCCAATTAAAAACAATAAAACATCTTATGATGTTTTCTTTTGGACTGAAATTTGCTGGTCTGGCCTGACCTGGTCTGATCTGGTCTGGTCTGGTAAATGTCTGGTTTCTGTGTATTTTATAACTATGAAAGTCTGGTCTGATCTGATCTGATCTGGTATGATCTGGTCTGGGACTGAAAACATCCTAATACTCGATAATGTCAACATAAGACAATCTAATTTCAGGATACCATTAATTTAACTTTGGTTTAGGAAATAATATAGTAGTCCTATTTTAAAATTTTCATGTTATCTTTATTTTGAAATTACTCTCTTTTATCAATACCCTCCCCAACCGAATGCTCAGTTGCTCACCACGAATTGCCACGTTCTACTCTCCCTCTCTATTTTCCAAGCACAATCAGAGCTGATGCAATTTCCATCGCCATCGCCAGCAGCTCCACCACATTCCCCACTAATCCCCACCATTACCCAGGCCATATCATCAAACGTCAGCATAGAAGTTAGCACCAAAAATGGCGTTCTCTAGACAGCTGAGCGTCGATTTCAAAACCCGGGTGATCACATGCCTGAACCGGCTATCGGACCGGGATACCCTGACGGCGGCGACGACTGAGCTTGAAGCCATCGCAAGAGGCCTGTCCAATGACGGATTCGCCCCCTTTCTGACCTGCCTCGCCGCCACCGACTCCTCCGACAAGTCACCTGTTCGCCGCCACTCCGTCCGCCTCATTGGGACGCTCTCCTCCGTTCACGGCGACGCTCTATCTCCTTATCTGTCCAGAATGCTCCACACCGTCATCCGCCGCCTTCGGGATCCGGACACCGCCGTCCGCTCCGCCTGCGTCGAGGCCGTTTCGTCCATTGCCGCGCAGATCACCAAGCCGCCGTTCTCCTTCATACTGAAGCCAATTGTCGACTCAATTTTCCACGAGCAGGACCAGAACTCCCAGATTGGGGCTTCGCTCTGTCTTGCCGCCGCGATTGAAGCGGCTCCGGACCCTGACCCGGCGGAGCTGAGGAAACTGCTTCCGAGGCTGTATAAACTGGTGAAGAATGATTGTTTCAAAGCTAAAGCTTCCTTGCTGTCTCTGATTGGTAGCATTGTGAGCGTCGGCGGTGCCTCAAACCGGCACGTGCTGAATGGCTTAGTCCCCACAGTGGTTGAATTTTTGAGCAGCGAAGATTGGGCGGCAAGGAAGGCGGCGTCAGAGACTCTGGGGCGGTTGGCGGTGGCGGAAAGAGATTTGGTGACCGAGTTCAAGTCCTTTTGCATAGCTTCTTTAGATGCCAGAAGATTTGACAAGGTATATTCCCTTTAGATTTTCATAAAGGTAAATTTTAGGGATATAAATTTATCCAAATTCCACAAATAAAACCACGTCTTTTTTAAAGTCATATTCAGTCTATGTTTTAAATTATGAAAAAATTCCACTAATTAGGACACAAATGTGACTTGATAACTTTTAGTGATTATAATTGTTTTCAAAGTTACTATGAAGTAAGTCGTGAATACAATTATAGTCACTAAAAGTTACCAAGTCAAATTTTCGTCCAACACTATTTTATTAGTAACATTTTAGAAAAAACTCTTTAAATATACACTCTTATAAAGTAAGAAATATAAATTATCACATTGCTATATACAAATAATTGCATATTTATTATTAAAATATTATTTTTTACAAAAATATGACTACTAACTATAGAGGTAATGTAAATTTAGTAATTTACGTTCAATATTTAGAAAATATTCTCCATATTTAACTAAAACAATGATTAAATTCATAAATATGACTATCTTTATCTTTATTTTATTCCCAAAGTAAAACTCATTCACTCTTAGTTTGAGAAATTTTAGAGCCCGTTTGTTAACATTAAAATTGGCTAAATTGGCTGATTCTGCTTTAATTTATGAAGTTTTGGTTATAGCGACTGTGTCTGCAAATTTATGAAAAAAAATATTTAAAATATTTTTAATTACTAAATAAAATAAAAAATTATATGAAAAAATAACTAAAATGATCTTCTACATTATTCAGCGTGCGAAATAAAAAATTGAGTGTTTGGAAAAATTTGGTTGATAAGCCAAAAAAGGGGACTACCAAACGGACTCTTAATCAACTTATTCTTTTAGTGCGATTAAATAAGCCTAATTTAGAGACTAAAACATAGGTAGTTATATTTTTGAATTTTGTGTATGTTTTATTCATATATTGAGTCATTTCTACTACGCGCTAATTATATATACATACATACTCCGTAATATTTTTTTATGTTCAAATTAGATTTGATTTTTTCTGAATTTTCATATTCCAATACACATACTGCCCTTGTTTGGATAGTAGCGGTTAGACAACAATCTGCTGAAAACAAACGAGACAAAATATTTATTTCCATTAGAGCTATTATTCATTTCCCTATTATTTTTTACAGTCCAAATGATGGTTCTTTTCGAGTTTTTTACAAAAATATTTCTAAAACAAAATTAATTTATATGATTATTAGTTACTACAATGTAATGTTATAGTAATTCAAGTTTAAAAATTGAACATTAGTTACTATAATTTCATTACTACTCTAATCAATAGTCATATGTTTGTAAACAGTCTTCATTTTAGTTATAATTATGTAATTATTTCTTTTCTTATAATTTCCATCTTTCTGTTTTTGGTTTTCCATTTAAATTTCACTCTTAAAATACTTTGAATGTCATAAGCATCAACTAATCACAACTTTTTATACCAAACATAACTAAATTAACAGTCAAGTTTTATTAAATAATCTTTTTTTTAATTTTTTAGTTACTCAAAGTTAGCTGACGATTATTATAAAGTCACAAAAATATATTTAAGCTAGTTGGTCAGACTTACCCTTGATATAACTTTTATGGTTTCTGAATAATCTGTTTGGTTTTCGTCAAATAATGCCATTATTATCTTCTATAGCTCATACATTCATACGGACTACTTCATCTATTTCTTAAAAGTTGCAACATTAGAATTTTTGTACTATTTACACACTTTACTTTGATCATGATTTTCTATAATTATATATAATCAAATTATTATGTGAACTTCCAAAATATAAACTTTGTATAATTATTACTAGTTAATACATAATTAGATATAATTACGGTCAAAGTTGTGTGTTGGCAAACGTGAAAGTTAAACTGTTGCAACCATTAAAGAACGGAGACTAGTAAATGGCAAGATGAACTTGTGAAGATGACGGAAAAAAGGTGCCAATGAGAATTACTAGAGCCCATAGTATTCAAATTGACTTAATCGACTTATTCTGCTAAAATTTATGAAATTCTAGTTGAAGTCACTAAATCGATTGATTCTCCTGATTTATGAAAAAATTATATTTAAAATGAATATTGTATTAATAAAATAAATAAAAAATTATATGAAAAATAGCTAAAATGATTTTTTACGATAACTTCAGCAAATACAGTCACAAAAGTAACTCTAACATTACTTTCTCATAATATTTAACAATCCAGCGTGCGAAATCAAAAGTTATGTGTTTGGTGAAAATGTTAGCTGATTAACTTGATAAGCCAAAAACAGGGTCACCAAAGAGACTCCTACTGTTATGTTTAATTTTGAAGCCATAACAACTATGACGTTTTATTTATATTAACTTTACTATTTCACCAAACACCAAAAGACTCCTAATGTCAAATTGCAAATAGATGGAGTAGAAAAATAGTGGAAAAAATATATAGGGTAACTCTTTATGGAAAGTGATCCATGTTGTGATTTTTTGTAGGTAGATTCTAAGTAATTTTTAGATACCATACATTTGTCAACATGGATCAATCAAAATGTTGCTGTTAAAATATTGTAACTAAATTAAAAATAATATAATGATTTGGACCAATAAATGAATAATAGATGCTCCGTATAACATCCCATTTTTAAATGGTACCAGAGTTGTCACGTTTAGTAATCATAATTATGTTCCATTTTGTGATATATGCATCCTTTTTTTTTGCGAACCTGATTTCCCTTTAGGTTTAATAAAGAAAAAACAAATCCTTTGGTAATTAAGAGGAAAGATTTACGGATTTTAACCCCCAAATTATTGCCAAAGACTTTGGTAATTAAGAAATGAGTGAATGGCTGAATGCAACAGGTGAAGGCTGTGAGGGAGACAATGAACAGAGCATTGGATTGGTGGAAGGAAGTTCCGGGGACTTTAGACGCCGTCGCCGTCCCGCCTGCTCTACCAACCAAGTTTTCGCCCAAAGGTAAAAGGAAAAGCAGGCATATCTTTTACTCCGTATTCTTTTTCCATCTGTCATTCTGTCTTTGTCTTGATGATGAATTTGTGGATCATGTATTCATGTTGGTACTTCGTACTAGTGTTAGTTTTATTTATTAATTAAATTTACATTTGGGCATAGAAATGGACCAAATGGTAAACCTGAGATTTTAGGCTTCTGATACTACTATTACTAAATGGAGAAATTTGTTTTAGAATGATATTAGTTTTGACATTTCTCTCATTATGACATTATTTTAATTTTTGGTATTAAATTTTAAATATACTCCGTATTTAGTTTGAGACGATCAATTGATATTGATGCGTATTATTTCATATCACCAATCGTCCAATCCCAACGTGGATAAAGTTGTTGATGGTGATGAAGAGGAGTGAGTACACATTCGGTATGCCACGTTTAGATAAAGTATTTTATTTCTACGAGCATAAAGTAGCTGAGGTAGCTCATTCTTAATGCTAAACAGTTGGATTCCTTAGCTAGCTTGTATGTTTTGTCCTACGTATGACTTATTTTGCTGTCTATATTTGTTTCTTTCTTGTCTTGTGTGATCTGACCTTATACTCTGGTGCTAATTATTGATCGTTTTGATTAACAAATATTGAGACTCAATAATGATATGATCAATACCTAACCTTAAGTACGGATGGAGAAGTTTAATAATGAGGCCAACTACATAAATTTCACATAATGTTTATATGTGCATTCCTATTCACATTAAGTCTAGGAACTTATTCATCGTTCGAACGGTTAATATAACACATTTTACTATTATAGTCAAGTAGTCAACTAATCTAGCATGTAAAGTTGAATATTTCTAGAGGGAAGTAACTTCTCAACCCGTGGCGTTATAGGAATCCCTGAAATTTTGAACTTGTGCTGAGTCAGGAGAATAACTTATTCATACAAATATTTGCACTTGAATTATACCCATGAAAAAAGCTTTTGGCATGGGATTAGGTCGGTATTTGCCCCCAATATCTTTGGCCATGCTCTCTCCACTCTCTTCATTTTCTGATAAAAGAGGACAGGGTAGCTGCGACATGGAGAACCATGTGGCCATCGGCGGATGGAGAATATCGATAATGGAGGATCAAAGCTTCAAAGAATTATACTAGGAGACAGTGCTTAATAGTCCAACATATAATCCTTTTAGGCATTCACAATCGATATTTGTACACGTCCAGACTTCCTCTAGCTCGGCCACTGTGTGTAGCCAATGGACCCTACAATGTAATAACTAATAAGTGAGTGATACATTTTGTGGAGATGACTTCTCCACTTATTCAGGGAGAACTATTTCTTTATGAAATACTGATGCAAGTCTGGTGCTCAAGTTCGAAGTCAGGAAAGAAGGTTAATATTTATTATAAAATTATTTCCAAATTTAATTGTCTGACAATAAAGTTAAGCTAAAAAATACTTTGTCATGTTGAAGTTAATGAATCATATATGCAGTAGTTCTTTTCAATCCAAAAATAACAAATAAAAGTAAATGAAAATAAAATAAAATCTCCATCTTCTTCCCTTCGAAATCCTGGAACCGAACAATTTATTTCGGAACTCTATCTGTTTATTATATATGAGTATTTGACAAATAAAAAAAGGGCAACTTCTTATGTTCTTTTAATAATTGCTGTCATGCAGATTGTCGCAGTAGTGCGTCTTCCCCGACTTCATCCAAAAGCCTGAGTGATACTGGTGTTGAAATTCCCAAGAAGAAGCGTTCATTTTCAGGATGCAAATCTCTTGCTTCCAGTACTAGTTCGTTCTCATCTACAACCACCACACAAAAGAACAGTCTTGTGAACTTTGTGAGTGTGAAGCCAAATATCATAAAGTCCTATAATAAACTGGATAATGCTGGAGGGTCATCTGAATTGAAAACAGAAATCCTAGAAAAGCAGGCATCCTCGTTAGTGTTGGCAAGCGAGGACAATGAGAGTGAAAAGCTCAACATGTCTGATTCAACAGAAGAGGGTAAAAGTGGTTTGAATTCAAGTTGCTGTGAAAGCAATCCAGTCATTCCTAGTGAAGCTTCTGTTGAAGTACAACTCAGGTTTGGTAATTCGAGAGTAGGAGATCATTCAACTGCCATGAACGATAGCAGGGAAAGTAAGGAAGAGTCTGCTGATCTGTTTTTGATACATAAACAGCTTCGACTGATTCAGACTCAACAATCTAGCTTAATGGAATTTCTTGAGGTATCTATCATCCCCCTTGTGCCCCCCCCCCCCCCCCCGAATTTAAATTTATTTTAGAAAGCAGTCTTTTGAACTTCCATGTTATTTGCATTCTTTTTGTTGATGTATCTAAAAAGCTTTTGACTCTTCTCAAACTATATATAAAAAATGTAAATTCACATATATACCATTTGGCAACTCCTCGTTGACCTAAGATTGAAACCCCGGGGCCTTGATATATGGGCATCATGAGCCCTGGTTCAGATTAAGACTAACAAGAGCACACAACTTTCAAAACCGATGTACTCTAACATGATGGAGGCCCCAATCTTTATATGTAAATTCACATGTGTGAGTTTTTATTTCAGACATTTATTGGGAGTTCCCAGAATGGGATGAATTCATTAGAGAAGCGTGTGAATGGATTGGAGAAGGTATTGGATGAAATGCTGCACTGTTTGGGGTTTTCAACCCCAATGATTCCAACCACTTGCCGCACAGAATTCTTGAGCCCAAGTATGTGGAGGAAACAAGAGGGACTAAACTACAATACAAGTTGTGTGCTGTCTACTAGAGGCCAGTCAGAGAAATCCATGATGACGCCAGAAAAAGTTGAGACTGCACAAATCTTAACAGAAAACGATGCTCGAAAATAGCCCCAGAGTATGTATGACATGGGAGAGAAGCACCGGGAGCTTAGGGAAACGTTTCGAGTCATCTTCAATCAGGAAATGTGAGAGGGGTAAAAAGAAATTCCAGGAGCACCGAGGCATGCATTGCTGGTGGGCTCAATGCAGGGACGCTTATGAATTGCATAAAACAGGAGACCTGAGCTTCATTCTCATTAAGAAAAGATTTGCACCCCTGCAGTTAGTTTACAGATGGTTTGTTTCCTGTGTATAGCTTGGTCATGTAGAAGTCGAATGCAGGAAATGTACGTACGATATTTGTTTGTTTATTTTTATTCAGGATTTCGCTAATTCTTTGATTTTTATTTCAATTTCATGTGAATATATGTTGAAGAACTATTGAGGATGATTTTACTTGGACTGTGATCAATCCCAAAAAACACTAGACTGGACTTAAATAGATCAGGCTAGATTTAAACAAATTAGGTCACACTTCAATAGTTGTAAAATACACAAAGATTAGACATTTAAATATATTGAAAGCCGATCAAAATTAAGAAATTCAGATAGCACACTTTTTTAAGGGAATGGCGTCCTTTGAAATACACTAGAATATATCTTAAATTCATAATAATAATAATAATAACAATAATATGACAATAAATAAGTATTGTAGTAATAGAAAAAGATTTCAATGTTCTTTAATGGTGGACTGCTCTAAACTGTTCTTGTTTATTTTAATCCGATATGGTAGGGCGTTAAAACTAGGGGGATAGATGCAAGTAAGTAGGGATGGCCTCGGGCCGGTTCGGGCCTGGGCCTGGCCGGTTCACGGTTCAGGATATGGGAGGCCCGGAACCGGCCCGGGTAACCCCCGGGTCCGGTTTGGGCCGGGCCGGCCGGGCCTCGGTCCAATCTAATTTATTTTTTGGCTTCTCCTAATTAACTCCCAACCCTCCCCCCTCACCCCAAGCCACCCCAAACCACCTCAAATGACCCAAAATACCCAACCCAAAAACTTAAAAAAAAAATTCAAAAAAAAAAAACTAAATTTGGCCCGGACCGGGCCCGAACCGGCCGGGCCGGTTCACCATTCCTAGGGCCCGAGCCCGAACCGTATGACTAGCGGGACGGGTCGACCCGAACCGCCCTATGGCCCGGTTTCCGGGCTGGGCCGGTTCAAACAGTGACCGGTCCGGGCCGGTTCCGGGGCGGGCCGCCCGGCCCGAGTCCATCCCTATAAGTAAGGCTCCAAATTTTTAAGAAGAATTGCAAGTAAGGCTCTATATTTAATTCCAAATGCATATTTCATTTTTTGGCCAAAAACAAATACATTTTTGACAACAAGTCAACAACTCTTATTTTTTTTAAAGATACAATCATACAAATACGTCGTTAATTATCACCCGAGATGTATATAATTGGTCTTATTTCTTTAGATAAAAGTTATGCAAATCATTTAAAATTTTAGTCTACTAAATTGAGAAAAATGATATTTTGTATATTAATAATGTATGCAAATCATATAAAAAAGATAAATTCAAGTATTTTTTAAAGGAAAACTGATATATACACAGAAATTTGACGGTAAATTGAAGTAGATTAAGATGAAATTGATGAACTGGAAAAGAAATATATAATGGAGACACTTCGAGTAGTGTCCTGCACTCCCAAGACACATGTCCCAAACTAATATCTGCCTACCTCCTTCTACCCTCCTTCCCCCACTCTTATAGTAATTATATTCTAACGGGCCATCCCATCTTTTCTGAAATGGCCCAGAATCCTTATTTATACAATACCACACTTACTTAATATCATTTTATGACTATTATTATTAATAAATTAATAATATTCCCTTTAGCCTAGGATCCTATCATTTCTCCCCCTTTAGACAACCACCTTGTCCTTAAGGTGAGTGATAGGAAACAGTCATAACCAACAGCTTCTTCTTCATCCTGCGCCTCTTCTTTCCCAATACCTTATTGCTTGCTGAACCAGACGCTTAAGTACTTGTTCCTTCACAATCACAAATGGTGCTGCTGCAGAGGATATGTCTATTGCAGTTTCATTTGTTGTAGTAGCCTTCAAGCACTCACTAACTACAAATGTTTCCTTGTTTTCACGAGACTCCTCAAGGAGTCTTATTTCTGAGACTATCAATGTGCTGAATTCCGATTTGATGGTACTCAAGTTACTCAACTCATTGTCTGCAACAAGCCTTATGCTAACTTCTCCATTTATCATCCACTTTTCTGTATGGCAGATAGTATCAAGATATCATTATTTGTAATAGCAGGATTTATCTTGTAAAACTTCAACAACCAACAGAAATTGTGCATAACAGTGCTGCCATGCGATTTCAGATTCTCTAACCGCCAAAGTCCCAAGTTTGGAAAGTTTTCTTCTTTCCTATCCCCTATAAGAGAGCCAACAGCTCTTGCAGCAACAGAACGAGCTTCAGGGACCGGATCCTGATGAACCTCAGGCAGAATAAGCATGAATGTATTGGTTTCCCGCTTCTTAAAAGTGATAACCGCACCAAACTCCTTTATTTTCTGAACATTTCCTTCAACATTGCTACCAAGACAAACTCATCAGTCCATCTTAGTCCAGAATCAAAGGAGTCCCAATCTTCCTCCCCAGAGAATCTTGATCTTTGTACCAACACTTGTCATATGAAACTGGTTGTCAAAACCTACACCTCCATTTAGCAGAAGAATACAAACTGGTGATATTCCCTGAAGCTCCTTTCCATAATTGGGTAATCTTTGCATGAATGAAACGGGATTATCATCTTTGGGATCTAAGCTATGAACACCGTCAGGTTCTTCCACATTCCAGATATGGGAATCATACCAACAGCCTAAAATAAAAAAAATGGGTTGTTTGTACCTCCGTCGACATTAGTGGTAGACTCTCTTCTAAAAATCGTTCTAGGCGCCCGATTAGTCCCCGCCTAGCTAGGCGCTAGGCGGTGGTCGGGCGCTCCGATTTTCGTCTAGGCACTCTGACTAATTGGGTTTCTGTCTAGTTGAATTAGTCGGCCGCTTATGGCGCCTAGTTGCCCGCCTAGAGCACCTAATCGGCCGCCTAAGCCGTCTAGATTCGCCGAACATTACTTTACTTTTTACTTTTTATTTTCTAAGTGATATACGTACTTTAACTCTATCCATGGATATAAAGAAATGAAGTTGTAAATTAAGATAAAACTATATATGTTTGTGTATATACCTAAAATTTATCATTATTTATATTTATTTATACCATAATGAAGTTAAGTGATTAGTTATCATATACTATGTATGATTCAATGTGAGAATTCTATCTTTCATGTTTGTTAATGTATATGTATATATGTATTTTATACACACAAAAAATACAATATTATTTATCATATTTATGCAAAAATATAGATAAAAATGCAATTTTTGTGTCTCCGACTAGTCCCCGACTAGGCGTCTGCCTAGCCGCCTAGGCACTGAGCTGGCGCCCGACTAGCGCCCGACTAGTGCCTAACGCCTTTTAGAACATTGGTGGTAGGTGCCCTTCCTTTCAATTCTCCCATCCAATGTTGAGGTTTGTTCATGCATTCCTTTTTTTCCTTCCATCCCCTCTTGTCTTCATCTCTATACCTTCCTCTTCTTATTAAAGAGCCAATAGCTCGTGAAGGATCCTGCGGAACTTCAATCATCACATATTCTGCATTTTCTCGAGTTTTGGTAAAGCAATCTATACTGACAGGCCCTGTAGAGCTTTCCAAAATATTTGGACCAACAATTTATCAATCGAGGATACATATTTCATAACAATCGAGGATTGATTCCCCACAGAAGATTCTCCTCTGGCCCTTCATCACCACAATGAACCTATCTTCAGAAATATATTGTAGCTGATTAATGAATTCCAAATTGAGCTGTGAAGCTTGCGACGTGAGAGAATCTGCTAGCGATTTCTCATGGCTTTCATCGTTGCCCTAATTGGACTTCTCTGCATTCTCTCTGGATCGCGAAGCACTCCTATCAACACAAGAAGGTTGCCGCAGGTTAATAGACTTCAAAAGGAGCGGTGACGCTTGGGAAGTGTGAGAATCCGATGTTTTATCGCGAAGCACTCCTCTCATCACAGTAATATCAGATTTTCACTCAAGTGATTGAATACTCCTCTCTGTTTTATCTGTGATTTTTACCTGATCCCCCAGTTGCATTGATAATTGCTCTTTCACTTTTCTCGAATGAATTCCATTTTCCTCCCTCTCAGGCAGTTTGAAGCAACCAACGACGACAAGCTGTGAGAAGCCGCTAGCGAAGACCCCTGTGAACTGGAAGTATATGATAGCGTTGAAGTCTGGACCGATGAAACGATGTCAGCGACTGAGATGACATTTGAGTACTGGAAACTACTGTTCGCGATGAAACTAAAGTCGTTTGTGATGACAACTACGAATAGAAAGCTTCTCTCGATAGCGCCGTAATTGATCGTGAACTGCTGGTGGATGATGAAGTTCGGTAGTTCGAACTGTGTGACGAAGTTCGCGGCTGGGAACTGTGAGATGAAGACCGCGAAGAAGCCAGACAACTGGACGGAAGTGTTGGCGACTGAGAAGAGACCCGCGCTTGCGAAGATGTTTGCGAACTACGCGATTCAGTTCGCGAAGACAATTAAATATTTTCAACCAACCGACGTTGTCTAGGAGGGCTCCTCACCCTGTCTCTATGTCGCTTGAGTCTGTGACAAATTTTTCCCAACATATGGCGCATCTCCTTCCATTGACTTTCAATATTGTCCATACTCTTCCTCAAGCTGTTGATCGATTCAGGCTCCAGGACTAATTTCTCTTATACCAATGATAGATACACAGAAATTTGTCCGTAAATTGAAGTAGATTAAGATGAAATTATGAATCTATTAATATCTAAAGGAACACTTTTTTGTGAATAGTGTTCCCCAAAAAATGTCAACATCAAGCTTTGGTTATTTCTCCATAAAAAATGCAAATCCAAATTGTGTCCTCAAATTTTTCAAGCCCGGAGATTAAAATTGCACGGAGTTGGTGACTGGTGCCTGGTGCCCGACTTCTATTGGCCATTCAATCGGTTCAACAGTTGGTGAAAGATATCAAATTTCTTGCACGTGGTTGAGAAAGGTAGTTGGTGAAAGATGATTCAAGTACAATGCTCCTATTGGTTCAACCGGGTGGGCAGCTCAACATTTGTACGTGTGAATAGTTTGTGTTTGACATTGCCTAATTTCTATTGGTTAGGATGGGTGGTGGAATGTTGTCTCATTTATTGTTTCTATGCTCAACAGCCCATTTAAATACCATGGGGATGCAAGCACAATCTTCATCCGCAACCTCCGAAACTAATATCTTTCTAGCTAAGCTTTCATTTAAAAATGGTGGGTATGTGGTCAATGATTAGACAAATTGATCAATCCAAAACTACATGGGACATAAAGGCTTGTGCGACGAGGGTTTACAGAGAACCTGCCCATGATGGGTTCCCGGAGTCCATGGAAGTCATATTCCATGATGAAGAGGTATTGTAAATACTTTTCATTCTATATGAAGTAAATGTTTTCCCATTTTAATTGTTCTTGATTTTTTCTTCAAAGTAAATTTGTTTTTATTTTCCACAGGGATCAAAGATTCACGGGCACATCCCGGATCAGTTTATCGGCAAATTTTTTGGTTTGTTTAGGGAAGGACGTGTTTATGCCATAAAAAACTTTATGGTTGAGGAAATTTTCATGTTTTTCAAAACCACCACTAGCGCGTATAGGCTACGATTCTTCAAAAAGAGTGAGGCATTTGAGATCAAGGTTCCATTTCCGTTAAGAACGTTTTCGTTGGTGTCCTTTGCTGTGTTGCAGGCCCAAGAGTCTATCGATGACAGGGCAGCGATTGGTCAGTTTGTTTGTAAATCCAACATTATTGTGTTTTCCATCTTGTGTTGAAAGTCAACTAACTTAAATGGGACACAATGCAAATATCATTGGACAGGTCGTCCATGATAAGGATCCTAAGACAATTCTAAAAAATGATCGCCCAAAAAAGTTGGTGGAACTTATCCTGGGAGATACGGAGTTAGTAACTCTTTGGCCAAATTTTTTCAAGTTTACTTTCCCCACTGTACGGTTATCTAATAGTTCCAATGTTATCTTTAAAAGGGGCAATGTGATCTCATGAACCCTTTGGGGTCCTATGGTCGATATGTTGAAGTCTTATAAACTGACTACGGGTGAACCCATAGCCATGCTGCTTCAATGCTGTCGTGCTAAGAAATATTAGCACGGTATTTTTTTTTACATATTTTACATGCTATTGCCCGAATAAATATTGCTTTGCTAATGTATTTTAACTACATTTAGGGCAAGTACATGTGTCCAACATGTTTAACACAACCAAGGTTATTCTTAACGGGGTGGAAGGCGAGTTCAACGAATTTAAATCTAGGATGGCCAGCAGGTGTGGAGACGGTTTGAGCTTTACAATTGCATCTGATACATCTAACGACGGTGACATTGGCACTGGCCAAATACAGTTGGTTACTATTGAGCAGCTCACAAAATGGAAGAGGTTTGGTCATGGGGGCTAATGGTGTATGTAATGTTCTCGGTTTTTTGTATAAGCACTAATTGACTTCTTAATTGTCTTAATAAGGACGGCAAGCACTGGATTTATGGAGAAATTGCAGACATAGATAGCCATAAGGACTGGTGTTATGTTTCATGCATTGGTTGTAATCGAAAAGTTACTCCCAATGGTGATGGCTTTCATTGCCTCTCTTGCAATTCCTCAGACGCTGTTTTGAGGTGTTGTTTTGTAAAGAACTGTTTTTCTCACTTGATTTTTTTGGGTGTAACTTATATTATGGGTGTAGGCACAAAGTCAACATTCGAGTGGTTGATATAACCTCGCATGCGTCCTTTCTGCTGTGGGACAGAGAGGTGTCATGCTTGATTGGGCGATCCGCTGCATCGTTGAAAGAACAAGTGACTAAGGTTAAATTGTTTTTTAATTGAAAGTGTTTTATGTTCATCTTTTGGTCATAGCTTGGGACACCAACTTCTATTTTGGTTCAGAGAAATTTTGGGCCGCATTATTTCCCTTCCGAGATCAATGCTTTGATGGACGTCAAGGCCCTGTTGCGCATTCAGTATAAACATGATAGCCAAAATTACAAGGGTAATCAGAACTACAACGTGCTTAGAATAAATACTGACCCTAGAGTTATCTCACGCTATGTCACTGAGTCAACCACATCAGAGGTTTGTTATCTTACTTTTCCTATTTGGTTTTAGAGGCCTTATCTTAAGAATGAGGTATACTAATGTATCTATGGGAATAAGCAGGAGGATGATGAGTTTTCAGCTTTGAAAACAGAGTTTGCTGGGGGTGAAAGGGTAAACACATTGTCATTTTTCTTATATTTTAGCGTCTGTTTTTATAAAATAAACTAAAATGCCCATTCCAGGTTGTGTCTTCAGAACAGGTGAATTCAAGCAGCCCCTTACTTGACAAGGCGAAGAGAGACGCTCTGGAAATTGATACTGACAAGATCAATAGGAACCTGTTTGGAGAATCTTCATCCAACGTGCCGGCTAAAAACATGCCAACTAAAAAGATGAAGGGAATTAAGATCGAGGGCCCTAAAACCTGATGCTATTATATATTTTGATAATAAATTTGGAGTATGGTGGATTGGAATAAGTATTTTGTGAAAGGGTCTTAAATAAAACAAGCAGAATGGAGGCAGATATTAAGAAGACAGTATGCTACAATAGATGTAGTCGGCGTCTTCAATGTTTCCCTTTTTGGATTTTGTTAGCCGTTCAAGGACTACTGCCTAAGTGTGCTCTACGTAACCCAAGTGCTCTTATGTAATTGTGTGATAATACTACTACAATATAAGTTTATGGCCCACATGTAGGGTCTCTTATGTATACTACTCCAATATTAATGTTTGCACCTGATCTAATGTAAAATATTTATGTGTCATCTTGACTCTTGAGTTCACATCTTTCTTGAACCCATGTTCTAACAAAACATGGTTTGCCAAATAATTATTCGGATTACCTATGTAAACCATATAAATTTGTCAAAGCTGTTTAGGTCTTTGACAAAGATCTTGGGATATTGGTCAATGATGGAGTTCTCAGTCACAACTATATAATCTGGGACGATAATGAAATAATACCTAATCGGTCAAAGGTTATGTAACCCATGTAAGGGCCATCCCCAGTGCTTTGGCCTAATCATAATATGTTCATATATACAACTTATTGTTATCTATGTAAAAAAAAAGGTAATCTAGCTTTAGAAACCAATCAATTAAGTAAACTGTTTGAGAATTCCAACAATTGAAAAAATACCGGGGGTATATAATAGTATCTATAAATCATAAACTGTTTCAGAGTTTCAAGTATCTTGAAAAAATATAAAGCTACTCAACCGGTTTCACTTAAAAACTTCTTGGTTGTAACCCAATAGAGGACATTTTTCGTAAAATATGTCTAACCAAACAACAGTGTGGATAAATTAAAGGCTGAGGTGAGCATGGATGAACATACCTGTGGTCGGGCTTGAGAAGGAACATCCTGAGTATAGCCTAAGTCTAATTATTACATCTTATTTCATGAAATTAATCACACAAAAAAAGAGAGAAATGAAGACGGCTTTGAGGACGACATTTTGCTTATCGCCAACGGTGAACCTGCAAATCACAATGTGTGGAACAGTGTTACTATTTTATAAAATTTGTGTTCGAAGTGTTGTGAAATGGCTTTGTAGATTTGCAGTTGAGAATGCTAAATTTTTAACCTTGCTATAAGTTTTGATGTAATATGTATCGTCACGTGTTCAAATATCCGTACACTCTAATTATGGGTTTCATTAGGAAATGTCAAATGAAACACCATGGGCAGTTCAGTTAACATATCATGTATGTAATTCTCTACCAACACCTGCCCACCTCCCTGAATTGCTGCCATGTCAAGGGCAGTTTGTTGTACTAGGCAGCTCTGATAACAGATACTTTTCAATAACACAATGCAATTACTAAAACCATAGTAGCATTTTGCTAATACGTAAAGTTTAGGCAGAGTACATATATTACTGGAACTCATGTTTGTACCGAACTGCTCTAACAAGCTCAAACATATTTGTAATAATGCATATTCCATTAATAACAAACATGGGAGTTTGATGGAAAACATTGCATCGATCTAATATGTAAAGAATGAATAAATATAACATATGTGTGCGTATTATGTCGATTGTGGAAATGTTAAAAATGGATTGATAATAATAAAGATGAAAGAATACTTTTTGTGAATACAAATATTTTTTTCCCTATTATAAAATTATTCATTATTATAATATTTCTTAGTTTCAACACTACTTATTTTGTTTGAGGTGAAAGCTTAGGTGCGGAAAAAAGGTTAAAGCATGTGTAAAGTAAGAGTGAAAGTTAATTTTATTCTGTTTTTTGGGAAAGCATGGTTTAAATCATAATGATATTTCACCATTTTTTCTATTTACTTTAATCAATCACATTTCAAAATTTTTTTCCAGGTCTATCAGTTTTATCAAAAGTTTGTTAAAAATCATACTGAAAATGAATATTTTTCTATTTGGGTGCAAATTATTTAAAATCTGCATAATCTAAACAAAAATTAGGGTTTTGTCAAATGTATGTTCACAGTGATGTTAGAATGCTAAATTTTCCCATTCACTTTAACTTTGGATGTAATGGGTATCATCAAGTGTTGAAATCGCAGTACACTCCAATTATTTGTTTAATTAGGAAATGTTAAATGAAACATCCATGGGCATTTCTGATGACAGATCATGTATCCAATTCTCTACCAACACCCACCCACCCCCTGAGTTGCTGCCATGACAAGGGCAGTTCATTCTACTAGGCAGCTCTAATAACAGATAGCTTTTAATAACACAATGCACTTAGTAAAACCATAGCACTGTTTTGATAATACTTCAAGTTCAGATAGATTTACATACATTACAGAAACTCAAATTAATACCGAAATGTTCAAAAAAGCACAATATTTGTAATATACGTTGGTAATAATAAATATAACATATGCGTTGGTATTATGTCGATTGACAAAAAGTTAAAAATGCATTGAAAGTAATAGAACTTCACAACATACTAATACATTCTCAATTTTTAACCAGGGCTAATGATGAAGAGGACACACACCAAAAAAAGGGATGTGCATTAAAGAAGACAACTGTAATTAAACGTTTTGCTGCAATCACTTTCTAAAACTTAATGGTAAAAGTGATTGGGATATTTTATAAAAACAGTGTAGGGGGGATGGGCTTGCCATGTAAATCTACCACTGTCAGTTATCCATGTGGTAGAAAATTAGGGTTTTGTAAAATCTGCAGAACACAATTATTGAAGCATATTTCCCAGACATTTGAAACTGGGATATTTTATAAAAACAGTGCAGGGGGATGGGCTTGCCGTGTAAATCTACCACTGTCAGTTATCCTTGTGGTAGAAAATTAGCCACATTAACCTTTTGAATATGGTGGCGGTGTGTCTGCCGGTTGTTTAATAAGACAGTGTCAACGCTGTTTTTACATGTTCCCCGAAACCGAGATGTGTACTATGGGTTGTGTTCATCTGGGGTTTTGTTTTTGGTGTTATCAAAAATTTGAGTTGGATTTTCTCATTGATGGTGTCCCTCCCCCCACACCCTGGCTAACTTCGTTGGCACCAATGTCCCCTACGTACGAGGATTCTGAGCTCAATTGGTCCTTTGAATCTGTTGTTGATTTCGGTGGCGGTGTGGATGGCAGTTGTCTTATAAGACAGTGTCAAAAATGTTTTTACATGTTCCCCGAAACCGATATGCATACTGTAAATGTTGGTGGTTGTGTTCATCTAGGGTTTTGTTTGTTGTGTTATCAAAAATTGTGCTGGATTATGGCACTGAGGGAGGCCCTCCAACAGCCACACTCCCTTCGCTGGCACCTATGTCCCCTATGTATGAAGATCCTGAACTCGGGTGGTCCTTTGAATCTGTCGGTAATGCCTCAGGAAACGACCCAGGGACCCTCACTGATGATCTGCCAGACTAGTTTGCCCTAAGGCGTTACTTCAACGCGGATTTTGTTGTCGGGTTGGATTTCAGTTGGCTAGCTAAATAATGTTCACCAAATGTAAACTTTACTTTAGGGGAATTGTTTTGCTATGTTCAGAGGTGGATGGTGCTAAATGTGACTAATGTACTCCTATTATGTGTCTGCCCCCCAGCTGGTCAATAGTACTAATGTTTTGAATGTTATGTTGATGGCTTTTATCATATCAGAATACATATGTTTCTGTTCCATATTTGAGTGGTTCATCCTTTTGTTATGAATAAGATTTCTTTAAACTATTTATTTATATGCAGCTTTGTAATTTGATATAAATTTCTTTTTTAACCTAGATTTTAGGTTGGCAAATTGTGTGTGCAGCGAGAAGTTACTAATTTATTTCTGTGGTCGTTGTGAATGCCTAGGCTAACCAAGTCAGTGATAATCGGTCGAAAGCGACCATTCAGGTATTTATAAGTGTCCTGCCTAGATTCAAATGTAATTCTGTCAAATTTATATGTTTGTTCTTAGGTGTTGACTGGTACTGTGAAAATGTTGTTTGTAACTGTGTAACAGTTACATAATTGATTAAAAAAATATTGATTTGCTTAACTGTAAGTGGAAAATGGTTTATAAAAAATGTAATGATCTACACACTAAATGATAACATATGAGAGAGGATTACATATTGTACCTGTACTTTTGAAGAAAAAGCTGTTGTGATTGGTATCCATGTTTGCTTCCATAATGCTGTATGAAATGAACATACATTTTAAAATTTAGCACATGTAAGGGTAAACCAAATTTGTGTCAAACCTGATTGTTGATAAAGTTGTCATATGTGGTGTTTATCAAACGCATAACTAATGAGTGCAGATTATTAAAGATGAATGAGGTAAACAACTAACCGTTCAAGATATACAAGTCACTCTGATCATCTATGTGGCTCTGTGATTTTTGTTGTCTTCTTCATTGATACAGTGCTGTGACCGATCCTAAAATCAGTTGTAGTTTTTGGTAAAAATGTTGTTCACAGAATTAAACAGTTAGATTAATGGGATGGCTTTGTGACCTTTTTTGTGGTCGAGCTTCTTTAAGCCATGGTGAACCACCT
Source organism: Cuscuta epithymum (assembly GCA_945859915.1). Taxonomy (NCBI): domain Eukaryota; kingdom Viridiplantae; phylum Streptophyta; class Magnoliopsida; order Solanales; family Convolvulaceae; genus Cuscuta; species Cuscuta epithymum. The sequence goes on along the minus strand of CAMAPF010000058.1, from coordinate 2,524,802 downwards.
TAGCTGTTTCTATTGTCCAGATATCTCCCCCCCTGCCACTTTAAAAAAATTGACAGTGTGTGTTGACGTATAATTAGAACATGTAGTTAATAAGTATGAAACAGATTAGTTGAAACATGAGGAGATGTGCGTACCGTGTGGTCATAGGACTAGGAAGATGGACCTATATCTTTCAATGGACATTCTACCATGTATGCATACTTCCTTGAAACGTGCCTTTCTCCATCCTTGGTTATTCAGGTCACAAGTTGTGTGTGTTTTCTGTAGCAAAGTTGTAGTTCGATTGTATTAAACTGTTGATTTGGACGAGGGTTTGTAAATAATTGAAGTGCAAAAGATAGAGTAGTTTAGTAGATAAATATTGAAGACGGATGTTGTGATTGAAGATTGAAACTGTGCTATGCGTGATGTTCATTTCAAAAAGATGTGTGTTGTTTATTTTAAAAATTTATAAAGTGGGTGGTCGCAATATAATAATTGTGTTTGGCTATTCCAGACGATTAAATGTGGTGGGTGGTGGGTGGGTTTTTAGGTCTGGTGTGTGGTGTGTGGTGGGTGGGTTTTTAATGTGCTAAGTGGGTTTTAAAATAATTTGGAGTAATTAATTTTGTGCATTGTTACGGAAAAAAATTTGGTGTGGGTGGTTCGAGAATAGTGAGTATGGTGGGGGTGGTGGCCTGTTCGAGAATATTATATTCATTGGTCGGCTGTTAGCATTAAATGAGTTGTAGACTAATTTGTGGTTTCAATTTTAAATAACTGAGCGTGGGTGGGACAGGGTCTTTTATTGCGCTGGGAGGATATAGTGAATGTCTGTACCTTTTCTCTGTTCCAGATTCTTCTTCTGTTTTTCCCCGATTATTAACTTCCTATATGGTAGAGTGAAAATATTTATCTCAAAGTATCTGGATTCTTCTAAAATTTTATGTCATATATTAATTTCGTCTTATGGGGGAGATGTAAAAATATACATACAATTTAATTATAAAAAAAAAATTGTATTTCAATAAAATTTAAAATGGTTCTTTCGAGACTACTGTTGTTCCGCACAGTCGTTATTTATTGATGAAATATGGGGCCCATATGAACGTAGAGTGGTGTAATCAGTCAAGGTCAATCAAATATTTGTTTAAATACATAAACAAAAGTCGTGACTGGGTCACAACAGGGTTTTACCAGAATAGTGATGATGATGCGGGGAAAAAACCAGTTGATGAGATACAAATGTACTATGATTGCAGATACATTTCTTCTTGCGAAGTTGCTTGGCGCATATTTGGGTTTGAAATTCAATATAAGACCCCGCCTGTTGAACGCCTGAGCTTCCATTTACCGGAAGAACAAAGTGTTGTTTTTCACGATGATCAGCCATTAGAATCAGTTGTTCGGGCATGTTCTGTTACGGAGAGTATGTTCACGGCATGGATGGAGGCCAATGAGAAGTACTCGGAAGCAAGACTTTTGACGTATGCAGAGTTTCCTCAAAAGTTTGTTTGGAAAAAGAAGACAAGAGAATGGGCTCCCAGAAGACAAAAATTCGCTATTGGTAGAGTCTACCATGTCCATCTCGGTAATGGTGAATCTGATTACCTCCGGTGTCTTTTGAATCACATTCGTGGTGCAACAAGTTATTAGGATTTGAGGACATTGAATGGTGTCACTTACGATTCTTTTCGTGATACATGTTATGCATTAGGGTTGCTCGACGATGACAAAGAATTCATTGATGCTTTTATTGAGGCAAGCCATTTCTCATGTGTCTATTGTTTGAGGATTCTATTTGTGATATTTTTATGGACGGAGTCAATGGCTAGACCTGAGTACGTATGGGAAAAATGCTGGTCTTTCATGGTTGATGACATTCAATGTATGCAAAGGCGAATATTACAACATCCAGGTTGTGATTGCCATGCCTATTTATTATTTCAATAAATTAAAACTTTGTATCTGTTACTTTCATTTTTTTTTATAATATTAACTGTTTTTCATATTCCAGATCTTATTCTTTCTGACGACCAATTGGTCAGCTTTGCCTGGGAAGAAATAGGAAGGTTGTTATAGACCCGTGGAAAAAGTTTACGCAATTACCATCCGATGCCTACAGTGAATCTCGATTCGCTACTATCATCTAATGACAGACTTATATTTGAGGAATTGCGTTATGATCAAAGTGCAATGAAAGAGGAACATTCTACCTTGTTCAAATCTCTTACAGATGAGCAACTGCAACTCTGCAAGTGTATGATACAATAATGCGGCCTGTCAATCAAGAGGTCGGTGGTATATATTTTGTTTATGGCTACGAAGGTTCGGGTAAGACATTTGTGTGGAAGACCCTTTCTGCTGCCATTAGGTCCAAAGGGAAGATTGTTCTTAATGTTGCATCGAGTGGTATTGCATCTCTTTTTTTGTCGGGAGGACGTACAACTCACTCTAGATTTGCAATACCGATAAGTCTTAACGAAGACTCGACGTGCCATATTAAACAGGGAAGTGAGTTAGCCAAGCTCATTGTACGGTGTAAGTTGATCATATGGGATGAAGCTCCAATGTTACATAGATTTTGTTTTGAGGCATTGGATCGGAGTATGAGGGACATAATGAGGTTCCATAAACAAAATTGCGGTGCTCTTCCATATGGGGGGAAGACAATGGTATTCGGTGGTGATTTTCGGCAAGTGTTGCCGGTTATACCGCAAGGGAGTAGGCAGGATGTCGTTAATGCGACGATTAATTCATCATATCTTTGGTCAGAATGCCGCCTCACCAAAAATATGCGCCTGCAAAACTTAACAAATCCATCAGATTCTTACGATTTAAAGGTTTTATCGGACTGGATTGCCAGCGTTGGTGATGGTGTTGCTGGTGAATTGAATGATGGAAATGTTTGTATTACTATTCCTGAAGATCTATTGATAAAGACAGATGGCGATCCTATAGTTGCGAATGTAGAAAGCATATTTCCGGAATATCTTCAATCTGCAGGTGATATTAGTTGTTTGCGTGACCGTGCAATTTTGGCACCGACGTTGGCTGTTGTTGAGGCTGTTAATGACTATATGACGGTACTTAATGTTGGCGAGGTATCAAGGACATATCTTAGTTCTGACACGGTTTCTAAGTTGGATTCCACGACCGATCTTATGGCAGAGTTGCACACGCCTGAGTTTTTAAATAGTATAAAATTGTCTGGTGTGCCGAATCATGAATTGACGTTAAAGGTAGGGACACCAGTGATGCTTTTACGAAATATAGATCATTTAATGGGGTTGTGTAATGGGACACGTCTTATTCTGACGAGGCTTGGTGATCATGTTTTAGAGGGGAAGATTTTAACAGGTGTGAGTGCTGGACAAAAAGTCTTAATTCTAAGATTGTCCTTGACACCATCGGATACCACCTTGCCTTTCAAATTTCATCGGCGCCAATATCATGTTATGACTTCATACGCTATATATGACAATAAATGAAAGTCAAGGACAGTCTTTGTCCCGTGTAGGGTTGTTATTGAAAAAACCAGTATTTACCCACAGACAGTTATATGTTGCAATTTCAAGGGTGACCAACCCGATGTGGTTTGAAAATTCTAATTGTTGATGATGATGGAGGAACCACAGACATGACTCAGAATGTGGTATTCAAAGAAGTTTTCAACAATGTTTAGTGTTCGTTGAAACGAATATTTACACCGTCATGGTTTCGACGTATTTGTGTCATTATTTTGAACGTTCAGGTCATGTTTTATAATCTCATGCTCACCATAATATTTAAGATATGTTTTATGCATTGTGTTTTGTGTATCTTTATTGTATGACATTGCTTAGCGTTGTCAATGTATAGGTTGTATTGAACTGTTTACCTGCAATACAATTTGGGGAAAAAATCATGTCATGCATCGCACGGCACAGACAGACAAATAAAGCACAGACAGACATTTAGAACACTTAACACAGACAACTAAATATAAATTACAGACATCTATTTTTAAAATGACAGACAACTACAAACCTAGCAGGTTTCAACAGTTCAAATGAAGTGACAGACAACTCAAATGACTTGCCAGACAACTAATTTTACATGACAGACAACTACAAACCTAGTTTCAACAGTTCAAAATGAAGTGACAGACAACTCAAATGACTTGTCAGACAACTAATTTCACATGACAGACAACTACAAACCTAGCTAGTTTCAACAGTTCAAATGAAGTGACAGACAACTCAAATGACTTGCCAGACAACTAATTTCACATGACAGCCAACTACAAACCTAGTTTCAACAGTTCAAAATGAAGTGACAGACAACTCAAATGGCTTGCCAGACAAATAATTTCACATGACAGACAACTACAAACCTCTCTAGTTTCAGCAGTTCAAATGAAGTGACAGACAACTCAAATTGCTTACCAGACAACTAATTTCACATGACAGACAACTCAAATGGCTAGTGTCAATAGTTCAAAATGAAGTGACAAACAACTCAAATGGCTTGTGAGACAACTAATTTTACATGACAGACAACTACAAACAAATTTTAAACTACTAACTCATTACCAACAACTAAGAGAAATCGACCATATATGCACTTCAAGTAATACACCAGACAACAATATGCATAGTTTAAAGTTGAAACTTATACTAGTATAAATCAAAAATCCAAAATCTTTATAACATAAGAGGACATAAACAAAAAATTCATTTAAGCATTTCAACAAACATGTTATGGGCATATTAATGACCTAGAATAGTTGGAAGGTACCTCCAGTTCATGAAGAATAGTTGGGGGCATATCGATTGAAGAGG